>JANZLF010000221.1:31686993-31709423 GCA_026546835.1 Erythroxylum foetidum
CCGTCGAAAACTCTTCAAACGACTCCAAATCCATCGTTGCTCACACCCACGACCGTCGACGATAACCATGAACATTTTGCTTATCTCTTAAGCTTATACATATATATATATAGGATCATCAGCCTCATGTCCAATTCTTAGGGTCTAACTAATCCGATTCTTATTCTATTTTTCTTTCAATTTCTCAATGACTGTACATAATAATTCCCAAAATCATAATTCAAATTGTCTCATATCAATTGCTAATCAATCTCGGACCCGGGATCAAATTAATCAGTCGCTAAACAAATTTTTCGGTCCGGATCTATAACTCTAAAAATTCCAGAAAAATTCTCATAAATTCACAAAATTAGGAAATACTCAATCCTATACTCATATTCCAATTTCCATTCCTCTAATTTCCATTTCATTCCAATTCCATATTCAAAACCTGATCTGTACACTTTTACTCTATTTCCAATTTTCACAATCAAATCCTCATCTGAACGATTCTAACCAAATTTCCGATTTACACAATCAAGTCGGGAATTGTCATACATGTATGTACATATATATACTTGTGAAATCAATAATCATTTACCAATGACTATCGAAACTATAATGCATATGCAATGCCACATTTGCCTGTACGAAATCCTAACCCGATGCAAATTACTGATATACCCGTCACACCAGTAACGGGATGTCACAAGAACACGAAGTGTGTAACCAAGCGCACATTGGTGATGATCAAATATAGTATATATTGATGAGCTACATGAATCATATCTAGAAAATTTTGAAAATGAATCTATTAAGAATAATGAGCAGGGGGAGGAATGCAATACAATAGTTGATGAAACACAGTTTCAAAGGTCAATAAGGGAGAAAAGGCCTTTTGTCCAAGTTTTAAGTACTTGTTACTTACTGCTGAAGGGGAGCTTGAGGATGTGTAAGAGGTTGTATTTTGTGAAGATTTAGATATTACTAGTTAAGATTCATTATAGAAGAGCAATAATTAATGTTGAAGAAGATTCATACAAATGGTGCTAATATGTTGTCGAAAGTGGTTCCTGAAAATAAACATGAGCTTTACATTAAGTTTATTAGGATTTATCTCAAGTAGATGATGGAGAATATCATGTCTTCAGAGAATAACATGTCTTCCCATGTCTTCCCTATATTTGGCCTAGAGAGGTAGAATGTTGTATATCCAATCTTATTTTGAGATCTTGGATGATGTGGTGGATAAGATCATAGTAAATAGACATTAGCCCTAAAAGATAAAGACTATGTGGGAGGATCATCTGAAGATAGTAGTGTTCTTCATGAATATGGATGTATTACTCCTAAATAGATGTAATCTCTTATCTTTTTAGTTGGGGTGTAGATAATTCCTATCAGATAGAGTCCTATTTAGATGGGTATGTCATTATATTGAATAATGTGATGTAATCTAATTAGGATAGGATGTGATCTATAACCAGCTAAGTTTAGTTAGGATTCTGACTTAGCTATTAAGCCAGAGGTGCCGATAAATAGCTTATTTGAGCCTTGCTCCACATAAGAGATAGAGAGTGTGGCCACAACGTCTAAAAGTGAGGAAAATCAGAGAGAGAGCAAAGAGTGATGCAGAACCCCAAGGCTAAAGAACCCTAAATCCCTTAAAACACACACTTTGGATAGAACATGAATAAGACAAAATCCCTAACCGTAATAAACTCCCAATCAATTATATGAAAGGAAACGCATATAATGAGGTTGATTTAAAAACAAGAATAAAAATTCACCGTAAGTGTTTCCCTTGATAAGAATTATATTCTTGATGCAATAGAAGAAGACAAGAAATCCTCCTTTATAGAATTCGTTATTCATCCAATATAACCCTAAATAATATTTATTATAATGTATTTATACCCCATGAAAAGAAAGAAATCCTAACTATCTAAAAGACCTTTAAACGTAGGCCTTTCACCAAAATAATTAAAACACAAACTAATATTTCCAAAATACAACCCATTAAACATGAAAGATTTAAACAAGCACAAGACACAAGTAGTGGGCTACCGAAAGTTATGAAAGTCTTCTTGCACATTTTTTCCAACTTGATTAGTTATGATGCCATTGGCCATCATTGTATCTTAAGATTCTATGCCATCTACAATTCAGCCTATGTAGGATCGAAGTGCTTCTTTGAACTTCTTTGCTTTTGATCTTGTTATTAGTCCCTTTGATATTACTATCTTATCTTTGGTTCCATATCTCTTATAAAGTACCATAGTCGTGCTCACATCATCCCCTCTCTCTTCAAAAGGATTCGTCCTCGAATATGAATCAAAGTTAAAAAGAGATAAGTCAGAAACATTAAAAGTAGCACTAATATTATACACACTTGGCAAGTCTATCTTGTATGCATTGTCATTGATGTGTTCCAACATTTGGAATTATCCATCACCCCTTGCATCAAGTTTTGACTTCCTTTACTTTGGAAACCTTTCTTTTCGCATATTCACGTAAACCCAATCACCCTGCAACAAAGTCATAAACACACTATGCAAATTTGGGTCAATGTCAATGTTAGTAAACAAATTTTCCTTAAACCAAATCAAAATTAAAGTTCCCTTGCCTAAGTATGCATTATTTAACTCTCTCTCTTTTGCATACAAACATGGTTGTGTCTTAACTTTTTCACTCTTTTGAATTTCTCTTTTCTCACTTGTCACTTTTTTTCTTTCTTTTAACTCACTAACTTCTTCTCTGTTGCACACCCCATTTTCTTTTCCTCACTTGCACAGATACTCACCATTGGGCCTTTAATTTTATTCTTTCTCTCATACCTCACTACCTAAATCCCTACTTGATGATTGTTGAATTTTCAATTGTTCAAGGTATGCTTCTTTGGTTGATAAAGGAGCAAGGGCAACTTTCCACCCATTATATATAAAAGAATACCTATTCATGTACCCATCATACATAACACGCCTATCAAATTGCCATGGCCTACCCAAAAATATATGAACAACTTGCATAGGCATGACATCACACACAACTTCATTCGCATATCTACCAATAAAGAATGCAACAACTACTTGCTTAGTAAGTTTGACTTCACCACTTTCACTCAACCATTGTAGTCTATATGGATTAGCATATTTATCATACTTGAATCTCAAATTCTCTACTAAAGTAGTACTAGCCACATTAGTGCAACTACCCCTTTCTATAATTATGCTACAAATTTTCCCACCTACTACACATCTCGTATGAAATATGTTCTCCCTTTGTTCAAGGCTATCTTCCTTCACATTCAAGTTCAATGCACGTCTAGTAACTAAAGATTCACCCTTCACAGCGTGCTCAACATTCTTATCAACATCGGAATAATCTTTTAAAGGTGGCATACCCAAGTCACTGCCATCAAACTCATTACCATCATCAGAGTCGAAAATAATTTCACCACCCTTAATAAACACAATCTTCCTATTAGGACAATCAGATGTATAATGACCACGCTTTTGAAACTTAAATCACTTAATTTCCTTATGTTTAAAAGGTTTAGAGGATAGATCAGTAGTACCTTTTTGAATTAAAGTACTATTCTCCTTTCCTTTGTTTGACCCATTGCCTTTTCCTTTGGAATCCAAATAGTGCTCCCTCCTCTTATCTTCATTTTTGCTCCATTTTGGATTCCAATTTGTTGGGCACCAATTTCAGAACCCAACATTCGGAGTCATAAAATGTGTGCTTGTGCTTGTTACCATGTATGGGTATTATTAGTCATCCTCGGTTCATCTTCATTCTCTGATACCATAAGTGTCGGGCCTTATTTTCTGAATCATTCTTATACTGAAGCAAATATTCTATGCTCAACTTTCATCTAGATATTGAACATCTTAGAGGCTGAATTAGAACTCAACCTCTCATATAATTTGTAAACCTATGTCTCTAGTTTACTCCACATTGGAAATCATCTCAGTTAGAACCCTACAGATCCAGATATATTCACCACCCTGAAGCATGTTCAGTAAAATAACATCAGTTCATACTATTCCAACAAATTCCTTTACTTTCCTTTAATCAAAACCTTTTTCCAAACAATTCAAAATGCTTCCAATTTTTATGGAGAGATAGCACAATGTGTGTTTGGATCTATTCCTTCAAGAATCACTTCATTTGGAGGTCAGATAACAAAGATTGGGTTGAAGGAATCATACAATGTTCCGTCCTCCATCATATTGAACCTGATTGGGACAAAAGGCATAAGTTGCTTTAGGGATATCATATCAAGGTTAATTTTGAAGGGTTAGAAAGAGGACTTCAATATATACATCTTTCATGAAGACTTTGAAGTGAGATTTTGTCGTTTAGAGGGTCAGAATTGGACTAGACAATACAAGATCAACAGTGATCAGATGAAGGTTATGAACAATACATAGAAGATATCTTGCAATTGGAATAGCTTTCTCTAGAGACATCAGATTAAGGTGTTCTTTGGTTGGTTTGAAACAGGATTTCAAGATCTACAACTGTCATGTAGATTTTAAAGACAAATTCAATCGTATACATGGTCAAAATGTGACCAGATAAAAGGATCAAATGAACCCAAACGAAGGGCTAGATGAATAGGAAAAATGGTCATGAATTTCTCTAGAGAGCTTAGATTGAGGTGGTCTTTAGATGGTTCGAAAGAGGACTTCAATATCTACAACTTTCATGAAGACCCCAAAGACAAATTCTATCGTCTATAGGGTCAAAAATGGGACTAGAAGATAGGATCAAATGAACAAACAATATGACATCATCACCAGACGATATGATGTCACCAGACAATACGTTATCACTAGACGAAGCGTCCTTACCAAACGAAGCGTCCTTACCAAACGAAGCGTCCTTACCGGATGAAGCGTCCTCACTAGATGAAGCATCCTTACCAGACAACACGTCATAACTAGATGATACGTCCTATACTCCTGAGTATCTCCACTTATAAGGACCATATTTTGACTCTGATATCTAAAAATTTCATACTTTATAGCTTTGGAAAGCTATAAAGCTAAGCTACAACTTTCTAGAAGACAACTTTTTCTAATTCAATCTAGATTAATCTATATTTTCCCCTGAACTCATAACACAAATTTTTCCCTATGGAAGACTTGAAATTTTGCCTTTCGTAAACTTGGAATGTCCTGAGCTTAACCATTCAGCTACAAAATTGACTTCATTAAACTCTCAAATCTCAACTCATTTGTCTCATCACCTTCATCTACATCTGATCAGTTATAATTCCTACCTTCCCTCACGTAACATCTCACTTATGCGTACATATATATATATCAACAATTTATGCTTCAAAATCATCAACTCAAAATGATAACTTCTTCATGTATATCTAATTTCAACTCGCATCATCCATGCACCATTTACATTTCATTAACATCAAAAGAATAAAGTTTTACAAATCTTTAATGGCATTCCAAGCCAGATTAAATCATCGTCTCAAAATCTCAAATTACAAAAGGGCTTTGAACAAACAAACTTGTTGATTTCCCAAAATCAACTAAAAATACAAATTAAACAAATTTGGAGAAATTCCCTTAGGCTCTTGATCACTTGATCTCTTAGCTATTACCTGAATAAGGGATGAAAAGGGGTGAGCTTGAAAGCTCGTGGGTAACAGTTTATAACGGAAAAATAAACAAAAACCCTTGAAAACATTTACTTATCGTAGAAAAATTTTCTTTGAGTTCATAAAATACATGTTTCTCAAATTCTTATCATATAGTCAAATCCTCAAAATACAAAACATGAATGCATCAAACTTGTTCATATATCATAAACACATAAGGACATTAGAATGGTTTGAGTGGATCCAAAACAAAAGGTATTACATATTTTCCCTAAGGGTCCTGTGTAGCCGTGAACTTATGGGAGTCCATGAAAGAGCTCCATACCACTAGCGGGCAGGTAGGAAAAGCCTTTAATTTGGTCAACGTGCACGTGACGTAACTTAGGGGACCACCACAAACCCACATAACATGTAATTCATGACTTGTAAACTTGTTGCCCAAAATGGCACATTTTTTAAACTTGATTTCATATACTTGTAAACATATTGCCCAAAATGAGACTTTTCTAAATCTTGAGTTTTCATAGACATGAGATATTTTGAAAACATTTCCAAAAAAATGATTCCATAAATATGCATCTTTTCACAAAAATTCATTTTCAAAATCTTTTCACATATCAACAAATTCATATATTAAACATATAACCGATTTTCAATTCATTCAAGAAGCGATAGATGCAACACTTATGATGCAATTAAAATCTTTAAACTTTCTTGATTTAAATAAAACATGTAGTAGCTTATTTACTCTATTATAATCATCTACCCACCTTGATTTCCTTGCTTATAGGCATGCTCAAAATGTCTCTTCTCTTGCTTCTCTTGTCTTTCTTGATTTCCTTGATTCTTTACCAAGTGACGAGATCTTTCGCTCAAATGGAAGCTCTTCTCTTCATCTACCTTTTTTCCTTCTTGAACAACCTCAAAATCTCTCTTGAAGGCCAAGAAAATTAAAACCCTACCTTGTTTTCTCTTCTTTTCTCTCAATCATCGAAATGTCTCTCTTCTTTCTTATTTCTCTTCTTCTCTCCCAATTCATGTTTTCTCCTTATTTTAAATGTAAGACCACATTTTTCCTCTTCCAATCCTACCCTTAATGAGTGTGCAATGTCCATTTTATCCTTCCTTATATGCTTTATGTTCTTTATCCTTAAGTGTCTTGCCAAAAACACCCTTGAACATTCTTATAACCTTAACACTTTAATTCCACTTACTCATTCAATAAATCCTACTAATTTTAACATAATAATTAACTCAAAAAATTTAATCTATCAAAACCTCAAAAATATTTAAATCATGCTTATTCATCAAGAAAAAAATTCGGAGATCAACATTTCTCCCCCTCTTAAAAGAATTTCGTTCTCGAAATTCTTACCTGACTGATCTAAGGGTAAGGGTCTTCCTTTTGTGCTCCTCCGTTTTCTATTTAACTCCATCACTCGAATCATTTTCCTTCAATGACCATAGTCAACATATTCGATTAGTCTTTCCATGACTTATTTAGATATCACACTATCTTAACTATTCCCTCAATATACTTCAGATTACTCACAATTTTTCACTTCCTATGTCAATAAAACCAACATCATATCATATCAATATTCTTAACATACTTACATATATCACATTACGAATCTAAGACATCTTTCATCAGTAACACTTCTCATAACTATTTCATACAAACCTATTCATGTCGGGTTTAACTAATCTTTTTTCCTAGCCTGAGCACACCTTGGCACGGAGATACTCTTATAGATAAGTTATCTTTCACTTAATAATTCACATCACTATAGTGTCAGTACACTTAACTCTTATGCCTATTCTTACTGTATTCCATGTCTTTGGCGTTGATCCACCTAATTCATTCATCTTTTTTGAATCACTTAATTTCTAATATTGATTAATTTCACCTATCAGTAACATCTCCAATTGTGGCCTTCAATCATCTTTAGGCCTTAATCATCACAATGCAAGAGCGAACAACTCTTTATGTCATCTAACTCCTCATACAGTATTCTAATGAAATCACTATGACAATGATTGTGATGCTTAAGGTCAAGTAGGACTATACATTGATCTCAAGTTCCTATGAACTCCAAACTATAAGCCTTAAACATATCTTTGACAGTTAAAACCATCAACAATTCAAACAGTCACTCATTTGATTAAACATTCTTAATCGTTAAATGATGTCCCGACATATTCCTACTAGAATGTATAGCTTACGTTACCATTTGTACTTTTCTAACAATCTCTTTGCTCGATTATCTTTAACGGTACATGTACTTCTTTTTTTCAATCACAATGCATCATTCTTCCTATTCGAACCCAAAATTTAAATCTATTTTCTATCTCTCAATCAAATTCATAATTTCTGACTCCTCAATTTGGGTTGGGTTAATCCTTTCATGTGAAACTAATCTTTAATTCCATAGAAAATAGTACTTTGATTTGCCCAAAATTCAACTCCACATTCTATGTTCCTTTTTGTATTAGTTCTGATAACCTCAATATTGAATTTATTCTTAATGTATCAGATATAACACTAACTTTACTTGGAATTACTCATTTGTATAATCATAGTCTTTTGGTACTTATACCCATTGTCTCAATCTCATATTCAATTCTCTCAATTCAATAATTACCTCAACTTATAAGACTTTTAGTTGTCTCCACATATATGAAATCACTTTATTATGTTGCATTGAATTTTATCCAAATCTCTTATGTAACATTATTGTATACTATAAAATCTCCAAATCCATATAATATAATTAATATCAGTATAATTCCTCAAAATTCTCTTTACTTTCATTACTCATACGATATACATGTTTTTTTTCATGTATTCAAACTATTCTTCTCAACTTTTCGAATACATTTAATATATCATCAAATTTTGCTTGGATTGCTTTAATCTTCAATACTATAATATTGTCGGGGCAATTGTTAACTCAAACAATTATTATCACACTCCATATGCCCATGATTAGTTCTTATAATTCCTTAAATAACTAATTCCTCAATGAGGTAGCATTGTCTCACGTTATTTTTAATTTCCCAGTTGATTTCTTTTCTCAAATGATTTTCTCAATTCATTCGATTTCCTCTAAATTTCACATTGAATTTTTTTAATGTTTGCTTATTCATACTAATTTCTCCACACATTTCAATTTGTTTACAAACTTAACTTCCTGGGTGGGTAACATATTCATCAAAACCTAATGTATATCTCCTGTACATATTCGCATAGAATATAATGTAGATCTAAATTCTCCTCACATTAGTAATAGTGTTACCAAAAATCCACTCATATAGTTGGATACTTTACATCAAACAAAATACATACATTCGCAGTAGCATACTCTATCTCCTAGTCTTGAGTTTCCACTAGAGATATGACTCTAATATTTACTTTTGAATCATTATGCATTCATTTCCGATTTTTTTTCCATTGATCATTCTTAACATAAGTATTTGATCTGCTTAATCTAATTCAGTGAAATTCTTCTTTGAATTTCTACTATCACCTATATTGTTCATGTAATCTTTATCAATCATCTGTTATCATCATCACATTATCAGTTATCCTTAATACCTCAAGAGGATCAATTTTTATTGTTCTTACAAGGTCTTAATTTTCTAATCTCCAAAACTCAATGAAGTAATGAACATAATTATTGTTGCATATGCTTAGATGTGTATCACCGAGTCATCCCATTTTGTCCACATATTTATCTCCATCAATTCACCAATTTATATCTTACACGATTGATACTTTGATCTCCCTTGATCCTAGACGATATTCTTCTCTTTATCTTTGAATTCATACTCATTGCAACATCACAACAATCTCAATATATCCCTGATTGATCATTATATGCACTTTCGTGCGTTACTCTAGTTCCTCTTAGACTTTAAACTATGGGAACTCTAACTAACAAATATCTACTAAGTCATAGATTGCTTCCTATATCATCTCATTATCAGATAGGTACTCACAATAACAATTCAACTTAACCTTTTGAACTTGTACATATATCACTATCATTCATCCCATTTTCGAATTATCCTTCATGTTACATCTTACATATGTATATTCTCCATTGATTCAAAACTATAGATGTATAATCATCATAAAATGCTGATCTCAATTCCACTAACACATTCTTATGGAGGATCATAACTCTTTTCATATTAATCAAACAACCACTTAGGTTCTAATTTCATCTTCTTAAGATCATCACAATTTATGTTTTCCTTACATTCTACTTGTACACTTTAATCATTGTCTTAGGCTCATTATACATAGTGAGTCTTAGGATCTTAATCATTGTTTGAGCTCGAGGCTTTTTTCGCTTGTTGAGCTTTAAGTTCTGATCGGTAGCTACTCTGGTCACAACTACCATTATCTGATTATGAATTCATGTATGGAATGCATGTACCATAACCACTCACATTATAAAGCACTTAGGTCTTCACATTCACATTCAAGTAGCACTTCAATATCATGATCTACATTCACATTCATAGGACCTTCTGCTTGGAATCTGCAATTAAGCACATTCAATTATCATTCAAATCATAAATTAAGTAAATAAGTAACTAAGTGAGACCGTCTAGGTTACTCACCAGTTGTTCTTCAAGCTAATGCCTGGAAGTTCTGGCAACATCTGGAGGTTGACGTTCTAGTTGCTTCTCTATATCAAACAACATACGCATATATCACAATATGCACAGTTATAATTATTCAATAATGCACATGAATGAAATGAATTATGTACAATGCATGTTTATGACAATCCTGGATATCTTCCCTTTAATTTCATTACAAAATCATTCCCATATCAAAACTCATCTAACTACAATTTATACTTAGGTTTATGCCTCACTAAAACCATTAAAATCACATTTCATTTCTCATTGAATCACTTCAGATTTTTCCATGATACACTTTTAGGTCTACTGTTCACGTTAAAAAAGAGAGTGAAATTGATGTAATTTGGTCACACGCTCTTTTAAAACAGTGTTCCTTTATGTATTATGTTTCCATTAACACCAAAATTACTCAATTTGGTTCAGTAATGTGAAAGTTATACTTGAAATATTTTCAGACTGCTTTTATTCTGAGACAACACCCTATACTCAAGTTCCACCTAGAAAATGAAATTTTTAAAGTCAAATTCGAAGCTTGATGTCTCACATAATTTGTAACACTATGTCTCTAGTTTACTCCAAATCAAGAATCTGTCCATTTGGATTACTATAGAAAATGATATTCCTAAAATATTGAACCATGTTCAGTGCAAAGAAAAGTTTTCCACGACGAACTCACAGAAGTTCACCTCGATGAACTCCTCCAGAGAAGAATTCTCGCAAAATTTTTACAAGTTCGCCATGGCGAAACCTAGAGTTGGTCGCGGTGAACTTTCCCCAAAAGAAATTTTAGCTAAACATTCAATTTCTCCGTGGCGAACTTCTATAGAAGCATACGTAGTTTAGGGCTCTCTTCCCATTTTCCAAATTTTTCACATCTAACAACATACACCTAACTCATCTTATACAAAGATCATCCTTTCTACCTCATTTACTCTTCATTCTCTACTCCATTTCAATTCAATAACACTTACAAACCCATTCATGATCTATATTTGATCATTAGCCCAAAAATAGAACATCAAACATGCATATTCATTCTTCAATTCAATTTACTCATCCAAACACCATTATAATGACCATTCTACCTCAAAACATCTCTATAATAATTTATGGGTCATTAATGATCATTCACAATTGTAAAAACAAGACATTTACATCATTTATTCATCATTCACGTTCATCAAACACAAAACACTATTTTATGTCATTTAACTTGTAACAATCATCATAAATGCTTCCTTTAACCATGCCCATAATGATTAAAGCCTAAATTACTTTTTTTAGCTTCCAACTCTTCAAACATCTTCAATATCACCATGAATCCCAAGGTTTATGGTGAGAATGAAAGAGAAAGCAAGGTGAAAGAGTATCAAGTAAGAGTGGGAGAGCTAGCTTCAACGTAGGTGAAGGTGAGAGTATTTAGGGCAACGAAAATAGAGAAGAAGAAGAAGAAGAAGAAGAGAGAGAGAGAGAGAGAGAGAGAGCCACAAAATGGAGAAGAAGAAAGCCAAAATGCAAGACCCACTAGTGGTCTTTCAATTAAAAGCATCGTGAGAGACCAAACAAGGAGGGTCTATATGGTCAAAAAATTTTTAAAGCTTTAAACTAAATTCTTGTATTTAACCAGTCCACTCAATTCCAATTCTTACTCCAATTGTTTCCCAATTTTCAATGAAATTTATCATTAAGTCCCAATATCACATATTAAAAATTTCTACTGCCATTTATCATTTGTTTTGCTACTTGATATTTTTCCTAGTTCAAAAATACCTAACAAATTTTCAAAAATTTCTCCAAAAATCTTAAAAATTCTAAATTCGTAAATACAATCTCCAAATCAATTTTCAATACATAAAAATCACAATTCTCAGTAAAAATCACATTAAAAAACAATTACACATAGAATGTCAATGAATGCATGTATAGTCATTTTCATGTGCAAAATTTCATTATTCACGTGCAAAAATTCAGTATTCACGTGTATGTACATGTCATATTATGCATGAACATGAAATGCATTTTCTAATTTCTCGATCATCTCTGACATATTCTATTTTAGCCATAACGGGATGTTACAATAAATAAGTGGGATAACCCAAAATTTAGAGATGAGCGAGAATAGGTTTCGATTCTTTCCACAACTCAAAAAGTGTTTTTAACACTAATTTGTTTAAGACTCTATTAAGAATGTACAAAATGATCTTAATAGATCTAAAGGTAATCTAGAAGGTTAGTTTCGCTTTGTATGCTACTCATTATATCTTTTAAAGTGTGATTTTATCTTTCGATCATGTTATTTTGTTCAAGACTATATGATATAGTCAGTTGAGCTACTATTTTACAACTTTCCACCCATAATACCGTCTTTATGATCAATCTTGATTGATCTTCCCAGTTGGTTCAACATCAATGTTAAAGGTTTTAAATTTATTAAGAAGTTTAGACTTTTCTTTAATTAAGGATAAATATTCATAACGAGAATAATCATCAATAGAAGTTAAAAAAATATCCAAATTATAAATGGTAAGTCAATAAGGACCACAAACATTAGTATGAATAATTACTAGAAAATCTTAACTATGAGTTTATTCTTTATTTATGTTGGTTAACTTTCCTCCAATAATTAATACATCTCAAGATCATCAAAATCAAGAGTTGTAATAATGTTTTCCTTTATAAATTTTTTAATCTTTTTCTCTAGAGATGTAACCTAATCTTTTATGATACAAAATAAATAATATAATTTTTATCAATGGTCTTTTACTAATAACATTTTTAATAATACATAAAGCATTTCATTAGGAATTAAACAGATTCTATATGAATCGTATGAAAAGAAACATATACCAATATGTTTTCTGGTAAAAGGTAACAATACGCGAGAGTTCTTGCTTAAAAATTATGGTCTTCGTTATCTAAAGTAGATACAAAGATCAATTTTAGTCTAAAAGATGGTAAATATATAAAACATGTTATATATAAAAAGTTAAAAACTATTACAAATTAAACAAATAAGTCTTATAAAATCGACATCAAGTTCTTTGTTATTACCAACCATCAGATTAAACTTATTTTTATTCGGTTGTCTCCTTAATATAAGTCTATACATTATGAAAACAACATGATTAGAAGTTTTACTATCTAACTATCAATAACCTGATATGGTGGTCATATCAACATTATATTCATGAATAATATAGGCCAAAGAGTTACCCGATAGTTCTTTGTATCTTTGTAGGCTTTATATTTCATATAATCTAATTTTTTATAATCTTTCTTTTTTAAAAAGAAACATCTCATATTATTTATGATATCTATAAGATCATTTACAATACTAGTCTACCCTTGTTATTTAAATGATGTATTTCTAGGAGCCTTACCTTTAAGTTTTTAAGTTTGGCTTTAGGCTTTAGTCTATGTCTATTAAGGTTGTTTGTGATGTGCTCTTTAATTTTTTTTGTTCATCTAAACAATAGATAATCAAAGAATTAATGTCCCAAGTTTCATTTTATGGGTTGTAAGTGGTAATAAGGATACCAAACTTTGATGTTAACATACTCAGAGCTTCATAAACAATGCAAGTAGCATAAATCGAAATGTTTAAGGCTTTAAGTTTACTCTATAAATAAACCATCTCGATAATATAATCTCTCGCTCTCCCAACCTTAGTATATCTCATAAAATATAGTTCTTACATAATTGTTCTGATTTCACATTAGAAGAAACTTTTTACTTTGAGAAACTTTATTATGAAAGTCCTTTATTGTGTTTGTTTTTGGTAGTCCACTAAACACATGATTAAGTATGGATCTCTTGATGTTCTAATAGCACATTAAATTTGACTTTTCCTAAGCCCTATAGGTTGCCTTTTCAAGTTCAGTACTAACAAGTGAATAAATAGACGTCTTTTCCTTTATCATGGTTATATTAATGTTCTCCATCTCCAAAGCAAATTTTACATCATATTTTCACTTCTTGAAATTGAAACTAGTCAGGGTTTTAATGATAAACTATTGTTATTTATAGAAAAGATGATTATAAAATAGAGAAAGTATACAATCTTCATAAATGTAAGATAACAACGATACTAGAATTCATAAACAATATATGTAATGAGCATCTTATCAAAAATATTATGAAATACGTGGGTAGAATGTATGATATACAAAGATAAGAGTTATTATCATAGTAAAACTCTTATGATTCTACCACCTATAGGAATATAGATCATTCAAGAAATGATCATCTCCTATTAAATGCCTTTTATGCACATATTAAAATTTCAAGTTAACATTTAAGAGTAAAATAACCAAATATAAAATTAGAGCCATCACCTAATATACAAGTAAAATAGTCCAAATATCAACTTTAAATACTATTATGGTGACTACATTGTTATTAACATTCAATCAATTCTACAAGCATAAGGGATAAACCCATATATTGTCATCACATTTTCTTGTATGGCCATAAACCTATAAGAAGCATACCTTTATATAATGCATAATCTTGATGTACCTACTCATTTTAATATAATAATGTTGAAAAACAATATCAATAACCTTTATTAAAAAATTTACAATCAAATATCTCAAAGAGTGATAAATCATGCAATATAAAATAATAAACAAACTTATAAGACAATAAAACAACATTTATCTCCTTTATTTCATGTCAATATCATAAAAATTTACTCAATTATGAATTTCAAAATTTTATTTAAACTTTTTTAGAGCTAAACCTTAAATCAATTTAAAGCCTATTATACAATTTTTTAAAACATTTAGACCTTTTTATACTATAGTGAAATGATGTTAGTGTGTGCGTAAGAGCTATGCATACATCTATTCCACATGTGCCAAGCCCTACGTACTGACTAGATTGTGTAGACACATGTGATTCACATGTCACATGTTCTCTAACGTGGTCTAAACCTTTATTACATGTGTGATGCACGTGCTTAAAAGTTATAAACATGCCTTTAGTATAGCTGCCATTGAGGACGGAAAATTGATGGCTGATGCTGAGAATAGAGAATTCTGGGGTCTCTTTGGAGGCTTTGCTCCACTTCCAAGAAAAACAGCTAATGATGATGATAAGGCTGCTGATATTTCTTCTACTAAACTTTTTAGGTAGCATAAATTCCTGAGTTTCTTTTATGTTTTTACTTAAGACAAAAAAGTTTAGTCTTTTTTGTGATTGCCCTCTCCAATGTGCACTAAATGCTTGCAAGAGCTTTCAGTTTCTTTGCTAAAGTGTGTTTATATGACTTGCATCGTATGAAGTGGGGACCTATTCCTCTGTCTCCAATTATCCAAACCTCCTGTATCTCATGCATCCAAGCCATTTATTTGACTTAAATAAATAGCTTGGATGTATAAGATACAGGAGAGCTTACGTAATTAGGAACAGAAGATCTCAAGTGTATGAAGTTTTGTCAAGCAGCTTGTAAAGTTTAGCGACTCTTTTAGCCCATTTATATAGTGATGAACTTTTATAGTCAATTCAGGCAAGTGAAAACTTTTAAGCAAGACATGGAATCGCTATTATTTGAATGCTTAGAATTGACTTTTTTTTTAATTCTTGTTCATATGGACATAGGTCTTTAAATTTTTTATGATTGTGTGATCTAGAAGAGTCTAGATTGAGAGCTGTGGTTATTTTGAATATGTTGTTTGTGATTCGTGTTATCTTTGCCGTTGTCATTGTTATCGTTATATATGGTGTTATTGTCAAGAACATTGAGGTGAGAAGGTTGGGATCCTACGAAGCTTTTACCTATCAATACGGCTGTTGATTCTAATCACATTCAAATGAAGGCTTTGATTGGTACACAGGCTTGATCTTTCTTTCTCTCCTTCTTTTTCGTGTTCTTTTTCACATTTTCTTCCTTGATAATAATATTATTATTATTTTCCTTTTATTAAATTTCTTATTAGTTTCAGTTTTATCATTATTATTATTATTATTATATTAATATTTTGTATTTTTATTATTTGTATTAAGTATTTTTTCATATTATTGTTATTATTTGTGATTTATTATTAAAACTTGCATCATTCTTATATTGTTTTATTTACATGTGAGTCTATCGAAAATAAGCTTTCTACTATATAGGAGTAAGACAGCGTACTATTAGATCTCTTTAGACTCTGCTTTGCACGTACCTTGATCCATATGGCAAATGTGTGATATGCACCAAACACGTGTCTTATGTCCTGCCTCTGCATCAGCCATCTGTCTAATGCCCACGCGGTCACGGGCCAAACAATTGAAGCCTCTTGCCTACTTCTCATTTATGTAGGACATTGTTGTCTCTTATTTCTCCCTCTAGTCAAACATGGCGATGTTTTGACAAATTTCAATGTATTTTCACTAAAAATCACCAGATAATAGATTTATCGTCCATTTTCCTGCAATTCTCAAATATAAACCAATCCACACAAAAGATATGTTATGTATTTAAGTGAAAATATATAAATTTCGTTGATTATCTTATGAAAATTTTAAAAAATCTCTATTAATTCATACAATTATGAAATCAGTACGAGTTAAATATAATATGGATTTATTAATCATCCCAAGATCAACCATAAACTTATATAATTGAAAATAATGTGAAAATATATTTGTTTTGTTGTCCGTTTCTATTTGAGTAAGCTGTTGAAGACTTTGATCGTTAATCTTTAAATAAGTTACTGAAACTCTAGATCATCCTTAACAAAAGTCACCTAGAATTATGTAAGATGTTTCTACACCTTTACTAATGCGCGGACTCTCCTAATGAGTAAGGAAAAAAAATATACATTCGTAAAATTTACTTGAGCAAGTGTACAAGAGACCTAGCAACTTTATTGGACCTTCCATCTAACTAAGAACACAAGTCACATTGATAGGATACCATTTTCTTACTTTTAACTTATTTAAATCAAATATTTTATTAAACCTTCGTATGAAATCAAATTTTATTTTTTTAACCTTTAAAAAGTTGGGATCAGATCTTCTGTCCCCATTTGTGAGTACCAACTCTATCTTATTTGATCCAAACCATCCATTTATGTGAATCCCACATAAATAAATTGTTGGATCAAATAAAACAAAATTGGTACTCACAAATAAGGATAGAGGATCTCATGCCTGAAAAGTTAGGGGTATATATAAAGGGCATTGCGGCCAAGAAAATAATGACAAAGGGATCCTTCTTGGTAATCGGGGTCAGGTGAAAATACCATAAATCCGACTACATGTCATCAGTCCCGAAAATTTTGCTCGGCATGGGAAAATATGAGAAAATAATAGCAGTTTTGTTTTTATGAAAAAGATGAGCTGAGCTAACAACATCCAATAGTCATTGTCTGGTACTTAACATACATAAAGGGAGTGCCAAAAACCATATGTTCGCAATTGTTCATAAATTTGAAGTTGGCCTCCTCACAGAATGAATCAAAGTAAAACACTCATTTGGACTTTTCACAGTGACATTTGTGCTAGTGCAGGAGGATTGGGAGGAGGTGGGTACTGGGATACGGGATAACCAGCTGCTGGGTAGCCTTGAGCCTGAGGAGGAGGATAACCGTAGCCGTAGGGTTGGCCATATGATGGCTGAGGCGGATATCCAACTGAGGGAGGAACCCGCTGATCAATACGAGACATTTGCTGAACTGGGGGGACTGCCATTGGTTGGGGTCCAAACTTGCCATCTCGTTTGTCCATTTCGATTTTGTGCTGTGTCTGTTGGCAGTCGGTCAACATATGATTAGTTTTTATATTTGATTGTCACTCAAAACAATAGAGCTATCCAGAAATATGTTCGGTTGGATGCCCGCCGCGCCTACCTGCATGCAAGCACAAGCCCTGACCAGCAAGCAAAAAGAAAAGAGCATTAATCATTAAGCTGAAAATTAACTTGGGCTGAATCGATAGAGTTGCGTAATGTCGCATTGCTATAAACTTAAACCAATGCTTACGTGCAATACACCATATCCGACAAACAAGACAACAACTGAGAAGCCTCTAGAATTTCCCCACTTCCAACAATCATTGCAACAATGGAAAATATGCATGCAATTTGTTGGAGGCAGAACATGAATCCCTGCATAGGAAGAGAAAACACGCTTAATCAAAGTCAAACTACTAGGACATTCAAAGACACAAACACACACACACACTCCAGATAGAGAGCGAGAGAGAGTACAATAATGCAATTGTCACATTGAGTTGTCTGAATATTGTATTCATCTTGTAACAAGAAGCGGGTAGAGGCCACTGAATTTCCAAAGCAGAGGAATACCTGGGAATTGAATTCAAATATGTTATACTCGGATTACTTTCTAAGACTTCCGCAAAGGCCAAAGAAAGTAGAACATCCAGTAACAATGCCACAGCATTATAAGATATTCTCTTCTTCTAAAAAACATTACTGAGGGAATGCATCTTTCTGAGCATAATCTAGACATCTGCAAAGTTGTCAACGATTTGTGATTATCACTTTCTCCTCTTGGGATAGATTATTAAAATTGACGTGGCAACATAGCAAGTCTGTACCACTTCAAGGACTCATAAAGATGGGAACTGCAATCTCAACTCAGTTACGGCCAGTATTCTGACAAAATGCAACAAGACATGCACCCATTGGTGCCACCTTATCCTGTTAGAGGATTTGTCGAGAATCTGTTTCCCTAGACCCGTTATGTAATTGCTCGGTTCTCTTTACATTTATACCAAAAAAAAATGCAACAAGACATTCTCTGAACACTATCAACTTTTTGGATCTTCACATCTTTGAGGATTAAAACAATTCTAAGCATATTCTGCTTCCCAGTGTGTTGAATGCAATATGATCCTTAAGTCATAAGTCCTCACATTCCCATGATTATGGAACTGCATGTCCATAAAAACTGGATTATATAAATTGAAAGCATTTTATTGTTCTTTTTATTCCCTTGGCAATCCTTTCTATTGTTTTCAGAGCTCAGCAGAACACTCCTTGGGTTAGGTTCTTAACCTTTGGAAATTAGGGGTTAGATATTAAGCAAAGTAATTTATAAATACAGCAGGAACACAATAAAAAGAAAAGGTGAGCATGATCCACAACAAAAGGACTCTGTACCTCAGTGGCAAGGCAAAATTCGGGGCACCTACTTTCACCGCACCTTCCACTACAAGGCATATAACCAGCACAGCAAACATATCTACAGATAGGATAGTCAATATTTAAAGGACAGTTTCTTTTTCATTTCTTGAGTCGTATTCTTGAATTGAAGTACTAATTACCTTGACATGTCATTGTAAAGAGCACGTTTACGAAGCAAATATGAGACACAAGGCCCACTGCAATGGAGTGAAAGAGGATTGGGCAAATTGTTATAGACATCATCAAAGTACCTCAAGATATCCAAAAGTGACTAGAAGAGTTTTGTAACTGTTAGCTATTCAATGACAACGAGTCAATGTACAGCCATAACTCTTTCTTGTTTGAATGGTGTTCATAAAGCCGATATGACAAGGATGATAAGGAATATTGAATAACATTACTTGGCTTCCCCAACCCACATGCCCCAGCCCTACCCAGAAAAAGGGAGGGAAAAAAGAAACGTTTAACTAACATAAAATCAAACTGAACATAACCCTTTCCAGCCAAAAATCGGAATTTGATTGTATATGATCCATTCTTTTACAGGATCATTTGATCTATTAAAGTCAACAAAGGTTATCACAAGTCAACATGCCAATAACTCGAGTATAAACACATCAACAACATGAGATTAAGCCAAATAAAACGTAAATTAGGTGGCGTAACTAGGAAATTATCAGCTCTAAATCCAGAAACAATACAACAACATATCAAGAGTACTCACCACCACAAAGCAAAGCAGCAATCTGCAGCTCGCGTCCACCAAGAAACCCAAAACCCAAAAGACAATGAAAAACAACATCCGACGTATAATCAGACATAAACAATAACACTGACAGATATGCAATCGATAATTGGGTATATAGATAATGTACAGACATGGGGTGTCAACTTGAATTGTGCTCATCAGATCGGTGTGCCAAAGATTCCGATAGTTCTGACGGACCTCCATTTTCTCTAAATGTGCTTGTGAAGCCATGGTGTCAAAATCTCTCGCCGAAGCAGGAAAAGGAAGAAACTTTCACACTCACATAAAGCTTTTCAAACAATTTAATCGTGGGTTCACGGTTAAATGATCCTGTCAACTTTGTCCAGAAGTCGAATGCCGCAGAAGTTTCTTTGCAACACACTTTCATCGAGCTTCAATGGAAAGATACTGACTTCAACGGCGGAGTACCCGAGACAATACAATTAATTACACAACCTTTTGGAAGTTGGCGATTCTTAAATTGTCATATTTGAGATATGATGATAGTAGAAGGGTGGGACTGAAAAGATTTGAAAGGAAGTGAATAGATAGTGAATAGATAACTAATTTATAAAAGGAGGAGCAAATGTGAAACTTGGAATAGCACATAAAAAGGCTAAAGTGGAGTTGAGTCTGAAACTAACAAGTCCATCTCGACTCGTCTTTGAGAGAATTAGCAATGGAAACGTCAGTCAAGCATGGTAATGAACTTAGTACTGCTGTGTGACCATTCCATTGCCAATACAAAGACAAATATCCCAACAAATAATTATGGGATGTTTAAAAAAAATTTAATTAAATTTATTAACAAATTGAGATCAGTTATATTAATAAAACTGAATTGAATTCAATTTACATTTTTTGGAACAAATCTAATAATATTATAATTGAATTCAATTATATTGTTTGGAACACAATCAAAATGAATTTAATTATTTCATATGACATTTTTATCTTTGACTAAAAAATAATCTTATTAAATAATAAACATTCACACTTACATAGAGTAAGTTATAAACATCAATTTCATTATAAGTGATATCATCAAAAAAGTTCATTATTAAAATGAAAAGAAAAAATTGATTGCAAATGACATTAGACTAAACCGAACTATAAAGATAATAGAAAATTATTATAATTTGGAAGCTTAAAAATGCATGAACGAGCAATAGTCCTTTTGTGTTGATAACTATAAGGCACTATCAAATTTTGAAATTTCACTTCAAATTACATAATATCATAACAAGTTTAAGAAAATTGTTTGTATCATAAATAAATTATTAATTCTTGTTCCCCAAAAACTAAAAATAATTCTTTTTATTAAAATTCGACAATTTATGAATTATTATATATTTTAATAAATAAATAAAATTATACAATCTTAAAAATTCCCGATAACTTTAATTTTTAATATATTTGTATCATACAAATAATATTTTCAATATAATTTATTCTAAAATTATAAAAATCAATTTAAAAATATTTGTTAATAAAGGAATATAATGAAACATAATTTTTTAAATTGATTCTAATGTAATAAGAAAATACATTATAAAAAATATTAAAACATATATCTATGCTAAATTAAAAATATAAGCTTTTAATAAGAAACTATTGTTTTTAAATTTTAATTATTTTAATTATCTAATTTTAGTTTAGTATTTAATTGATTCCTGTAAATTAAAATCTTTCAATAATTTTTTAACAAGATATTATTATTTTCAAGGATTATTCTTTTCAAAATTTAAGTGTAAATTTTAATTATCTAATTGTATTCAATTGTTTAAATAGCTCTTTTAAATCGTAATATAATTTAAAATTTTGTGAAAATCTTGTAGCTTTATCAATTTAAAAGAAACAAAGGAAATGCATTAGGTATCTGATTCTAAACTGAAGAGGAAGAATGAAGCTCATGTGGAGATCAGGAGTTTGTAGCTGAATTGAATTTATAAAAATTAGCAGGTTTCAATTACATATGTCATGTTTGTTTTTTTATTCCAAACAGTTGTTGTAATTGAACTCAATATAAATGGGTCCTGGTTCAGCCGGATTATGGCCGAACGGTGCGTTGCCGTTTGGATCTATGAGTTGGCAACCTTCTGCGATGTTCTTCGACGTGAATATACCTGCAAAATAAGGAAGGCTGGTCGGAGGTTGTGTCCCGATTAGCCATTCCGACGATCAAGTAAGTCTTTTGGTGAAGGTGGAGCTGATCAAATCAGAGAAAAAACTAGGTTATGAGTTCGTACCTGAATTATGGGAGAAAGTTACCTTATATATGGTTT
>JANZLF010000221.1:31746173-31769707 GCA_026546835.1 Erythroxylum foetidum
GAGATATGAAGGTGTATTTTGAATATTGGATACTGTGATTGAATGTGATTTGGATTCCGGACGGGGTGTCCGATGATTCTGATTTTTGTGAGAGAATTTTAGAAGTGTGTTTTAAACACTTTGCAGGTTTGGGTTAGTTAAAATGCAGTCGTTATGCTGCCGAAATTTTGGTAAAATGGGTATAAAAATTATTTTTGGGATTTATATGAATGTATAAGAAAATGTTTAAGAAATTCGTTATGCATTGAGAGATTGATTGAGGATAATTTTCCAAGAAAAGGAAAATTGTATGGATTTGCATGAATTTGAATAAAGATGGTTATAAGATAAGAAAGAAACAAAGAAAGAAAAAAAATTCATACCAGATTCGGATAGTTTAGTTTAGGTTTCCAACGCGATAAGTTTTCTATACTTTGTGTTTCCAACGGATGTTGACATTTGATTCAGTTCGGTTACTTTATTTCGTATTCGATTCGCTTTCATTTGCTTTGATCCGTTTGTTTATTCGCTGTCCGATTTCGTTTGTTTGATTCGTATTCGATTCGCTTCGCTACTTTTACTTTCCGTTTTGTTCCGATTTGTTTTGCGATGTATGATTCCGTTTTTTTACGTTCGCTTCGTAATCTGATTTGTTCTTCGCTCTGCTTTTTTTCGTTCCACCTCTTTGTTTCTGTTTTTGTTTCTGCTTTTTCGGTTAGGATCCGGTCTCCGGATCGGGTCCCAACATAAAGAGCTAATGATGTTGTAATTTCTTCTTTCTAAGATAACATGATGAAATAGTTCAATATTTCTATCATCCTAGTTCATTAAATTTACTCGTTTTTTGTTTAACTCTACATTAAAATCAAACAAGATAGTTCACAAAAATAAAACATCACTTTATAAATAAAATAGCAAAAATTAAAATAGATATAATACTAGGGTTTCCTTCTATTTAGATACGTGAAATAATTAGATACTTATCATTTTTAAATCAAAAACATAAAAAAGAAACAAAATAAAATAAAGTAGAAAGAATTATAGAGTTGATCTCAATATTCTTATGAGTTTTGAGTTTTTGGGATGATTTGGATCTTCTTTTTCCTTAAAAATGGCTTTTCTATACTCCTCTAGCAAAATTTTCTCTTCCCTAGTGGCTAACCCTACTTTTAGAATAAAAAGAATATGAAAATATCTCCCTAAAGTTAGTCCTCGATGTCTATTTATAATCTATCCTATCAGTAATACATGGTATAAGCCACAACTTGGATCTTAAAAAAATCATAAGACTCAGAATTCAAAAGTTGTAAATCTATCTTTTAGCTTTCTAAAGCCTCTTGAATAATCTCAATTGGAATTTATAAATGAAAGTTATGATTGATTTATAAAGTAGATCTCAAGTTATCTTACAAATCTTTTTAGAGAGGGAAATGGGTTGACATACTCTTGCCCTAAGCCATGGATCATTTTGTTTCCTCTAGGGATAAGACATGATCTCTGGCATCCTTACATCCTCAGGCTATAGATTCTCATATTTCTTTTGTTACTAGCACAAGTTCTATGGTATGACTATAATTCATGACATAAAACTCTCTATGGGTTTTATTCAACACCATATAGTCCATCTCTAAGTCATGTCTCTTCCTAAACTTGATCAATGATTAACATAATTTGGTGTACAAGATTGGGTGAGATTGTGTTCAACCAAGAACTATGATTTTCTCCATAGTTTTTTAATTACAATTCTCTCCAATCTTGACAAATCTCATCCTAAGAAAACATCACCAATAGTTACCTAAAATATAATAAGTGTGTGTGCGTATATATGTGTGTGTGTGTGTGTGTGTGTATATTCTACGCTTATCAAATATCCCCACACTTAACTTGTTTTTCTTTTTCATAAACAAATCAATCTCAAAATACATCAATTTAGGTAAGTTAGATTCTAAGAAAGTTCAACAATTCAATCAAAGTGGTCAAATATTACTATTATCATTTCAATCATCCCATTCATCAATCACCTAGATCTCTAGCTAGTTGCACTAATTTGGTATTTAATCTCAACCTACTAAATTCAACTCAATTAAAAAAAATTTCACCCCATATATTAAATAGACATAAAAAGAGTAAAAATTCCAAGTCCAGATGTATTTGACAAGTTATAACGAAAAATAACAGATGCAATATCTATTTTAAATATTTTTCTTTCTTTTTTCATAATATTTAACAAGTATGATTGACTTAGCCAAAATTTTATCTTAATGTTCTTACACGAGCGTAAATATCTTATCATGAATACTTCTTATTATTTAACTAAGTCACAATTTCAATCAGCTACTAGCACCATTCATAACTTGAACCTTTTATCAAGAAGCAAAATTCAAAATAGAAAATCCAAAATCATATATTCAAGAGAATAAATCAAACCTGGTAGATATTAAGATATAACTCCCTTTAAGATCATTATTATATTCATGAATTAATTTATTAAGAAATGTTTTATATTTGGATTGGGATAATTTCTTAAACACTAAAATTGCACTCTATTGAACTATAATCATCTGCTATTTAGTTAGTTAACTTGTATCTCTACCGAGATAACATTTATTCGAATGTATAAGATTTATGAAATCCTTAAAAGGTTTTACGCTAACAGTAAAGAGGTCACCTAGGTATCTCTCAAGCTCCCCATTTAACCCCTTCTACCTAAGTCATATTTCACTCATAAGCAGGCTTTCCCAAGGTATCTCTAAGTGCACTTTGGTCAAATTTAATCACTAGAATAATTGACTTTGCATTAAGATCAAATAAAGATAGCTCAAAAAATAAAACATCAGTTTATAAATAAAATTGAGTCAATTCTAATAGATATAATACTAGTGTTTGCTTCTATCTAGACATATGAATAATCAAACACTCATCATTTTTCAACTGAAAAACATAACAAAGAAACCAAACACATAAAAAATAGAAAGAGTTATATAGTTGGTTTCAATATTCCAGTGCTCTCCTTTATAAACAAACCATAAGTCTAGTATGAAAGCGTATGAAAAAGCCTCCTTAACTAGGGTATTTTTCATGTCTATTAATAATTTGTTAGATTATTAAGATATGTCCTAATCCACAATCACAACTTGGACTTTGAATATAAAAAACTCATAAATATCATAATAAAAAAAATTTGTATATGTCTCTCTTAGATTTTCAAATCCACCAAAATTATATTAATTAGAGTTCTAATAAAAAATTATGATAATTTATATTACAAACTTTTTGTATAGAGGGATAGGAACTCTGACATGCCTTTGCCCTAGGTTGTGGAACTTCTTGTTTTCTTTAGAGATATGACACATTTTTTTTTAATAAAAGGAAAGAAAGTGAAACAGATTACATTATGAGTGTAGGGAGACAAATCTCTGATAAATCCTCTAGAAGGACTGGTTGGCACCCAATGGGTGTAGTGTCTAGGTAATTGACGTCGATATCAAAATGAACTGCATAGTTAGCAAGCTAGTTAGCGCTTCTGTTGCTTTCTCGATATATGTGTCGATGAACAACAACCCAATTTCGAGTAAACAGTTCATTAATGCCTATTACAATGGGATTGAGAGCTTGTGAACAGTTGGCAAAGGAAGAAAGGATATTTATCACCGCGATAGAATCCACTTCATGCTCAATTCGGTGATATCCTAGATTCCACACAAGTGTCAAGTCGGTATAAACATCCAAAAGTTTTGCAGACACTGCTGAGAACCAGCCAAGATTTTGAGTGAAGTCGTCAAGCCAATTGCTTGTACTGTCTCGTATGAGTCTTCCTGCTGTGGCTGTGGACGAGGAACGTTTGCATGCTCCATCTGTGTTTAATTTAATCCATCCCGTGGGAGGTGTGCTCCATTCAAAGAGTTGAAGGTGATGTTCGGCATCAATTCTACTTTGTCATACAGCAGACTAGTGGATTAGATATGCATAAGACAAAATAAGAGAAACTGGTGAGTAAGGCCAAGTGAAGTGTTCATCAAAGAGAGACAAATTTCTCCATTTCTATAGGAACCAGTAAGTAGTGCCAAAGATAATCGACCAGTCACGTTACGACTTTCCATTTGCCGTTTGTGTCACCTCCCAATTGAGCATTCCTCTTTCCATTTGCGTTAATGGATTTTTGAGTTTGCAAGTTATGGTTTTCTTTCAACGCTCACATCTAGTTTTCACTCGACACACACCAAGTGTTCGATTAAACGTCTCATCGAATGTTAATCATCTAAGTATCTTTTTCAGACACCACAGGAGCAATCATTTATGTACGAGTAACTATAGTCACACAATGCAAACGCAGAATGCCAGCATCTCACTGAATTTTGATCGTTAAGCTACTGAAAAAGTTCGAATAAGGGAAAGGGAAGAAGACTCCCCTCCTCCCACACCAATGGAACAGAACACTCACCCAAGCTATAATGCGGTGGTTACAGGTCACTCCGACCATGGCAATAATGCAAAAGAAATTGAATGGCCAAAAAAGGAGCCAATTGAAACTGTTGAGGGCGATATCTCATTCATACAAGGAGAATTTGGACTGGGTCTCGAACTCTCAAACACTTTCAAAAGTAAACTTGACAAAGCTTGGGAAACAACTGTTGTGATTAAGTTGCTGGGCCGCAAGCTGGGTTTTAACATGTTAAAATCCAGATTAATATCCATGTGGAAACCTAACGGACCTATGAAAATAGTTGATTTGGACAACGATTTTCACCTTGTTAACTTTGTGGAAGAGGAGGATTATGTGTAGACACTCACACAGGGTCCATGGATCATCTGAGGTCATGTCTTCTCCATTCAACCATGGTACCCAGACTTTCAGCCTTTGACTGAAAAAATTACACACGTGTTTCGTGGGTACGTTTTCCAGAACTCCCCATAGCCCAGTACCATCCCTCAATCATCACCGCCCTCGGCAATCTAGTAGCTTGCACAATCAAATTGAAAATAACATACAACAAGCTTACTGAGGAAAATTTGCTTGTGTGGCTGTCAACATAGATCTAAGCTCACCTCTTCGCTCTATCGTCGAGCTAGATGGAGAACACATCAAAGTTGCATACGAGGGTCTTCCCCAAATTTGCTTCACCTGTGGCTTGTTTGACCATGGTGCCCCGTTTTGCCCCTCATGGCTGCGCGACCAAACTGAGACAACGCCCACCATCGAAGGACAGACAACATTCAACCACTCTGACAACCGAGGAGAATCTTCCATCGACAACCTCCGACAAGGGGATTTCAGCCCCTGGATGTAGGTACAGCGCTAGCCTCGACGATCGCCAGTCGCTCCAATGGTAACACAAAATGACAACCTCACGAACTCCTCCTACGTGGGATCGAAAGGATCGAGGTACTTGGCCTTGTCAAACATCGAACCATTGCTTTCCAGTATGGACAATCCCTCAACACCAGCAATGATTCTCCCTCCAACAAACCATGCTCCTTCGCAGTCGGCCCTAATACAGGAGAAATCCCTAAATCATGTGACATTTACGCTGCGTATGGTTATTGTCTCCCAAATGCGGAGACGAAACTAAACAAAAATTTAGAGACAGAACAGAATAAAAATTGGAGATAATGAGGTGTTTGGTTGTGATGGACAAAACAGATAAAACTGTATTCGTCTCAATGATAAAAATGTATTTGGTTGTAGTTGATAAAACATAAAAAACAGTGTTAATGACTAAAATACCCTTCCAGTATAATATGATTGGAAATATGTAATTCATTGATTATTTTAAAATGAATGATTTTTATTAGTAAATGTCGCGTGATTTAGGGATTTCTCAGCCTTGTCAAACATCGAACCATTGCTTTCCAGTAGTAGTAGTAGTAGTAGTAGTAGTAGTAGTAATAATAATAATAATAATAATAATAATAATAATAATAATAAGTTTAATAATATAATTAAGAATAAAAAAATTGCTTATGTAGAAGGAGGAGTATTTTTGAAAATTGCTTATGTGTTTTGTTTCAGAGACGGAGACAAGAAATTTTGTTTTTCGGTTTTTAAAGGAACAAAAAATTTATGTTTTTGTCATCTGGAGACATAACAAAAATCAGTTGAGACAGAAACCAAACACTGCGACACACTAAGATTTTTTTGTTTTGTCATCTGTCTCCACCAACGGAGACAACAACTATACGTTAAGTATAAGTCCACAACTCAAGTAACATGGAAGATATACGGTTACTTACTCAACTGTGTAAGTTGCAAAAACCTAATTCAAAATATAAAAGAGGAGAAGAATTATATTTGTTTCTAATTCTCATCCTCTTTTGTTTAATTTTAGGATTGAGTTATGAGTTTGTTAATTTGCAAGTCAACTTTGATTTCAATCTTAAATCTTTGTAAGATAACTTGTTGTTATAGAGTGATAGATCCAAAATTTGTAAATTCTTATTTGTGGTTAGTGGATTTGTTTGCCGGTTTAGTCCATAGTTTTTTCCTAGACTCCGGAGGGTTTTTATATAAATATCTATGTTTAAGTTCTTATTTTCTCACTTATATTATCTAATTAAACCTGATTAGAATGCTTTGTTGCTGTGGTTAAATTGATCCATAAAAAGAGACGTGTTTTGATTGTATTCTTCTCTTATCTCCTAACAAAAATAACATTTTCCAAATATCTTGAGTAATCACCAATGAGCTTTTAGGAAGAAAGATAGCTTGAAAATCAATTCATAAATACCATCTCATCAGCAGCATCAAATTGATCTTTTTGTTGGATGGTTTCGTAAAGGAGAAGTGTAGATAACACAATCAATTTGCATCACTTTAACTGAATTAAAATTTTGTAATATTATTATTCTATTATATTTTATGTGTCTATTGACATGAAATAAGGGTTAATTATATAGCACTTTACGCTAATAATATTTATAGTAAAGTAAATGAAGAGTAATAAAATAAAAATTTGTCTATTTAATTAATATAATATAATTTATTCCTTAAAAATATTGTAAAATTAACTAAAATTTTGAATTTAAGATGTGATTTATGTGAAGTGATAGGTATACCAACTTCCCCATTCAATAACAATTATTAATATTAAACTATTCTTCAATTATATTATATTCAATTGAAATTTTAGTTCGTAAAAAACATGTAATTATAGAGTTAGTTTTTTTTTTTTGAAACGTTGTCACTCAACGCATATTATTAATTTCCAAAGATAAAACGTCATACAGAAAACTTAGAAGGCATATCCTCCATTCAAAACCAGACATAGAATTAACTGCCCTAATTATCTTATGAGCAACCGATTCGCTAGTTTCTAAAAAAAGCAGTAGAAATAAACTAACGCTCGTCAAGAAGAGTTTTACAATCCTGAATAGTCATTGAAAAGTAAGAAGGAAAGTTATGTATGGATGTCAAGAATTGAGTAATTATTTGACAATCCGTTTCCACATATATGGAAGAAAAGTAAAGGGTTTTGATCCAGTTTAGAGCTTCTCGAAAACATAATGCTTCGCCGATTTGAGGATCCTTTCATCCTAGTAAAATCATTAACTTTCCCGCACAAGTCAGCCCTTTACAATCCCGTATCACCATTCCTAATCCATAAAAGTCAGAAGATAAAAGCGCCACATCTACATTACACTTAAACAGGTTCGATTGTGAAGCTTGCCATTTAATGTTTTATCATATCTTGACAAATTTCCTTTATTACTAATCTTTTATTATATCTTAAGTATAATTAATCCTAAAAACTGGAAGGCATTTAAAAATTATTTAGTATACATAAATTTAAGGCATTTAAAAATTATTTAGTATACATAAATTTAAGGCTTGTTTTGAAATCATTTAAGTATAAATAATTATGAAATTAACGATGAGTCTTAAAGAATTGATTTCAACCGTAATAGTTTTAACTCATTTATAACTTATGTGCAAATTGACGTTAAGGTGAAAAATATTTTCTTGTATATCTTATTAATGCAAGTAAAAGATTATGATTGTTTACCTTCTTCTTCTTCTTCATGTCGTCCTATACTTCTGCATGAAGAGCATAACATTTTCTTAACTGTCTTGTAATTTACACTTCTGAAAGCGAATTCGGGGGCACGAGCATATCACGTGCTGTAACTAAATAACCAAACTTAAAAACGGTCAGGTTTATAATCCTTTTCAATCCCCTTCGGACATCCACTTTTGCAGAGCTCTCGAAGGTAATCTGAATTTAGGGTTACAGTTTTTCAATTACTATCAGAACAATCCAATCTGTATATTGACATAATTCTTCCAATTTAAGAATCCATTCTTGTTTTTCCTTCATAGATGTCCTACTCCAGAGATGGAAGGTCTGAGTCTCCACGCGCCTCAATTTCACCTAGTAGTCGTCGAAGGTCCAGGTCTATGTCTTTATCCAGGTCTCGCAGAAGTCGCTCAAGGTTGGATTGTCTTTTTTTTTTTTTTTTTGGTTTGGGTTTATGGTTATGTTCTCATTATAACTTAAGTTTATGTTGTGCGTGTCTAAAAAATGTGGTTCTTGATTCAGGAGTAGGGATTCTGTTGATGCAGCGAACCCTGGGAATAACTTGTATGTAACGGGATTATCGACTAGAGTTACTACTGCTGATCTTGAGAAGTATTTTGGCGCTGAAGGAAAGGTACGGTCTTTTCTGAAGTTGTTATCTTTATTGCTTGGTACCTAAACAAAAGATCTTTTTATTGGGGTGAATGAATAATAACTTTATGATTCCAAAATGGGGTGTGGTGATATCTTGGCAAATGGTAAGCATATAAACTAATTGCAATTTTCTGTATTAGGGTTGTGCTTGAGTATGCGGTTGTGGGTTTTGAAACCTCTAATGATTCGTTGTGGGTTGGCTTTTTGTTAGATCTATTAACTTCAGGTGTTTATAATTCAACAATCTGGTAGACATCTTTGAGGGCTTATCGAAGTGAGAGCATTTAGATTACTGTATAGGTGCTGTTCATCTTATCCATATCTACTAATCTCAACCCTTCTATGTTTAGAAAATGTTAGGCTCACCAATTTTAGCAAACGAATTATTTTAAAAGATTAACTGTAGGGAATTGGAAATTATGAAACCTGCATATTGGTGACAGGGTTATTACAATACTGAGCAGTTCATCATCATTGTCCGCCATTGGGTGAAATCTTGAGCGGTTATTCTTACTAGAGATTGCAGACAGCATAGAGTCTTTTCTGGTGATACTACATAGAGAATAGAGTTTTTAACTTTTCAGCTTTCCTTTTTATTTATGAGTAACTTTTTTTGACGTTTTACCAATCAATCACCAAAACCATCAAAATATTTAAGTTTTGTGGCAAATGAATTATTTTGGAAGATTAACTAGAGGGAATAGGAAATTGTGAAATTTTTATATTGGTGACAGGTTTATCACAGTACCTGAGCACTTCATTATCATTGTCTGCTATTGAGGGAAATTGCAGTGACTCTCTAGACTTACTGTATTGAGCAGTAATTCTTCCTATAGATTGTATACAGCATAAAGATTTTGCTTTCAGTGAAACTGCATAGGGAATAGAGTTTTTTTTTTTTACTTTTCAGCTTTCCTTTTCATGTGCGAGTAATTTGGATGACGTTTTACCAATCAATCACCAAAACCATTAAGACATTTTTAAATAAATATTGAAAAATAGACCTGCTTTCCAAATTGTTAAGCCATATCAATCCTGAAGTTAACTTCTTGTATGGGGTCATAGAGTTAGATAAAATTACTCAATAGCACATACATCCCAGTTGAGTACAAAATAATACTTTTGTTTCTCCACCTGTAGCAGATATATATTCAGTGTGATGCATTATGGTTTTGATTTCAGGTTATAGAATGTCATTTGGTAACAGATCCACGGACTACAGAATCCCGTGGGTTTGCTTTTGTTACCATGGAAAATACTGAGGGTGCAGACCGTTGTATCAAGTACTTGAATCGTTCAGTGCTTGAAGGACGGCTAATCACTGTGGAAAAGGTACTAGCCCATTAAAGGTTTGAAAACGAAACCATGGAAGTCTGAATTATACCATTTGATTACTGTTTGAACCTCTTTATATAGAAATTTTGCCTGATAAGTTTTGGCAGCAGGTCTGGTATGTGTAACTGCATCGAATTCACAATCTAAGCCTTTAAAGTTCAATGTATCCCCTCACAAATCACGCCATGAGTTCTGCGTTGATAACACATCGTTCCAAACTCGACTGTTTTGCTGAGGGTTGTATGCCCTGATTCCCATCCCTTACTAGTAATAATATTTGGCCTGGATGATTACTTATCTCTTATAAACGATGATTTCCTGTCAACATGGTAAAGTATGTTGGTCAATCAGTTCCTTTTTGCTTTATGTTAATTTCATTAAGTTTGATGCCATATTTATGAAGACAAAAATGGGGATGATGTCTCTGCCTGTCTATGTACTAGTCCATTTGAGTCATGGTGGCTTTTAAATTATGATTATATTCTGCCTCTAAATTATGAGTATACTTTTTGTCTGAACAACAACATAGTGAGCTAGGGAGTGTATCTCATCTCAAATAATTTTCTTCCTCTTAATCTTACACCAACAAATTGTTTTTATGTCAATTTATACATATAGGCAAAAAGGAGTCGTGGTAGAACACCCACCCCTGGCAGGTATCATGGCCTAAGAGAAAGACGAGGTACACACCAAAGTTTTTGTTTCAATTGTATGAAAGTCCTGTACACTTGTTGAGCATTGAATTTCAGTTGGTAAGAAATTTTTTCTTGTTGCAGAGGGAACTACAAACATATATGTTTTATTTTATGTTTTATTGAGAGTGAAAATTCCTTTATGATTATTGAGCATTAAATTCCTTCAGATTTTATTCTCGATTGAGTTTGCTATTTGAATCAGAATCTTGTTAAAAGGCCTTTAACTTGTGGGAGGATTGGCCCTTTGTAAATTTTGTGTACTGCATAACTCTCAGCAATTCTTTAAATTTGAATTAGGCACAAGGTAGCTGAAACTATTAGTCTCTTGTGGGTTGTTTGTTACTTCCTATATTCCATAGGGGAAATTTGTTGTATCGAACTACTTCAAAAATTGGTAGTTGGTGTCTGAAATTGCCGATTGTCCGATAACCCAAATTGTTTCTAACTTTTCCTTTTATCATAGCCAGAAATTCCTATAGGTAAATGATGTTGGGATTTATTGAATTGGCCATGATATCTTGGCATATTCTTTTCTCATCTCTCATCACCTTCTTTTATGTGTTGGGTTCACTGACTGAAATTACTGAGCAGCCCAAATTAATTCCAGTGTCATCACACGCCCTTCCTGATTTTCTGTTTGGAAATATTTGACGCATGAATAATTTTAAAGTTGAGTCAATTCCTCTGTTATCAGTAGTATGATGGGCCCAATCTATGTAGGACATGGACAGAGACGTTCCCGCAGCTATTCACCTCACAGATGGCATGATAGGTACAGAGATCCTTATTCAAGAGAGCGACAAGGGAGATCACGCTCTCCATATGGTAGGAAGAGAGAAGAAGATTCTTACAAGAGGCGCAGGGACCGCTCTTGGTCAGCTGAGCGTAGCTATCGTAGGTAGAGCATGAAATCATGGTATGGCTAGTATTTAGTTCTTGGTATTTGTGTCCTTTGACGAGGACTTCAGGTGGAAGCCTGTAATCTTCAAAAAAATGGCCGACAATCCACCACCTTAATCTTATGCGCCTTGATATGCTGTTGAATTGTGTAAAACATTTGCAATGTGAAGATTAAATGTTAGAATAGCGTATGCGTTGCCTGTAGTCAGGCTTCCATGGTGACAGTTGTGCAGCAGTGTAGTGAAGAGTTATATTGGAATAATCATATCTATGAAATGAAATTTTATTTCGTGCCAACATTGATTGAAACAATTATAGATCCAACGTGAACCACTAATTGAAACTTTCAGAATTGAAATGTCGGGAATAGAGCTTTTGTTGGCATCCCTGTTATTGAGCTACAACAACCGCTATCTGTGCTCAAGCACAGAATTTAGGGAGAATATTGGTGTGAATTGTTCGTTGGGTTGTGGACGATGGTTGTCGAATCTTTAGCTTCATGCGGAACCTTTACATTTTTGAGGATTGTTTCTTATTTCTTCAGCAAGAGATGATTACAAGATAGTATTGCTTAGGAGACGAGGAAGGGAACATCTTTGACTAAATCGGCTACGTAGATGTGGTTCTTTAATTGAAACGTAAAAACCTGCTTAGGACCACATAGACCAAATACAAGAAAAAAAAAAAAAGATTTTAGTAGTGGAGCAATAACTCATGCAAAGGAGAGAGACGGGGAACAACCCCTTGCATTATATTTTACCGGTACAGATTAATGTTGAGTATTGTTTCAGTTTATTTGTTAAATTTATAAAGTAGTCTGAATTTTTTTAAAATTGCAAAATAGTCTTTGAATGTATTGTGTTGTATAATTTATAATTTTACATCAATCTAATATCTAAAAATTAAAATAATATTTGTTTTTATTGATATTAGTTTTCACATATTTCACATGTAAATAATAACCAAAATTAATATAAAAAAGCATTTAATCATTATACAAATATAAAACTAAGAATAGTATAAAGTATTTAAAATATTATAATTTGATCATATATTAAATAATAATTACAACTAAATATCAAATAAAAATAAATATCCATGACTAACAATTACAATTTATAACAGGAGTTCGAGCCGAGAAAATAACTAATTAAAAGTGAAACTTGAAACAAAAATATTTATAATTTTTTTAAATTGCATATATAGAATTTAACATATATATCAAATATAAGTGAAATTAAAAGAAGAGGAAAAATAAAAATGTGAAATTTCATGTAATTGAATACTTGCACAAATCACCATGACCTCAATTCTCACTTGGTACAAGTCCTTCATCATTAAAAGGAATCTCATCATCATTGTTATTCAAATTCATTGTATTAAAATGATGTGTCAATACTTTTTTTTATCCAAGATTATCTTACAAGTCACTCTCTTCTATCGAATTCTGTTTCTCAAAAACCTAATATGCTAAAAGATCGATATGATCAAGGGAAATTGAATCTACAAAATTATTTGTTCTATTAAGAGTCCTAGTAAATAGTAAAATTAAATTATTAAAAATTAAAAAATGTATCCAACTTAATAATGAGAATAACATACATTTTTAAGAGTTTTAAATTGTATCGAACAAAGATCAAGTAGTTCAATCTTTTGTGTTCTAGTCTATATGTTTCAATTCCTTTCACACCCTGTTTCAATCACACATTAAATTAAAATTCGAATTGCATATGATTGTAATTCTGGAATACCAATTGGTCTCACTAAGCAACTGTAAGACAATAAAATTAGCGTTATAAATAAAATAAAGTGATGATTAATTTTCAACAAGAAAAGTGAAAAAGTATATATCTAGATTAAGTTTATCTCTTTGAAGAATAACAATTGAGATCCCAAAATCACCTAAAGCATCCTTACAAATCTCCATTTGTGAGCTTAGGAGATCTTGCATCTTCTCATGGGTAACAATTTTTGTAATAATTAATAGCATTCCCCTATTAACTTTAACTTTCTTTGTAAAACTTGGTCTAAAATAGATATTATATTAAAAAAGCCCCATCTGTAAATAACATAGAGTAAAGTTGTCATTTCCATCTCTCATTAATGACTGCAAGATAAGTGAGGTACATAGATGACCTATTTTTCATATTGATCTTGATTGCTTTCTTATGTCTCTATATGACAAAATAAAAGTAACTCATTGTTGCCTTCTCATTACTATCAATTGGACGAAGAATCCTTACTAAAGGCTCATAAACTCGGAAGCCAAATTGATATTAGAACTAAAATTCATTATATTTAAATACAATTTTAGAAACCTCTAATCCAACAATATACCTATAGTGAGTTTAGTTTTTAAGTTGGTTAGCCAATTTACTTTAGTGGTAACAGTTGCAATGACATGGTATTTAACTTTAGTAGAAGAGCGAGCTAAAATATTTTTTTTAAACTCCATGTATGGGATTAGAGCTAAGGAATAAAATATAGATAGAAGTAAAGCAGTGTTTATTAGCATCACCAAACTAATCTACATCGAAAAAGGCATAAAGAGCATACGGTGAATGAGCTATGAGAAAGATATCCTAATGAGATGTTTCTTTTAAGATATTGAAGGAATCTTTTGATAGCAAGCTGGTGATTATATTTTTTGTTCAGGAATTAAGTTAATTTATTGATAGTATATCTAACACGAGGTCTTGTGAGAGAAAGATACTGAAGAGAGCTAACTAATTGTCATGGAGAAAAAGGAATGGTAACTTCGTTAGATTTATGAATTTTGCTACACCTGAGAAGATTGATGATATATTGTCGTTGAGATATGAACATACCTTTAGACAATTTGGTGTTTTCAACTAGGAATGGAAAGCCTGAGTCTGAGCCCAACTTGAATTTTATTTTTCTGAAAATCGAGCCTTGCCTAAGCCATACTCGGGCTGTTTGCCATCCATATTTCAATACCTAGGAAGTACTTAAGTTAGCGAAGATCCTTAAGAGCAATTTGATTAAAGAGGAAAGTAATGAAATTTTGAATATTTAGTAAATGATTTCTAGTGAATATGATATCACTTAAGTAGGTATACAGTGCCCATATTGTATATAAAAAGAGAAATGTCACTTTTGGAATTGGTGAACCATAGATAATAACAAAGGATTAAATTTCATTACACCTTGCCCTTGAATCATACCAAAGATCATAAATTGTTTTTTTAAAACTTGTACACATGATTCAAATATTGAGGATCAATAAAGTCTTAGAGTTGTTGTAATATCCTAGTTCGATTATTGTATTGTGTAATATGTTGTTTATGTATTTTATAGAGTATGCTCTATTTATGATATACTAGATTAGTTTGAGCATTTAAATGTATTATTGAGGTTATAATGGAGATCATATATAGTTTTAAACTCGACCAAAAATTTCTCAGAAAATTTTTGAAAACTTTGAAAAGCTACAGAAGAAGTTCAACAAGTTTTAAAAGCCCTAAAATATGCTTTGAGGATTTAAGTAACACTTTTGAATGAAATCTAAATAATTTTAATGAATAGTAAATCCAGGTGAATAGTATTTTTGCTTGAATAGTGATTTTGGGGACCCAACTCCGAAAATTTGAAAATACTTGGAATAGGTATTAGAGTCTAATTATACTGAAATGTAAAAAAAAAAATAAGTCTGATCGGATGAATTTCGGGAGTTCCAAAAGTTTAGGACTAAAATGCCCCCTTTGGAAAATAATGGGTATTAATGATTTTAAACCCATTTGAAATTTTTTAAAGCATCTAATCAATAAGTATTGACCATAATTAGAGTATTTCAGGTTCAATTTGATGATAAAATAGTTGTGGAAAATTTTTGAGATTTAATTCGGATAGTTGGTAAATTAAATGCATTAAAGGATAATTTAGTCATTTTGCATAAAATGACGTGAGTGGATCAGTGAGTCACAATTAATGACCAATAAGAGGATTACATGTGTAAGGTGATAAGTCATCAGAAGTAACCAATTAAATGGTAACAAGTGGTAGGGATTAAAGTGTAAATATGAAAAGTTTTGTATAAGGGTGTTCTTATAAGAAATTTTTAATAGAAAAGGGGGAAAACTTGTAATTAAGCAAAATGCTAATCTTCTTTAAACTTGGGTGGTTGACCATTGATGGTATAATGGAAGGTAGAGAGAGAAAAGAAAAGAAAAGAAAAAGAAGAGGGAGCTATGGCTAAGCCATGAAGAACTGATCCAATGAGTTTTTCATTCTCTTTTACCTCCAATCAAGCTTCTAATAAGATCCCATGGCTATCCAAGTGAAGAAGAAGAATAAAATGGTTTAGTAAGCTTACTAATTATGTTGAAAAGTTGGATTTGTTGTGATATAGGTTAGATTTAGTTTTGCTGGTATAAATTGCACCCTTTTGATGTGATATCAAGTTTAGATTGCATCAGAAGCAATTGAGAGAAGCAAAATCAAGAAAACAAATGTGTGGAACCTTGTTCAAACTTGGTCAAATGTGAGATCTATTGCCTGAAGTGTTTTATTTTTCTATTTGATGATTTAAGATTAATGAATGACATTAGGAAGTTAGTTAAATGATGAAAGAATGGAAGAAAAACCATCACTACAAGAAAAATGAAGTTTAGCAATGAAAGTACAGACAGAAAACCAACACATTCTGTCAGTAAGCTAATTTAGTGACAAAATTTACCAATAGACAAAGGCGTCGGAGAAATGAACGTAGGTAATAATTTGTGACGAACTACAAATTTTCTATCGCAAATTTACAGACGGGCATTTTGTGTTATCGTAAGTGAATATATCAACGGTTATTTTATACTACCGATAAGTTTAACGACGGAAAGATTGTTTCGGTTATTAAAGTTATCGATATAATTGGTTATTCTATCGATAAGTTAACAACAAGATTACCGATGGTTCTTATTTATCTGTCGGTAAATCGAATAGATTTTACCAACGAACTTTATTTTTCATCAGTAAATTTACTAAAAATGTTTTTAAAAATTTTTCGTTGCATTTACTTTTATTTGATAATCTTATGGTTGATGCATAATTTATATAGTTATTAGTTATCTGTTGATAATATTTTGATTTGTTTCTACATTTAATTTATTAAAACAGAAAGTTAATTGATAATAAAAAATTATTTTGTACATAATAAGTATTTAATTCATATGAAATGACTACAAGTATGCTATTCATTTGGTGACTGTAGATGCTCTGACTGCTGCGATAAGGTGCTACCCTTTCCCTTCAACTCATCAACCTCATTACGGAGCCGAGATATGTACTCCACCGACTATTATAACTGAGTTGCCAATGTATGTATTGTGTTTCGAAGCTCATGGACTTCATTGGGTGTGAACTGCCTATCAGATGTTGCTGTACTGGATGTGGAGAATTGCAAATAAGACGTGTTCGCAAATGAACCTAAGCCAAATCCTTCCACTACAGCTCCTACTACCTACTGTATGAAGATAGGTTTGAGTCTCATCAACATCTTTAGACTACTGAGACTATCATTGAATGCTTTCTTGTATTTGATCCTATCAGAAGGCAATGTTTATGTTAATAAGTGATAATTATTAAGCATTAATATTAAAGCATAAATTCACATACATTTAGTTATCTACATCGAGTGTTAACGAAGGTCACACTATTATGCTTCTTAGTGTGAGTGTGTAAAAAGAACTGACAAGGTATAGGCTTTGTGCCTATAGACTTTTCCTACATTAGAATAAAATGTTATAAGTGAATTACAATTTATAAAAATTTCAGTAGAATTTCCTATATTTTAATGATATTTATCCTTATTGAACAAAGAAAGTAACTCAACAACACAACCATATATGACACCAGACATTTATAACATTATCATTCTCTATAATATACATATTTTCATTCCAAAATTCACACAATAAATTAAATTAAAATACACCAAAGTAAAAAAATCAGAATATAAATGTAAAGTCTAGATACTTACAAGTCTCTTTACATGCTCGTGGTGGGTAATAAATCCTCCAATATGTATGAAAGATTCTCTCCCCCCGATCCTTCACGTCTATTGGTAGAATTTCGCTCTGAAATAAAAATTACCTTAGGTGATGTCCAATATTTCTACCAACGACTCCATATTTGTTCAGAAATATAAGGTGGTCGTACATTAGTCTTGTTTATTGTACTAACAAAGTCTCGATAGCATGTACGTGCTCATCTCTCCCATATTTTGTAAATGACCACATCAAATTCAGAATCTCAAAAAATTCTTTCTGAAACAAAAGGAAAAACATATGATAAGTACTTATAATGTAATATTTATCCAATTACCGTATAAAAATGAATTAAAAATACAATTTTTTTAACCTTAAACTCCTGATAGTAAAATTCCTTTGTCGCCTAAGAGCTGTTCTTCCATATATAACCCTCAAGATCAATATTCTCCTTGAATTTGGATGTCATGTTTCTTGAGCAGAGTTCAGACATAATCAACCTAATATTAAAACAATTAGTTTTATATCATTTTTTAAATTTAAACCTATAACTTAAAATATAAACATATGGTATTTCATGTATTTTCACTTATAGATTGTTGACAATTATGATGTAAATTCTTCCATCATCTCCCTTAGCTCCAAGTTGAAGGCTGCCTCCTTCGTCCATATCATTTTCCCTTGATATCTCTGTTGGTATAAGGGTGGTAGATGGTGTAACAACAGTTACAAAACATGATGCCTCATCTACAAGTGTAGTAGCTGGAGGTAAAACATCTGATTTGGTTGCAGCTGCAAAACGTTATGTTTCTCCTAAACAGTAACTGGCTCTAAATCGTGATCTGAACCTTGGTTGCATTATATCCTGTTTTCTCTTAGGTGGCATTTTTCAACCTGAAATTCATATTTGATTGAATATTCTATAAATATGACAATTTCAATTTAATATTTCACACAATATATTGAAAGTTGAATAATTAATTTGTTGAATATAATATTCTATTAAGAAAAAATTAATTGTTATTAGCACTTAATTGTAAATCAAAATCATCAACATCTTCTTTTTCTGAAGAATTAGAATTAAACTCAGGCTCTTCTTCATATTTGTCGCCCTTCTCATCCTCCAGATGAAATTTCAATATATTCATTATTTAGATCGTTCAAAGTTTCATTCTCGTCATATGTAATAGATGCATTTATTTCATAAACATCTTCCTGAAATGCTTCACTTTCAATTATGTGTTTCTACTTTTCTATGTGATTCAAAAACACCTCTAGATTTAACTTTGCAAGCGACCAACCAATCTGACTTATCTCGTTATAAGTTGAGAAAAAGGGATATAATAAACCTGGATCGCTTGCATTGCCAATACGAAAGGTTCAAATTGTCTAAATATTCTTTGCTTGTTGATTTTAACTAGATTGTATTGGTTATGCACTTTTGTAGCAACATTTGGAGTTAGATCAAACCAACCACACTTAAATATCACACTTCGATTAAGTTTCTCAATAATTTTACCGTAGTAATCCATCAATTCTCCCTGTATGCAAACTCCACTATTTATTGTTGCCATGCTATGACCATGATATTCTGTATGGTATTTGTATCCATTAATGAAATACACCGGATATGATTTAACAGTTTTAAAATGTCCCTTTGCAAGATCACATATGAACTTCTTTATTGGATTTTCTAAGGCTTACATAAAAGAAATTATCATATTAAACAGTGTAATGTCATTTGAGCACTTTATTCTTATAATTCAATCATTTCAATAATTGTAAGTGAAAACTTATATATTTCTATAATCTTCAAGGAAAATGTCTTCCAACTTCTTTATTGATATCATCCTATGTTTTCTTGGGCATTAACTTGCATAACCATTCCTTGTATAATCTAAAAACATTATTATGTATTTTAGTTGTGAATAACACTAAATTTCAAAGCCTAAATAATTAATTTCAACTTACTGCACGAAAGGTTGAACCTCTTGATAGCTCAATAAAATGTAACTATGGGCAACCTCAATTTCTTCCTCTGTTAACATTCTTCTTATTGAACATCCTTATGGATTTGTGAAAATGGATAAATTACCATCAACATCACTAATGGTCCACATCAAAGATGCTCTTAACACAATATTTTGTTTCAGAGACACATCATATGTCTCAACACCATATTCCCAAAAATGTTGCAATTCAGATATCAATGGTTGTAAGAATACATCAAGTTAATGCTTTGGATTTGTAGGCCCTAGGACAATCATCGTCAAGACCATATATGCCTCATTTATACACATATATGGAGGCAAATTATAAGGAGTAATTATGATTGGCCATAATGAATATAGTTGGCCGGATTGACCAAAAGGTTGGAATCCATCTATCGACAATCCCAACCTAACATTTCGACCTTTAGTTGCAAACTCATAATGGGTGTAATTGAAATGTTTTCATGCCAGTGCATCTGATAGATGACCCTTTGGATAAGGAATTCGATTTGTTTTTTCAAGTCCCAGCAATCCTCCGTGTCGTGACCGATATTTCTATGGAAGCGACAATATAAGTCAGGATCCCTCCTTTTGAAGGAAGTCTTCAACTTATTGGGTTCTCGAAGGGGTTCCTCATCTGCTCTCATGGCTGCTAACACTTCTGCATACCGCCTATTGAGTGGGGTGAAGAATTCTTGTCGATTTCCTTATTGATCGGTCGGCTTTCTCCAGCTCGACTGATCCTTCTGTCGCTTGTGGGAATCATCCGATTGACCGCTCAGCCCGCGGTCGTCAGCTCTACGTTTTGTGTTTTTTAATACTTCCTCGAGCTGGATATACTTGTCCGCCCAATTTCTTATCTCTTGAATAGACTTGGGCTGGTCGAGAGCCAGTGACTTCTTAAACTCTTCATCCCGGGTGTTGCTCATCAGTGCCGCCAACATGGACAAGCAAGCGAGGTCGGGGAATTCGACAGCTTCATTATTAAATTGAGTGAGGAACTCCCGCAAACTTTCATTCCTTCCTTGGGTCAACTGCATCACTTCCAAAGTGGTCTTCTGCGGCCATTTACTTATGGCGAACTGGTTGAGAAAAAGCAATTTAAAGTCTTCAAAACAAGTGATGCAGCTCGGAGGTAAACTGTTGAACCATCACTGAGCCCCTTCTTGAAAGGCAGTACAAAATGTCTTACATTGAATAGCGTTGGGGATGTAGTGTAAGTTCATCATTGACTGAAAGTGCTGTAAATAGTCTAGGGGATCGGTCTTTCCAGTGTATTTTTCAGGTGTCGATATTTTGGTGCCGACCGCTGGGAGGCTATCCAAGATCGCCGGGGTGAAGGGAGAGCTATATTGCACTGATGGGCGATTCGGACAGAAATTCATAGCCGCATTTTTCCGATCGTCCACGATTTTTCTAGGACTTCAGCAGAATGGCGATCGGTCATCATTCCAACCTGCCTTGCGGGCGGCTGCTGTTGTTCCTGTTGAGACTGTAAAATTTGCTGGAGATTTGGATACATGTTGGTCTCAGCATTGTTCTCCAGGGCTACGCTCTGTTCTTCTTGATCTGGATTTTGAGGTTGTGGTTGGTGTGGTTGATCATTCGGATGTGAAGATTGTGTGCGGAAATCATGGTGTGTTGGCGGGAGAGTGACAGGTAACTGCAAACCCATCCGCTGTAGTGCTAGTGCCACAACGGCGGCTATATCAGGGTTGGCTGCTGCCGCCGGACTGACCTGCGTGTTTCTGGACTTGGTGCCCTGATGCCGGGCCCCACGGTGGGCGCCAACTGGTTCTGCCTGATTTTGATGAGGCTGAACGTTGCTGTTTGGATCCATTAGATTGTCGTCTTGAGTGAGTGAGTCCCTGCAAAACAGAACAAGGCACGTCGGAGGTTGATAACTGACAGGCCTGTCCGACGCTCAAGTTAGTCTTTTAGGTGATGGTTTGATAGCTATGAACAGAGAAGCTAGGGTTCTGATCACGTACCTGTATCATGGCAAAATAATACCTTATATATGGAATAGATGCTAGGTTTAGGTCTTTACGTAGGTCTTTACGTATGTATGAGAAGTTTCCACCTGCGAATGGGCCGTGGACGCGTGGACCTGGGCCCTGGGCCTAGCATAACTGATAGGAATTAGGTCAATCCTTGAGGGGTGGATCGATCGGTCCATGAGTCGTTTTGAGTGAGTTTAGGCCTAGAACGACCGACCCAACCATAACTTGAAATAATTTATCATTGATAGAAGACTTAGCAAAAGATGGCCTAACTTTAATTTCTAGAAGTAATTGAAGATGGAAAATGAATGCTAGCGATAATTTCTTTTTGAACTAGAGGAAAGGGATGAATAAGACATTAATGCTATAATTAAGACGATAAAGTCATTAAGGTAGAAAGATTGAGGATAGATGACTTAATGGGAGAGTTTAATGATGACCACTCATATAAGTTATATCTACTATGTCCCTCGGCCAAGTAAGGCCCCATATTCAAATTGTTCATAAGAAAGTAGTTAGGAAAGAATTCAGTTGGAGTATTATTTTATTTGTAAAATTGATATGCATATATTAAGTTATTTCCTATCAAGGAGGACCACAAAACATTATTTAATGTAAATGTAGTAAAAGGTGAGTTCACAAAAGAGGAACCAATATGGGATACGAATATGCTATTATTACTACCGAATATAATATCCTTATTTACCAACATAATTGAGTGCATGGATGGATTTTATAGATTAGAAGTGATGTGGTGTATGATACTAGAGTCAAATTCCTTACTATTATTGTGATGCTTTAATTCTCCTTCTACAGTATATGCTTGGGGCCAAAAATAATAATAAGAAGATTGTCCACGAAATCGAAATGTTTTTACATAACCTAATTTGTCTCATAGTTCATAGACAATAAGAGACTAGCTTTAATTTCTTTGATAGAAATTCTAATTACATTGTGGAGAAATTAGAGAGTTACATCATCCACAGGAGTACGTTTGTCTTTCACAGATACTATTTCAGTTATGTCATTCATGTCTTCCATTGATACTATATGATTCGTTAATGGTATAATTATGATTACAATGATAGCCTGACAGCCTCCTCGATCGTCACGATGTCTTCCTTGACCGTAATGGCCTTTTTAGGTAAATTGAGTTGTAGTTTGTATTTCTTCTTCTTCTTTTGATTCCCCTCGACTATGAATTAGTTCTTCATCAAATAGCTTATCATAAAGGTGCTCAAATGACATAGGTATAGCAGGAACACAGATTAAAGCAATTAGTCCTTTGATAGACTCATTCAAACAATTCAATTTATGGGACAAAATTTGTAATAATTTCGAGGGTTTACAATAAAAGCTAGATCAACTAGACTTTTCACCTTATACACATATATATAGTTATAGCCTTATTTTCTTTTCTGTTTGAAATTAGAGAAGATAAGAATGGGAGTATCTGTGTAGTAAAGCAAATAGCAAAGCTTGTTTCTAGTTTTTTCTAAGCATCAACAAAAGTGATTATTGGAGTAATTATATTGTTGATAGTATCAAACTTAACATGTCCACAGGAGGTATCGAAGGTCAGTTTAAGATGAACGAGGATCATTTCCATCCACATAACTAAGAAGTCCAACGACAAAAAGAAGATTCGTCATTTGAGATATTTAATATGCATAATTTTCACCATTTATTCTAAGTGAATGGGATTTAAGAAGAAGCACAAAGAGATATCATATTTGTTGGGTTTTGGGTCTACTCCTAAGTGGAGCCCAAAGCCTAACATATATAAGAGGTTTTAAAACTCTAAAGAAACAAGTAGAAGTGAGTTTAGCCGGAAGAGAGGAAGAGAGGAAGAGAGAGGAAGAGAGAGGGAAGAGAGAGAGAAGAAAAAAAAATTCTATTTTGTGCAGTAATTTTCTAGCCTTCGATCGGATGGTGATTTCTTGTCGGATCGACCTGAAATTTTAACCAG
>JANZLF010000221.1:31863644-31884642 GCA_026546835.1 Erythroxylum foetidum
CTATGGTGTCAAAGCAAGTGTGATAAGTGTAAGTTCCATGTAGTTGGGTCTCGGATCCAACAGTTGGAATCCGGTCCCGGGGACGGGTCCCGACATCTGTGATATCAGAGCGATCGGAATCCGGTCCCGGGGACGGGGTCTGACATACATCTCTGGAAGACTTGCTTAATATTATAACTGCTAATAATATTCAACTTCAACATGGTATTCAACAGAGTGCACAGCAATTCCACCGAGATACAATGTCTAGACTCTAGAACCTAGCAAGCCAAATGGGTCAGATGATGGAAGCTCTTGACCACCTAGCATCACAATGTGAAGAGGAGCAACCATATCAACCTGAGGTGTACCCAAAGGACATTAATGCAAAGGCCTTACAAAGTGAAGAGGAGCTTAAGAATCTTTAGAATACTACTCAAGGAATTGCTTGTGTGAAAGAAGTGGAGGAGGCTCAAAGTGGAAAAAGACATAACTTTTAGCTTGAATGTAATTATTGTTGAGACTAACCCTTCACCTTTACCTAGCAGGCTGGAGCAATTAAACGAAGAAGAAAAAGGTGAAGAGACATTTGAGATATTTCCATTATGCATGGACTCAGTAAATATTGGAAATTTGAAGCCCTATCCTAAAGAACCTTAAGTGGAGGAAGCGTATGTGACACATAAAGATCATAATTTTGTCACAAAAGGAAAATATGGGGTAGAGCCAACAACAATAAACAAAGACGCTACTTAGGAGGCAACCCAATGGAAGTTTTTTTTCTTGACATTTTCACATTCCTTTCTTATGTGCATGTATGTTTTTAACTTTGTTTGTTCTTACTTGTTTTTAAGTTTTCAACTAAATGTGAGAGAGAATAAAACAAACAAACAAACAATTTGTCATTTTTCTATTGCATTTACGATTATATAGTCATTATTAGAGTGTAAACTGACTATAACAATTCATGGCAACTTTAGCCTGTATTCAACTCTTGTGATTGGTCAACGTGCATTATCTTTAGAAGAGTAGTGACTAGTGGTAGACATAAGCCAGTGAGATTTTGAACCTGTATAAAATAACACATTCATATCAGTATCATTTTCTTTTGCTTATGTGTGACCTTCATGACATGTACTTTTCTTTAATTTTCTATTCAAAACCACATTTTTATCACAAGCATTAACATGAAAATAATATAGGCATTCTTTGTTTTATAAGCTACATTAGCCAAATAGCCTACTCATCACTATGATTTTCTTTTTGATAAGCCCCCTTAAGCTTTATTAGTTTTTCTTTTTGTGCTAACCACATTACATACTGTAAACCTAACCAAATATCCTACCTAAGCCTTAACGCTAGTGGAGCATTTATTAATTGTTGATGATTACGAATGTACAAAAGTATAAGTTTGGAGGTGTACATATGTGTGGGATGGTTATAATTGTTAGGACACCGTTTTATGTCTTATCAATGAAATTTCGATGTTGATATAGCTTTTTTCAATTTTAATGAAAAGAAAAAGAAAGAAAAAGAAAGAAAAAAGAAAAGAAAAAGAAAAATGGTTTGAATATGAATATCAAGGAGGAAATGCATATATTTTGAAAAGTTATTCATGATTATTTCTCCTCCTAAATTTGTATTAAATGGGTGGTTTTCTTATAATCTATATGAGGTAGATGTGGCTTTGAAGGATCACTCATTGTAGTTTCAATGTATTGTCATCAATTATATGAGTGATTCCTTCTAGTTGATTATGCTTCATATGGTTTGTGGTATTAAAGTTTGAATTTAAGTTAGGAAACATAGTTTTTGCATTTATCATAGTTGATGTACACAATTGTGGGTGAATGTTTGTTTTTGCACTTGATGTTGCATTGAGTGTTACTTTTGATTCATTAGCTTTGATGACTTTTACACTACAATACCCAAATACATCTTACCTTACCCTTGCCCACGTTACAACCTTAAAAAGTCCTTAGATTTATGATTATGCATGTGAATCCTAGATGTGGAGAAATGAAATGATTTGCAAAGTTTTAGAATGTCTTGATTGTGAATGGTATTTGAGTGTACCCATAAATATATCTTATTTAAAATCATTTTCCAAGTTTACCTTCAGATTGCTCAGTTTCTAAAGATGATGAATGTCAATTGATCATGAGTAAAAGCATTAAATGTTGAATTCTTGCTATGGTTTTTACAAACTATTCATCTTTTCTTATGGCTATATATTCTTGGGAATATGGAAAATAAGTAATTGTTTTTGGGTCTATGATCTTAATTTTGATGTTTTACCCGAGGGCTGTTAAAAGCTAAGTGTGGGGGAAATTAATATGTCCTTAATTGATGGTATATTTATATTAATCCTACATCTTTAATATAAATGGACAGAACATGTGATGGTCAAGGGTTATGAAAGTTTTGGTATTTTCAGCTAGGAAAAGAGTGTAGCTTTCAGGAGAATGAAGCATTCCATCGAGTTGGACATTATATTGTAACATCTAAATAATACTCAATATTATCTCAAAGTTTTTCGTTGCAATTATTAGTCTTATAATGCTTGACTACATACTGATAAGTGATATTTTCTTATTAAGAATTATTTTGTTTCTCTACATATTAATAGGTTTCCCAAAACTTGTAATAAAATAAAAAGAGCATTAAAAAGCTTAAAGAATAAAAAAAATACAAAAATAAAAAATAAAGAGAAAAATAAATATAAATACAATAACTATAATAGCATTTAAAAACTCCCTTATCACTAATAGAATTCTCCGATAATGGTGCCAAAAATTTGATCGATAAAATTAAGATGTGTTTAGATTATGTTCAATCAGTAAGTTCTCTCTTGTCATTCCTAAAACTAATACTATCAACACTAGGAGAATGTATCCACCGATTTTTAGTATAATGTCAAGAAGAGTATCTTTTCCACAAGGAATATAAAAACTATTAAAACCAACTTCCCTACTATTAGTTAGTCAAAAAATAAATAGAGGAAAAGGTTACATGGAGTTAATCTAATGCTATAGCTATTTTAAAATATAAATTAAGATCTCACTACAAGTTGTCAAAGTTAATTATAAATGAGAAAGATAATATTCCAATGAATATCTATATAAGAATTCCCTCTATCATTATATTTGTATTCATGATTCAATTATCAAGAGATTCTATCACTTAGACTACACAAACTTTGCTAACTTATGAAATTAGTCCCTCTTTTTCTCTTGAGTTATAGTTAATTATTCTCAAGTTAACTAACCAATATCTCTATCCAATTAAAAATCCTAAGAATTCATAAGATATGTGAAATTTACTAAAAGATTTGACCCTAATACTAGCAAATTTATGTAGGCTTATCTCTAGTACCCCATGCAACTCCTAATATCTATATTATGGTCCAGTCACATAAATGTTCTCTCGAATTTTTCATACGCAAATTATAATCAGATCCAATCACACAAGTTCAATTAAATCATCATTAGCAATCGTAAATATTGCATAAGTATAAAAATCCTTATAAAACACTTTATAAATAATCCAAATCAATCCAAAACAAACATAAAACTAGGGTTTATCTTATTTATACATTAAAACAATTACACAACCCTCATCTTTGAAACAAGAAAAAAAGAAAACAGTGTAGAAAAAAAAAAGAGGAAGAGAATTATGTATTGTTTTCTCAATTTTGGATGTTATTTGATTTTTTTTTGGATGATTTAGAATCTCTTTCCTTATTAAAGTTGATTGCCAACTTGCTCCTTAGGGTTTTTCTATCTATCCCTAACTTAAACCTAAGATAGGAACTTCTCAAGTAAACAAAAGCCACCTAAACCCTAATTTGTGAGTTGTTTAAATAAATAGTCTTAAGAAGAACACAACATGGAACACGATCATGTTTCTTTCTATTTTTTACTAAAAAATAAAAATAGACATCGATTTTGACACACTCATATCTTACCAATGCACCTTTATATATTTCTACGTAGACACAAGTTGAGAGACTGCCATGTCTCAAACTGTGTCTCTCTCATAAAACTTTCTCTTTGTCTTATGGCTTCCCTTCATCCCATATTACATTATAACTTCCCTTCTATGTTATGCAAGAGGAATATAAGCTGATAGACAATCATGTACTAGGCTATGTTTACTCAAAAATAGTGTTCTCTTTATATTTTCATTTGTAAACTCCTACATTTCTTGGTTTTTTTTATCCCTTAAGCAACTCTTCCACAATTACCTAAAACAAGGTACAAAACCAATTAAATTATGGTAATTTGTATTAAAGTAGATATAAACATATTTCGTACACATTAATTACTTAATCTCTTAAGAAGTTAAGATCTCAATTAAATTTATTTAAGTTAAGATCTCGATTAAATTTATTTATCTTAAATGTTCTTTGTAAAATAAATAAATTTAAATTAGGTAAATAAAATCATTATCAATCAGATTTCTTGTAACTCGTATATTTTTTAAGTGATAACTCTTTTTTTTAAGTTAAAGAATTATATTAATGAAAAAAAGTATAAAGAAAGAGCCTAGTTTAAAGTCCAAACAATAGCTTACATCCAAAGCTAATAAGTATTTAAGTAAACAACTAATAGCTGAGAAATGTGAGAAATGTAAATAAATATTACAAAGAATCCAGTGCCAGTATTCAATTGGCAGATCTTCGAGGGACCACTCTCTATGCTTACGCTATATTCCAAGCTTGTTTTAACGATCAAATATCAGTTATAACATATGTGGGAGCTTGGCAATGTCTATTTGTTCTTTTTTCTACTGATCTGCAATCATAGTTATCCATCTATCAGCCATATATTTACTATATTCGTCTATTTCATATTATAAATAAGAAAATCTCCTTTTCCAAAATAAAATGAAAGCTATTCTATCTAATTAAAAATTAATTTTCTAATCTAACCAAAAAAAAACTATTTTATAACATTTTCAAAAAATTAATTTCAAAATTAAATTTAAAAAAAAAACTTATATCACTTGGTTATAATTAATTATGTCTTTTCTGTTCTTTTTCGACAGCAAGGTCAAAGTTTTCATGGAGTGAGAAGCATCAAGGAATTGAGCATGAGGAGAAGAATATACAGCAACAGCAATTCGAGGAAATGGCAGTGACATGAGTCAATTAGCGATGAGTAAGTGAATCTGTGAAATGGTACTTAAGAAAGAAAAAGAAAGACTCTTAAGATGTTTATTTGAGCTTTTGTATAACCCTCTAGTAAGAATTTTGATTTAAAAAAAAGAAATAATTAACTATGGTGAAGTGTGAATTTGAACATTGGCAAGAAGTCTGGTGAGTTTGGTGAGAGTTTCCCGAGCAGAAAGAGTGCCCGGATGGTCATCTCCGCAAATAGAAGTTCTAATGAAAATGGCCTTCCTGATAAGAACATCTGCTATATCAAATTGGCCCCCTCTTAGCATCAACTTAGCTCTAGTTTCAAGTACAGTGGCTCTTGATAGCGCCAGTTCCTGCCAAAGGTATGGATTCAGCTGAGCATTCGTCTGGATGGGCCTCCAGCATAAAGATTTATCCAACCACTTCTCAATTGGGGTCACAAAAGCTTGCTCTGCTTCTTCCAAAGCATTAGTGCAGACGCGCAAGAGTTCTAGTGCTGCATTGCATCGAGAGAACGTAATAAATGTTCGTATTGCAAGAGGCAAAACCACTTCTTTGACAAAGTTCAACAACTCTGACACCTTGAGCTCAACGGCTTTTGGGTCATTACCAAATCCAAATAACAAGAAACATGCTGCCCATACATGTTCTGCATGATGGTATATGGACCCTCGACTCATGATGGCTTGAACCATTGCTTGTGCAGCTCCCATGATTCCTCTCTTGCGACTATAGAGCTTTATGTGCTCATTCACATATATGTATCCTTGCTTAGTACTAGTTCTTGCAATATTAAATCTCAACAACATGGAAGCTGCTTCTACTTCTGATCTTTTGGTATACGAGGAGGTAAGACCACAACTCAAGGAATGCAAACAATTTCTCCACCGTCGTGTCTCCTTGTGCTTCTCGGGTATCTTACTTGCAGCCACAGCTAACAGGGAGACAGGGATTGCAGCTGGTGCAAACCATCCACTGGCCTGAACCATCCTCGTTGCCAAGCTCCTTGGACCATCAGCGTGATCAAATATAGAGAAACATACCTCAAAAAGTTGCAACAAGAAGATGTTTTTCCTCAATGGATGGCTCTCCCTACCATCCCATGACAATTCCTTCAATGGCACTCGGTTTATGGTATCTAACAGCCTGCTTGGATTTATAGGGAGTTCAGATAAAATTGCTCCCACTATTGCAAGTCCCAAAGTTAGCCTCCCTACTTTCTCCTCGATAACTCTAAGAGAATCAATTTCACTAATCGAGTAATCTTTCATGATTCCCTGCATTAAGGACATTGCTTCCACACCCGACAAGTAAGACAGTTTTATAGGTTCCAAATTCATTACACAAGGAAGATGTGTAGATATTAGAATGTGGGTCTCACCACCAAAACGGGGTAGTAGGTCCATTACAAGTCTGTGATCCCACCAATCCTTTTCACTCTCCAAGTTATCGATTACAACCAAAAACGGTATGTTTCTCATTAGCTCTTTCCGAACTCTAAATATGGCTTCCTCTTCTTGCTCTTCAAAACTCCTTATCTTGCCCTTTCCTAAGCAATTGTCTGCACCTACATCAACTTCTAAAAATGACCAGAGGTTCAGATAATTCTGTCTAACATACCTGCTCTCTCCTCCAACCCATAGAACCATCTTGTACCTCTGGTGGTATGTGTACGCAAATTCCAGAAGAAGTTCTGTCTTGCCAATTCCAGACTCCCCTGAGACACAAGCAATTCCCTTGCCATACAAAATCTTTGTTGATCTTTTTCTTTTAGCATAGCGCCCACTAGTTTTTGTCCTTACCTTATGTTGCCTTTGAGAAAACCCTGTACTTTGCATTTCTATCTCCTTTTCTGACTCCTTCCAAACAACTGGTTCCTTACCCTTCTTGTTGCCATTTTGTCGTTGTTTCCCTCTTTGTTTTTCGTCTGTTGAGCTGCTCTTACTCCATCCAATTGTCAAATTCTTTCTCCTGGATCTAGCCTTCAACTCAAAATAATCCCTTTCTGAATCTCCAGCAATGTCACCAAAAAGCATAAATTCTAGTTCAGACAACTCTTTCTTCCTGCCTATGAAGTTCTCATTTCGAGGAAAGGGGAACTCTTCCTTTTCCAATTTCTCTCTGCACTTAGTCACCCGATCAACAACACTTCTCCTACCTAACTTCATCGCAAGGAGTGTGACTGCCCTTGATATGCAATCTCTCCAGTTACCTTCATGAGCTTCTAGTCTGCATTCGTCAACACGAGATAGGCCAGAAACAGCTTCTTTCCACTCCTTCTCTGTGCCAGCATATAGAACCCATAACTCACCTCCATGTTTTTCCCACAACTCTCCCCTCTTCTCCACTATATCCCTAACAAGGCAATCACTTGGACTCAAATCAAAGAACAGCGGAACCAGATTCTTCTTACCAGCAAAAAATCGCAACTCTTCAATAGTATATGGATTTTTAAAAGACTTTTTTGTTAAAACTATGATACCAAAAGAAGAAACATCCATTGCTCTCTCTACAATTCCATGTTTACGGGAGTTCCTACATTGAGCCCTGTCTGATACATAACAACTCATCCCTTGAACCTCCAGTTCAGCTCGTAGCCAACTAACAAATCTCAGCAAAGAAGGTTTGCGACCATGCAAACCTATGAAGATATCAAAGCTCCTCAATCTGTTACAAGACAGTGAAACTGAAACAGGAGTATACGATGCCCCGTGGCTTCTTCCATGCTTTTTATGCCTATCTCTAAGCCCTGAATAACCATTTTCATGTAGATAGCTGTAAATATTAGGAGTGCTATTAGAAAGGCCAGTTGAGGAAGATATGCGATCAAATTTCTGGAAGTCACTAACAGTACCAACAACTGGATCCCTCATGTCTGAAAAGGCACCTCTGACATGTGTTAGAGATTCAGGGTCTGGATATCCTGAACTAGAGCTGGGATGTTCACCACTTAAATGCGTACTCTCACATTGGGCATCAGATCTAGTCGATTCGGACATTTGACATGTTGGTGACTTAGGCGAGAAAAAGGGTGACTGGTTGGCTGAAAAGAACACCGAAGATGATGAGGACATATTCCTTGAAGTTGATATTGGCAATGAATCAAATCTAGAGCTATCTCCCCAGGGATCCATAATGACCACTTCTTAATCCCAGGTGCACTCTAGATATCAGAAGCCATTCTGTTAAGGCACAGTGACTTTAGTCAGCAAAATAATGGCTACAAATTAATAGTTATTATTGAATTGCCAGAAAAATTGAATGTTATGGCCGGAATTAGTAGATTTAATAGCCATAAAAGTGGAAATAATTGGACTGCAGATACTAGGAGTTGATGTGTACATGCTACCAGGTACAAGGAACAAAATTGGGCACCTTCAGGATTTGAAAAAATGTTGAAGAACACAATGCAGCAGTCCCAGAAATCAAACACCAGATATCAAACAGATCTCTCAGAAGTAAGAAGCTAACCTGTAACATGTGATGCACCCGCAAATAGACACAAAGCGGGAATTTTATTCCTATGCGGCTAATCCAGACAAACAAATAGATGATTCCAATAATGGAAAACAGAATACCTAAAAGGCTGATGCAAAATTATTAGTAGAAATTTGGAAATATGGAAACTCGAAGCCTAAAGGGTAAAACCAACAATGAAAATGAAAAGTTTGTATTTTACGTTTATGAGATCTTTCAGTAGTGACGGAAAAAAAAAATCAATCACGTCAGACAACAAAAATATAAGTAGAATTCAGTTAAACAAAAAGAATAGGAGTTATTGGCGGAAGTTTAGATCTAATTAGCTGTCGATACACAAAAGAAACTTCAAAAAAAGATTCCGTTTCTCATATTAACAAAAGTAATGGAAATTCAGATCTGAGAGCTTACTTTTCTTGGCTGCAAATCTCGAACTATGCTTCAAAGCTTCAGTCTTTTGCCTTTAACAAATTGACCCAGATTAGAAAATAGTGTGGCTAGCTTACAAGAACTCGAACACCCTCTCGGTCTATCATCAGTACAATGAACGTAACCAACCTGAGCTGAAAACAGACACTGACTTAGCACATCACTACCGCAACCTAACAGAAATCAAATGATTGTTAAATCACTGCGGATAGAGATGGTGTTGACAATGAGAGAGAGTGTGACAGATAAACAGAGAGCAAACAGACCAGTCCATTCGAAGCGGAGTTGAAAGTAATTGATTTTCTACCCCTTTTCGAAATATGTATTTTCAGCTTTGATTGAGACCCATTTTCAGAAAAGGCCAGACAAAGTTGAAAATTTTGTGTTTACAACTTTAAAACGAAAAAGATTTGCTTACCTTTTCAGTGATGGAAAGAAAAGGTAATATCCAAGTCTAGCACTCCTCATCGAACAGCACCCTTTAAATCGTGCTTGTGTTACTGCGGAGCCAAAACAAACTCCAAAAGTCCTTTCACTGTCTAACTAAAAAGTCTGTCGTTTCCTTTCTTTAAGCGAGTCTCTCTCAATCCAAAAGTTAAAGCTTTGTTTTCTGTGTTTATGACACAAAGAAGAAAATGGCGTGCAAGGAGCAGTACAACCGTTGAAGAGGAGAAATGGGACCCAACGGGACGGATCTGACGAGGTATGATCTTGCAGGCTCCACTTCACTTGGTCGTTTTATTAATGTTGGTTCTGGTTTTTTGGTTTTGACCTTGTGTTGTTTACAAGGTATCAGAAAAGGTTTAACCTTTGTAAAAGAAGGTCGACTACAGTTGATTGTACTATGCTTAACTGTAAAGACAGATATGGTATGATAATAATAATAATAATAATACAGCATTATGTAATCACTATTCAGTCGTAGAGAAGATATAATTTTACTTCTCACATTATCTCAACCTCTATCCTAATACATAATCCGATCCCAAAAAGCACAATGTGACTGTGTCCGTGCATTGTAACTGGTGGCTGGAGCTCTCGAATGATTTAGCTGCTGTTTCTTTTTCTTTGTCGTTTCTCTTTGGTTTTTGACCAAGTAAAACTAATATAGAGCAGCAGCGGAGTGGACATGTGATGTTGATCTTGGTAGTCAGCATTGAAAAGTGGATTTTCATTTTTCTCCAACCTCAAAGTACAGACGAGACGGCCACGAGTTTTTTCACTTGTATTTACTATGACTTTGATCTTTTACAAGTTAAAAACTACCAAGGGTACAAAGGTTGGATTTTCAACAACAAAAAAAAGGAATTTAGATATGAACAATCTGTTTCAGAAAATATAGTAGCACAGAAAGAAAAGACTAATTTGATTCTAGAGTTAATCAGACCACCATTACTTGTTAGAAGGGTGATTTATGATCAGACCACCATTACTTGTTGGATGAAGTGTGTAGTGATTTACCAGTTGATGGATACAGCAGATCTCATATTCAATTAAATGCTTTGTTTCATACCTTAAATAGGAGAAGTGCTTGCGAAATTAAAGGTGAAAAGAATTGAAATGACTAAGTTGACTTCATTCATATTTGGAAGCACATGCATACATGTGAGTGCTCAGGGCCAAGCCAAGTTGATGACTGAGATGGTTACACTTGTTAACATCAGCCAGCAATAGGAGAGATTTAAAAAACAATTTATGCAAGCTTATAATAGACTTGTATTTACATAAGAGGAGAAGATTGTCCAAAGTTTGAGTACGTTAATTCATACTTCCGAGCCGTATTAGTTTTGTTTTAAGAAAGAACATGCCATCAGACACATGATACAACTGGAAAGCAAATGCCAATGCACAGTCTTCGTTGCTCATCATGAGGCCCATAATCAGGAAGCTGCCTGCCTAGGCTAGGCTTAGCTCTCATATACTATATATATATATATATAAGGCACGTGCATCTTCAATTTAGGGTTTTGTTTTGTTTTGTTTTGTTTTGTTTAGACAATAGCTTTTGATTTCCTTCTTCTTTTAAGTACATAGATACTAAAAACGCGTGCAACTTCAATTTAGGGTTTTGTTTTGTTTAGACAATAGCTTTTGATTTCCTTCTTCTAAGTATATAGATACTAAAGATGAATGGGATGGATGACCATAAAATTTTATCTCACTTTTCGTTTGATGAATGACTCAGATTTTTTCGCATTATACTCATATTAATTGTTACAGTTGTGATTCGTCTTGTCATTCTTTTTTTTCTTTTTTAAGTTTTGTTCCTAAATGCATCTTACCATCTACTAAGAGTGAATATTTAAGTCACAATCGTGACTCATGTTATGCCATTTTTCTTCTTTTCTTACGTTTTGTTCTTAAATGCATCTTATATCATCTACTAAGAGCGATATAATTTAATCAAATATTTATAATTTTTATGTTTCAAAATTTCGCTCGCACTTTGCTAAAAAAAATTCAAGTCAAACTCCATATGTTCCTTTTGACAAAGGTTATTTCATATAACAATTCATTTGCACACATCTTACTTCATAAGGAGACTATAAAAAAAAGATTAAAATCATGAAGAAAATGTCTCACGAGTATCACATGTTAAGTCATACCCGTGAGCCCTTAGGCCTCCTCACGGGTGTGACTTATCATGTCACACCCATGGCATACAACCATTAAGTATTTTTAAATATTTTTTAAGTATTTTAAGCATATATATACTAAGGATGAATGAGATGGACGACCACGAAATTCCATGTCACAATGAACGACTGGGATTGTTCCCCAGCCATGCTGGTGATTTAAATAGTCACAACTGTGACTGCAATTATTTATTTTTTCTGAAGTTCTCTTCCTACTTTTTTGCTTCTCTTTCCTGTCAATAAATAGAGTTACTTTATTGATATAGACTTCTCTATTGTCTTTCGATCACTCTAGAATGTCTTGAGTAACTATTACATCTTCCTCTTCAAAGCTCTTTCCTTTCTCTTCTCTACCAAAACTCCTCTTACCCTTATATTGAAACTGTTTTTAAGAAAAGGATCAACATCAAACATAAAAAATGGTCTCAACTGCCAAGCCAAACAGAATCTATATTCGAACTGGAATGTCGTGAGTAACTATTACATCTTCCTCTTGAAAGCTCTTTTCTTTCTCTTCTCTGCCAAAACTGCTCTTACCCTTAGATTGGAACTGTTTTTGAAAAAAAGATCAACATCAAACATAAAAATGCTCTCAACTATCGAGCCAAACAGAATTGATATTCGAAAAGGAGTATAAATAGAAAAAGTTATAGAAGCAGCAAAAGACAAAGACAAATGAGCAGAAGGAGTCGCTAAAGTTCAACATAGCGCCTTCTACATGCATTTCACGGTTTGGTACTTTTATCGATTCAAATAGGAAATTATTTATATGTGATAAGAAAGAAGGTGATGGTCACTGGTTAATAGACAAGGCTTTGAAGGGAAAGCAAAAGTAGATGACCGACAAACAAGTCCAAGAGAGAGAAACATCTCATGTAATGATTGCCTTCATTTTTATTCCTCTTTAGGAGTATATTTCACCTAAACTATTGCAGCTTGCTTCTTGAATTTTGGACTTGTATTTTGTTTTATTAACCAATTTCTATTCTCTTGTCAATTAGGTTTTTGTTTCATTAGAATGAAAGATTGATTACACAATTGTTGCTTCTCTTATTGACAAATGTACATGCACATGCTATATTCCTTAAATGAATTGAAATGTTTTTGATAACCATTTGTATGCGATAACTTATAGGAATATAATATTTTTATGTATTCTACTTGCATAAGCAATGTGCTTCAAAAACTGGTTTATATAATAGTGATGTTTTTTTAAGCTTTCAGCAAGCTTATAAATCATGCTAGATGCTAAGAGTTTTTTTTTTCTAACTTTGTATGCTTTATATTGCTTTTATTTCTATTTCTAATAGTTAGCAATTTATTCCTTGTAATATTTTTTTATACTCATTGAACTATTTTTAAGCGTTGGTTCATTATTCTGTTGAATTGTAATATATACAATTAAAACACATGTTCCAGTTCCCATTGCTACTAAAATATATTGCTCTTAAAGAAACAACCATCTTCGGTCAACAATTGGTAATGTGTACCATACAGTATCAGCTCAGGGAGCAAGTGATGGTGGAACATGTCTAGGAGTATTAGTGGAAGTTATAAAAGAATTCCAGGGTTAAAGAGGTGTTTGAAACGATATAAAAAGAAGACATACTTAATAACAAGGTTAGACCCAGTGTTTCGTTTCAGTTAATCTTATAGGAGGGAAGACCTTATAAGTATTCTTGTCATGACCATTTTGAAGTTGTGTTCTTTCAAATAGTTAAAAGCATGAAATAGATATTCTACATAAATTTCTTCTGGAATACAAGGCACGTATATGATTGTGAGGGCAAGTTAAGCACAACATATAAATCTAGTCGTTAGATGTAAACCTTGTCCAAATTTTATTTTGCTTTTGCTTGGACAATAAAATGACCTCTCATTTTCACCAAACTTAGGTTTAATGTTTATTGGTGGTGAAGTAATATGGTTTGTCCAATTTGAAATAAAATTGTTTGATAAATGTATGGTTGTTAATGTTACTCATTTTTACATTTTTGTTGTTCAAACATAGTGAGGCTACTAATTTGTTTCCCTATTACTAGCGAAATAGAGAAATTCTCTAATGAATAAACCTCATCAAGTTGTTGCACAAATTTCCAATGTGGGCATAGACAAATGAGGACGATGCCTACAATCAGCTAACTTTTCAAGTCACTTACTTGTGGACAATATTCTGAGGCCTTAGACTGCTACAACTAGATTACTTCAAAGCAAATATCTCTCAAATAATTCTTAATTCTTTTGCAGGAAACTCAAGTATTTTGCTAAATGTCTACATTGTTCCTTGACTTACAAAGTATTCAAATGTCTAATCGACTCCATACTTCATAGTAGCTAAGTTAGTGGACATATTTGTGGATATAATGGTTACTAGGTATTAAAACAATTTTACAAAGTAATAACTAGTACATATGTAGCCATGTTCTTGAAAAGGTTGTTTACATGTAAGTGTTGGTGCAACTTTTTATAGAGAAAATATTAGCCTTTGTGTTTATCATGTCTGAAAATGTTACACAATGTAAAAGGCAATACCATCATGGTAACCTTTTTTGCCTTTATCCCTCAATTGTATTTTAATTTTCCTAACAACATGTGTATGCTTTATTTCTTGTTCCATGTTCACATCTCTCCTTTTGTAGGAAAATCACTTAGAACCATTCAACAGCCAAATGGCAATGTTCCAGATTTAAAAGACTTCTCACTAGCTAGAATTTTGGCTGAGTTTAGGATCATACATGTCAGACAAAAAACTCTAGTACCATACATGAGTTTAGGATCCACTTTTAGCTAAAAAAGTTGAAACGATGGTTGAATAAAATATACAACATAATTTAAACAAATAGTAATATTTCTGACATTTCAAAATTTCAATCCAGAACCTTCCGAAAAAATATACAACATAATTTAAACAAATAGTAATATTTTTGACATTTCAAAATTTCAATCCAGAACCTTTCGAAAAAAATTCCAACCTAACTTATAAATCAAACTCTATAAATTGTTGTTGACATATGTTAATTGATATAACAATCCATGTGTTGTTGTTGACACATGTTAATTGATATAACAATTCATCGTAAGCAAGGAGATTATACAAAAACATATTAAAATCAAATGCCTTATGGGTGTGACATGTTAAGTCACATTAGTGAGAATTATAAAATAGATTAAAATCAAATGTCTCCCATGACATGTTATGAACGGGTCTCACGAGTGTGACCTAACATGTCACACTTATGACATACAACCATTTTACAAGTATTGTTCGTCATCTCCTATATCGTTCTCTCCTATATTGTTCTCACAGGTGTGTAAGTCACGACTATTATATCGGATGAATATTTCAAATCTTCACTTCATTCGTTTAGTTGTTGACAACACTAACCTACTAGTGTTGTAAAAAAAATTTCCTAAAAAAAAACGTTGCATCACATCACAAAACATAAACTTCCAACAAATAGACCGCCGATTTCAACAAACAATCTTCCAAGAGATACGCCGTCGATTAAAAATGGAGAAATTTATTTGGTTGTTAGGAATGAAATCTAAAAGTAATTAATTGTGCTTTTAACAAACATTTAATATGTTATGGTTTTTCTTAACACATGCATCCCTTATAGTTTCAATTTTGTTTCTCAGCAATTACATTGATGAAATCTTCCACCATAGTTATTTTCTTTGTTTCCCTTCGTATTCCTTTACTTGTTCAAAATGAGGAACAAAGAAACAATACTTAAAGATTCAGCGACACTGAACCCACATTAGCCTCAAATGTAGATGTTGATGACAACAACAAAAAACCCAAATTGTCATAAACTTTTTTCACAGTTCGTTGAACAACATAAGCATGTAACTTTTATAACTTTTGTGCTTTAATTTCCTCTTTTCTTGAACTTCTTCTGCTAGCCTTTTATTTGTTTCTCTCTTATATTTGGATTTACTATTCCTTTACATTTTTAGCTCCTAATTTAATATTCTTAGAAATCTGTAACAAAATTGTGTATACCTCTATGGTGGTTTTTTGTTATTAAGTTACAACCGTGACTAACATTTTTGTGACATGTTTCATAACAATGACTTAGTTGTGCCATGGCACAATTCTCTTTATTAAACTCATCCACATTTATAAAATAATTACTTTAAAATTCGTACAAATTTCAACATATCAAAAGAAATCACTTTCTTTATTTGTGTATTTGTTTTTCTTAACATACCTTCTTTTCTGTTGCATTTTAATTCCTATCACATGTTTCTTAAATAGATTCTCGTAACTACAACAACAATATAATAAGCCATACATTTAAAAGGCAAAAACATTAGTTTAATTTGAATAGTCCAATCGATATTACATAGGATTCAATTATTTTTGCACAAATGAAAGCTTGCTAGATATTTTCTTTTACCTTGTTCTCGTGACAGTAAGAAAGTGTATACAACAAAGTCATTAGATATTCTCTTTTACCTTGTTCTCATGAAAATAAGAAAGTGTATACAACAAACTCAAAATTTACCTTTTTTGTCTTGAAGCTCTATTATTTTTATGGGCAACCCTTTTTCATTAAGAAATGTGCCTCATATCGTAAATTCACCTGTTCTTTTTACAATATTATTGTAAAAATAGAAAATAAATAACTACTTAGCATGCACCACAACGAAAACAATTAAATACTTGATGGACATATTACCATATCAGAATTCACAATTTTTAAGTGATTATTCTTTTCTAAATATATATCAACTCAACAATTAAACTTATCTCTAAAAGTCACCAAACGCAAGAATTATAAAGCAACTATGATCTATCAATTTGCTTTTATTACTTTGTCAAGTTTATATTATTATAATCTTAGAATATTATTCTCCCTCTTCCATAACATCCCAATCATTCTTGCCTATTTGCCTACCTATTATTGCTTAAAACTTACAATGTTTAACAAGATCAATTTAACCATAAGCCAATTATTTGACTTTATCTTTTGTTAAAACTACATTAAGACTATCAATTAAACATATGCATTACAATAAAACCTTGACCACAAAGACATCAAATATTACATAAATGGCCCATCAAACTAAAACTATTTAAGAAGCAAAATCTTCCTCCAAAAAATAAAACATTTCCGCATAACTAAAAAATAAATTTGGAATCGCATATGCATACATATAACATAATTATCAAGAATCGTTCTTATTCACCGACTCTCTCAGATTTTCTTTTGTTCTTCCTTTCTCTGCATCTTGTATGTGTCTCCAAACATGATGTAATGAGTGAAGATTAATGCCCCTTCATCACTAATTCACAAAATAATCTCATTAAGATTCATACAAGTTTCAGCATATAAAAATAAACCAAATTAGACAAAATTAAAGACAACAATACCTCAATACTTAAACTATACTTGTACTTAACCAAAACCAAAAAAATAAAACTATGAAAACACAAACAAGAAAAATAAATTAATAATGACAAAAATTATTTTCTCATTTAATAATTAAAGATGTCAAAGATCAATTCAATAAACACAACCAAAGATTTGGAAACTCATAATAATTCGTGAACAAATTATTCTTCGCATGCATAACCATAATTAACAAGTACGTCGATTGAAAAACCATTAATAAATGTGATAAACAATCACTCCACTTTCCATTCTCTTAGACATTCCGAGGTCATAAATATTCGTTCATTATTCATTTCGTGTTAAACATCTACAATAAGCTTGCTTATTAATCCAATCTTCACTATTAATTATCGAACAAAAACATTAATCCAAAGGTCTTTAATTTGGTTGTAATGGGCCAAACTAAAGATAGGAAATAAGATAAAAACCAAGCTTTAAACTATAGAACTAATTGATCATTTAAAATGATACAAACCAATAAAACATAAAACATCCAATTTTTTCTTTTCAATTACCAATCTCCCTTACTTTTCCCTTCTCTCCTTTCTTTACATTTTTTCTCTTCCTTTTTTTTTCTTCTTTTGTTTCCTTTACATTTTCTGCTTCTCTTCCTTTTTGTCTTTTTTTTTCCTTTTCTCATTTTTTTACTTGATATGATTTGATTTTTTCCAATTTAAAACAATATAAGTTCAAAAAGGGAACAATGTTGACAACAAATGCAAATTATTACAACCCAACTCACCCCTAACTTATAACCTAACTATATGATATGCTTCTCCCACAATTATTCCCTACAGTCGATCATACCTTTTAAATGCTCAACTTGGTCTTATCATGGATATAATGAAAAGAGATAAACAATCTAGGCCGAGGCTCATATTTTGGGTTTTAAGCAAAAAAAAGGTTTCGTTTAAGCTCAAGGGCACTTACTAAGGATAATATCATAGTGGCTTTTTAAGTTGTCAAGATAAATCCTAAATGCCTTCTTCACTTCAATATTTGCATAAATTTATGTAATCTGGACTAGTATTTGTAAGCAAGCTCTAGATTTGCTAAACTATGGAAGAATACTCTTAGCAATAAATACTTTTAATTGGTGTATAATATCTCAAAGAAGCTCAAATTCTTACCAAAGGAAGGTCTTATTCATTAATCACAACAAAGCTAATACCCTTTCGATTGAAATCCAAGTCAATTAGTTTAAGCATGCAAATATATTAATTCACTCATATTATGCATTTATAATCCTGGTCAAGTTCATTTAATAACCATCCATCTCTTACTATTAAACAGTACAAACATACACTGTCGACATCATAAGAAAATAATTAAAGGATCTGAGATGCAAACAACATAAATAAAGACAAATAATAAAACTAAAATAATTTAACGACAAAAAATAAAAAAAATAAAAAAGATAGAAATACAATACTAAGATGAAGGTGGACAGTGTTTGGAACAATCATTTAAATTCACTAGGAAATTCCTCATCTCCATTAAGCTAGCCTCAATCTTGTTGAATCTATCATTCGTTCGCTATTCAAATGCAATAAGTTGATTGAGCAATGATTGATATTCAACAGAATTAGGTGCAATGTTCCAATGCATAGCTTCAAGTGGCAAAACACCATCCTTTTGTGTACCGTCAGTTGCTTCGATGTGATTACGCTTATTATTTGAAGCTTCTGTTGTGTTGTCATTAACAAGAGCATAATGATCACCTTTTCGCCTAGCAATCTTCATTCACACCAATGATTGGAAGTCTAAACTAGAGTTGCCTGAAACTAACTGCATAATTGTTCTCTCAGTTAGTAAACCAAGATGCTCTGTAATTTGGGTGACAAATGCTCGAACTACTATTTTGCCAACTCTAGCTTTAGCTACATCCATTAGATGCATACTTAACCACATACCATCATTAAAGTGTTTAGCATGCACCATATACCATAACACAAACAACTTTGCTTTAGAAACTGCAGCTTGCCCATCTCCTCTACCAAACAATATAAAAGTTAAAAACCTATGAAAATAGCGAAGGCTAGGGTCCACTAAAGCAGAAGATTTAGACCTACTTGGAGAAAAAACGTTTCTTGAATCCAAATAATTCATTAGGCCTAAAATCATCATGGTAGCCCCATAAATCACTATGTGAAAAATCCAAATATACTATTCAATACATCTAAAGTAATAACTTGTGGCATATTCATCAATCTAAATGTTATACCATTTACAATGCCATCATCGTTAAAGATCAATTGTAAAGTAGTCAAAAATTCTAGAGTTAATTCAACATATGAATTTTTTTTTCTAAATTCAACAAATCTATCCCATCCTATGTTATGCAATAATTCATTCACTCGGTCTGCTATTCCTAATTCAATAATAGCTCCATGATCAATAAATCTATTCAGTGTAATCTGATGATCTTTTAAAGTTGCATACCTTAACTGGCTCTCGTGACTGTCAAATTGAAGACAAGGATCACCTAAAATGGGCATATCATCTGGTTGAGAAGATGAAGATACTGAGAATCTCATACGAAGCATACTTGATAACTTTAGTCTACCTGAGTAGCAATCAAAGTCATAGTATAAATGTATGTGTGAGTCGTTAAAACATAAATTCTTACCTACCTATACAATGTATAACAAATAAAAGGAGATCGTTATACTTGTGTTACACTTCACCAGTCTGCTACAACTCCGTCTTCGACATGGAGAACATCTCGCACACCTGGGTACACTACATGCTTTGAATACCAAAAATGAAGGTCAATTCTCTCAAACATCGTTGACGTTGTTGCATACCTAAAAATGTTGTCTAATGAGTTGCGAAGGTCACTTCAGTTGCGTCGTCACCGGTCTGCTCCAGTTGTAGCTCACAGGCGTGATATTTGGTTGTACGACTAAATTGAAAATGATGAATGATTAGGTTTTTGGGATTTAACTCTCAATCACGAGTGTCACTTAATAAGTCACATCTGTGACTCATGATTTTTAAACTTTTTTACTCAAATATTATAATAAATTTATTTAATCTGTATATTTTATGTACATTACAATATATATTTATTTTTACTAACTAATTTTATTAATTCTTTTTAAATATTCTAACTCTTATATTTTAACTTATTTTCTGCCGAATAATATTATCCACATTCACAAATTTTAATTTTTCCACAAATTTTAATATTTGACAATATTTATTTATACATCTTTAACCATTCATAACATAATATATCCATAAATAGTCTCCAATTCCCTTAATTTTTTTTTTTCCATAGGTCACAAGTGTAACACCTATAATTCCTTAAAATTTTTAAATTATAATCAGGCTATAACTTCTTATATTTGTATAATTTTTTATAAAATTTTCTCTTTATTTTTTAACTGTGTACTAAAATATTATAACAAATTTATTTACACCTTTTCCTGTCAACTTTTACGAAACTATTTTATTTTTTCTTCTATACAAATTCCACAATATTTACTATCATATTTCATCCATTTATCTTTTTAATTCCTTTGTTACTACACATTTGCATTTTTAATTTTAATTTTAACTTAATTATTTTATTAATTCATTCTAAATATTCCAACTGTTATATTTTTACCTCTTTTCTTTGACAAAATTTTACCCGCAATTACACAATTATATTTTTCTCACAAAATTTTAAATTACACAATATTCTTTTATATATCTGTAACTGTAAATAACATTATATATATATATATACACAGTAAATGCGCGGTGATAATCCAAATAAGTGTAACATAGCGACTTCAACACTCAGCTAAAAATACTATACAAAACTTAGATATAAATTTATTTTATAAATCAATTAAATAAATAATTTTATTTTAATCTCTTGTGTAATATTTGTTATTAATTTGCTAAAACTTTTTGAAATAAATAATTTATTTTAAACATGA
>JANZLF010000221.1:31884685-31897174 GCA_026546835.1 Erythroxylum foetidum
TATTTATAATTAAACACTTGATATTTAAAAATCATTTTATAAAATTATTTTAAAATATATGTATTTTAAAGGTATTTTATATGTAAAATATACTTATAAATTATTATAAGTTGATTAAAATTATAAATTAATTATAAGATCAAAATATATTATATAATAAGAATATTATATATATTACATATTTAATTAGATAAAACGGAAAATAAAAACTAGCTGGAAACTTGAATGTTGTTAGCCTAAATACTGACGCAGTCACGTGGGGTGTGTCAGTCTTTTATAAACCAATCAAATAACTTATTGGGCTAGCCTCGGCCCTGGCTCTACACTTGTACAGCCCAAGCTCTCTTTTATTTGTAATATTAAAGATAAATAATAATTTAAAATTTAAAAAGTTAGCATATTGCAGCGTAGTGGCACTGGCAGTGGTTGATAACTTTCCTGGATCTATTTATATCTTCAAGTGTACTTTTCGAGGAATTATATGTTTTTGTTATCTTTCACTTGATCTTCAGGACGAGGTATTCATCATTTTCTCTCCCCAGATTGATGTGTATCTAAAGGGTTTGTCTTTTTTTTTTTTTCTTTTCTTTTCTGTTCCGAAAATATCTTGTCCATGTTTTGGATTATCCATAACCTATCCTGCTTATAAGAGACCCGTTTAGCAACTCTGTTCTGTTGTGTTTTTCTCTGTCCTTGATTAGGGGTTTGGGTGGGGATTTTCTTGGGTTTTGATTGTCCGATGTTCTGTATTCTCTGATAACTTTTGACCCAATTGGCGGGTTTGTGGTAGTTTGCTTTCGTGATTGATAAATCGTAGTTGTTTGTTTAGTGAGATTTTGGGTCTGAATGGCTCGGTTGGTTCTTTCATGCAAAAGTTCGTGTTTTCCAAGGACCGATCTTTTCAGTTTGATCTCCACTGCTCCTGTGATTACTCCTACCCCATTTCCTACTCCGTTGTTGTTCATGACGTTGACTGTAGTTATGTTTGTTAGTGTAACTGGATATAACTGATTGCGTTATTCATTTTGTAACGAGATTTTAGGAATGCAAAGTAGTTCTGGATATATTTAGTCTGTCGACGCTACTTGTTCTTGTCTTGTTCAGATTCCCTCAAAATGATTTGTGTTAGTGCCTATACAATCATGTAGATTCTATTGTTGTCGTGCTCTTGCGAGTTTGATACTTGGGCCCTTGCTTGGCTAGCTAAGTTTCAGTTGAAAAACTGTCGGAATATGTTCTGTCTAAACTTTGATGCACATTCAGATATTTGAAATTTGTTGTATGCTCTTCAATTTTTATTACGAATGTTTGTTCATGCTAATGTTCAAATACTGATTCCCATTTACTTTCTGTTTTATTGATTTATGCAGCCTAAGGTTACAAACCGAGCTAGTTTCATCTGCAATTCAGTGAAAAATATATCCAGATACAGGCACTTCCTAAGCTCAGAGGTTTGTATATATATATATATATATTTGAATCGAAATTTGATTTTATGTCATGGCTTCATCTTTTTTTTTTCATTTTATGTGTTATAATGATCAGCCAGACGATTTTGTTAGTCTTTTCTAAGAATTGATTTATTTCAGGTCACCTTTCAACGGAACTGTCAGTTTCTGTACCCTGCACTATATGTAATTTCTATAACTTGAATTTTTTTTTTCAAATGTCATTGACATTAATTTTAATCAACCTTTCTATTGATGTGTTTATTATGCTTCTTCAACTTTCAGAGGGCTAAACAAAACAGCAGGAAGCTAATTTGTTCAGTTTCAACAGAACCATTACCGAAGCAAGTTGAAGAATCCAACATGGATGCTCCTAAAGAAATTTTCTTGAAGGACTATAAATTTCCTGATTACTACTTTGATACGGTATGGATATCAAAGAGAATTGACTGTTGGGACTTCCAATGTATTTTTAGAACCATTATATGTCTTTTATCTCCTTATCACACGAAAATTTCAGGTGGATTTGAGTTTTGTTCTGGGTGAGGAGAAAACAGTAGTTAGCTCGAAAATAACCGTGATCCCTAGAGTTGAAGGTAGCTATTAAACTTGATAATATTCGGGTACTGGTAGCTAGCAGTCGTCAATTTTGTTTTCATGATGCAATCTTAGTGTTTCTCTCTTCCTGACAGGTTCTTCTTACCCTCTGGTTTTGGACGGCCAAGGCATGAAGCTAATATCAGTTAAAATTAATAGTGAGAACCTGAAGGTCTGTGATCAGTTTCACTTTCATAATATGTTTTTTGATTTTTGCTTCCATTTCCCACTGTAAAATTTAACTCCAGTCATTAATCTCCAGTTGTAATTTATGTCTAGTTAAGAGTTTGGGTGCTTCGTTTGAAAGTACCGATTACCAAGTATCGCTTGCTTTTTGTGCCACCTTTTCACTTTTATTTCTCTCATCTGTTTCCAGGATGGAGATTACAAGGTGGACTCGCGCCATTTAACAATCCGATCACCACCAGTTGGTACATTCACGTTGGAAATTGTTAATGAGATACATCCTCAGAACAATACATCATTGGAGGTAAAGCTTATTTTCTTTTAAGGACTACTTCTGATATTGGTGGCTAGTTTATAGCCTAACATGTATGTTCTCTTATTAGGGGCTTTACAAGTCATCTGGGAATTTCTGCACACAATGTGAAGCAGAAGGGTTTCGCAAAATCACATTTTATCAGGTTGGCACATTTAACTAGTTTTATTTCTTCTACTTTGTATTGCACTATGCAATTTGATTTACTGCTTTTTTCTGACAGGACCGCCCTGATATAATGGCAAAATACACATGCCGGATTGAAGCTGACAAATCACTGTATCCTGTATTACTTTCGAATGGAAATCTCATCGAACAAGGTGACTTGGAGGTGAGCTTCACTTAAGTGGAAAATATGACTGCATTAATCTATTTTCAAATATTTGCTGCTTCAGCAAAGTTTGGTCTCTGATATTCCATTCAGGGTGGGAAACATTATGCCCTTTGGGAGGACCCCTTCAAGAAACCTTGCTACTTGTTTGCCTTGGTTGCTGGACGGTTGGAGAGCAGAGATGACTCATTTATTACCCGATCTGGTCGAAAAGTGTTGTTGAGAATCTGGACCCCAGCGCAAGACCTACCCAAGACTGTTCATGCCATGTATTCACTTAAGGCAGCCATGAAATGGGATGAGGATGTATGTATATATTTAAATGCTTTCTTCTACAATAATCCCAGAGCTGCTTTCGTCAACTAGGTCTTAGATTTTATGGACTATCATGTGAAACAGGTATTTGGTCTTGAATACGACTTAGATCTGTTCAATATTGTCGCTGTACCTGATTTTAACATGTAAGTTGTGTTCTTCATTCTGTAAACTATGATATGGTTTACCCGTATAGGTTGATAAATTGCTTTTAGCTTCTGTACAACTCACACTTAATCCTTTTGCTTTTCTATTGATTGCTAGGGGAGCTATGGAGAATAAGAGTCTTAATGTATGCATTCTGACTCTCTATATTGCTATTGAAGGAAATTGATATTTGGTTATCTCTTAAGCTAATTTTTTTGTCATATTGCTTCATGATAGATTTTCAACTCCAAGCTTGTTTTGGCATCTCCTGAAACTGCTACAGATGCAGATTATGCAGCAATTCTAGGTGTTATTGGCCATGAGGTTGGTTAAGAATTCATGTGACATAATAATGGAATTTGTGAAATTTGTTGGCTTTTTATGTATCAGTTGCAATAATAATTTGGTTTAACTTAAAATTTTTTATCATGCAGTATTTCCACAACTGGACTGGCAATAGGTGGGCTGGGGCTCAGCTTAAGATCTGTTATTCTCCAAATAATTGTCTTACATTTGTTGCCCTCTTTATGATTACGATAGTTATCTGTTGGACTTGTTAGCAATTGTTTTCACTTTCAACTTCATGATTCTTACCTGAATTTTATTCATGGGTTTAGAAATTTGTTGGATGCTTTATTTTGAGATGTAAAATTTGGTCTGAATGTCATGCAGAGTGACTTGCCGTGACTGGTTCCAACTGAGCTTGAAGGAAGGCCTAACTGTGTTTCGCGATCAGGCAGAAATCTCTATCTTGCTTCTAGAAAATGTCAATATCTACTGACCTAACTCATGTTGAGTATCCAAAATCGTCTTTGTTGCCAGGAATTCTCATCAGACATGGGAAGCCGCACTGTGAAGAGAATAGCCGATGTGTCAAGACTTCGTAACTATCAGTTTCCTCAGGTTTTTCTTTTTTAGCTTGTCCATAATTTTCAAATTAATCCCTCAAGTTTGACTTCATATCAATTAGGACTTTCCAGATTTCAAGTTGATATAAAGGCACCTTTTCCTTGTGATACTAAGAAATTTGGTGTATTCTGTGTCTTTATGCATTAAAATTTTTTCTTTGGGAATATCCAGGATGCTGGTCCCATGGCTCATCCAGTGCGACCACATTCTTACATAAAGGTCTGTAATTTTTAAGGAATATAACTTTCTCTTTTAATTATCATCTTGCATAGAAAAGCTTATAGTTAAACATTACCTACTTTCTTCTCCATTTTTCAGATGGATAACTTCTATACAGGTATGCATTCAAATCTCTTAGGTGCCAAAGAAGAAACTACAATTCAGTTACTTGAGATTTACTCTATTTAACTTGTATCTTATGTCCCATTCTTGTGCAACCATGCCCGATTTCTTCTGATACTGGGATTTCACCAACTTCATCATGCAGTGACGGTACTTTTCTGTGTTGTGCTTTAGCATCTTTTCAATGCAATGCAATTGTCTGTGTTTTTGGACTAGAATATGATAACTTGTCTTGTTCTTGACTGTTTCATTTTCTTTTTGACAGGTTTATGAAAAGGTTTGAGTTTCTTACCTGCTGCACGTGAGTTTGCCTCTGTTGGGAACAGTTAATAATTGTGCACCAATTGCTTATTTTTCATTCTTCTGTATCAGGGAGCAGAAGTTGTTAGGATGTACAAGACCTTATTGGGGAGTCAGGGGTTTAGAAAGGTATGGCAGACTACATTTCTGAATTTGGACCTGTTTCTTATGGATAAAAAATGTACTTTTTTACCTATAAAGTGCTATTTTAAGGCAACTGAAGTTACTATACTTTGTGTCTCAGGGAATGGATCTTTACTTTGAAAGACATGATGGCCAAGCCGTAACTTGTGAGGACTTCTTTGCCGCAATGCGTGATGCAAATGGTGCAGATTTTGCGAATTTCCTATCATGGTATGTATTTGTTCTTATTAGTTGAACTTAGATGCGTCTTCTTTATTTACAATCTTAGTATTTAGTTTTGTCCCCTTGATTACAGGTACTCTCAAGCTGGTACACCTGTTGTCAAAGTCACTTCATCTTACAATGCTGATGCTCATACATTCTCTTTAAAGTTTATGTATGAATCCTCGAACTTTGCTGTAATAAATAATCTGTCTTGCATAGCCACTTTAATAAGATTAACGTGTTCTTCTTTTGTGCATTTCACAGTCAAGAGGTACCATCAACTCCAGGGCAGCCAGTTAAAGAGCCCATGTTCATTCCTATCCAACTGGGTCTGCTAGACTCGAGTGGCAAAGATATGCCTCTGGCCTCAGTGTATCATGACGGGACATTGGAGTGTATTGCAAAAGATGATCAACCAGTTTATACAACAGTCCTTAGAGTAACCAAGGTTAGTATATGACCTTGTGGGGATTGGATTGCATAGTGTAGTTCTATTTCATTGTTTTCATACCGGAACTGAATAATCAGTTTATCAGGTTAGGTTTTAAACTAATTGGAGCCTACCATCTCATTGAACTGCTTAAATGTTTTAGTTGATGGCCACAATATGCAAGAAATGATATATGTTATACCTATGTTGACTTAGCTGTAGGGCCATCATAGGTCCTATAAGGTGTTACATGGGTTCATGAGCAACTTGTTTCTCAGCATTAAGAACTCAGTTCCCAATATACAACAGAAATTAAGTTATGAGATCCGAGCATGTTAAAGTATTTATTTCATATGACGCTGTTTCCCCTGTGAAAATTTTCTGTTCTCTGACAGATTCAGTGGTCTCAGCTATAAATGCAAAAGGATGATTTGTCACTTTGTAGTTTTTGGGTGTTCTTTCAACATAAAAAAGATTTATCTGCTACTGCAGTATCTAATAATTAAACAAATATCATGTCATGCAGAGAGAGGAAGAATTTGTCTTCTCAGACATACCTGAACGACCAGTTCCTTCTATATTGCGTGGTTACAGTGCTCCTGTCCGTCTTGAATCTGATCTGTTGGACAGTGATCTGTTTTTCCTACTTGCTCATGATTCAGATGAATTTAACCGGTTAGCATCTTGGGATTTTTTCTATTGTACAGTCATGTGACTGGTATTGATAATAATAATATTGTCGTCTTTTAGCTGGGAGTCTGGACAGGTCTTGGCCAGGAAGCTAATGCTTAGCTTAGTTGCTGATTTCCAACAGCAAAAGCCCTTGGTTCTGAATCCAAAATTTGTACATGGTCTCAGAAGCATACTTTCTGATGCAAGTTTGGATAAAGTATGTCCTCTCACATTCTGTCTTTGTGTGTGTATGTATTGATCTCATTTGTGGAATTGAGCCTGCTTTGGGAAGCGCTCTTACTTGGAATTGAAGCAGTTCTCTAGTGTGTGGTCATTATGCTTATATGGTAACCTGCATAGCAGCATATTAATTGTGCCTACAATCTTGCTTGAGCTTCCTCTTCATCTATAGCTATTCTATTGAAAATGCTTCTGTTTTCATGCGACTTTGAGTCTTGGGGACTGACCCCATTACTAAAGCAAAGTCAACGTACCTAGTGTACAAGGCTCTCCGCTTTGCAGGGATCTGTGGAGGGTTATAATGTACACAGCTGTCCCTTTGTAATTTTACCAAGAGGCTGTTTAAGTGACTTGAACTATAATCTTATGGTCACAAAGGAGGAATTTTATCAATTTCTTCAAGGCTCACCCTTGAACCCATTACTAATTGACATTAACTATATTGTTTTCCAGGAATTCATTACACAGGCAATAACACTGCCTGGTGAGGGGGAAATAATGGACATGATGAAAGTTGCTGATCCGGATGCAGTTCATGCTGTTCGATCCTTCATCAGGAAGCAGCTTGCTTCTGAACTCAAAGCGGAGTTTCTTAGCATGGTCTGGCATCTTCTGCATAACTATATGCTTCATCAGATAACGCGTTCTTTACATGTTTGTTTTGTCATGACTAAGTGGTGAATATATTTTCTGTACATCACAGATTAAAAACAATAGGAGCTCAGACCAATACGTGTTTAACCATCCTAATATGGCCAGACGTGCTCAAAAAAATGTTGCTCTATGTATGTATTTTCTATTTAAAATTCGAAGATTTTTTTATTTCTAAGAACTGACCTTATTATATGTCTTTGCTTCAAACCTTTTGCAGCCTATCTTGCATCACTTGAAGAGCCAGAATTAACTGAGTTAGCTTTACATGAGTACAAAACAGCATCAAATATGACGGAACAATTTGCAGCTCTGGTAGCCATAGCTCAGAATCCTGGAAAAACCCGTGATGAAGTCCTTGCTGATTTCTACGAAAAATGGCAGCATGATTTCTTGGTGAGTATACATATATTATCTCTTTATCACCGGTGCTTCAGAAATGGGTCAACTTTATCAAGAAACAATTATTGTCCATTACAATTGGAAATTCTGATTGACGTTCTAATTCTTGGGTGAACTTTAGAAAAAGTAAATTAAAAAGAAATTATTTGATATTTTTTCATCCCTACTCTGGTACGAAGTAACTGTATTCAAAATCCTGAAATTTGTAAGGAAATGAAATTTCAGTTCCATGGTAATGACAGAATTATAATTGATGTTATGAATTGCAGTTCTTAGTATCCTGAATGGAGTTTATGAAGCTTTCATAATGCCATTGTAGTTGACTGGAAGCAGTTAGAAGAAAACAGCTTGTAGATTTTAGTATTTGCCATCCCGTTGTTTTAATAACTTGGGGTGTGCTCTACGTTTAGGAATGTTTCTGGACTTTTGCAGATTTCAGTCACTAGTTGCTACAATTGAAGTTTTCAACCATTGCCTTTCCTGAGTAATTGCCTTTTTTGTCCCATCTTTCTGACAGGTTGTAAATAAATGGTTTGCTCTTCAAGCTTCATCTAACATTCCTGGCAATGTTGACAATGTTCGGAAGCTCTTAAGTCATCCAGCATTTGACCTACGTAATCCAAACAAGGCAAGACATCAGTAGTCTCTCTGAGAATTCTTATGCTGAGGTGCTGGTAAAATTTCTATGTAATGAGGTTCTTCTGTAACAGGTATACTCTCTGATTGGAGGATTTTGTGGTTCTCCTGTGAATTTCCATGCAAAAGATGGATCAGGCTATCAATTTTTGGGAGAGATGGTGGTGCAACTGGACAAGATTAATCCTCAGGTCTGTTTAAAATAAATTTGGTGAAATCATATAAGGCTGAGCTTTGTACGTAAAGCTTTAGTTGCTGTTATCCTATTAACCGTATTGAATAATTACAGGTGGCCTCAAGAATTGTGTCTGCTTTCTCAAGATGGAGACGCTATGATGAAATGCGGCAGAAGCTTGGAAAGGTAACTTGTTTCCTAAATCTTGAGGTGCTTAGTAATTTGTTGAAACCAACCAAAGATGTGAGCTAGCAACAAATACTGCGTATAGGATCTATTGTTTATGCCCCGCCCCAAGTAAAGTTTGTCATTTATCTTCTGCAGGCGCAGCTGGAGATGATAATCTCTACCAATGGGCTGTCAGAGAACGTTTTTGAGATTGCCTCAAAAAGCTTGGCTGCTTGAAAAGCTCCATCTCAATAACAGAAAGATCAAAAAATAAATAAAATAATAAATTAAACGCCCCACCTTACTTTATTTTGTTTAAGAAGATGGTCATGGAATTACGTTACATTATGTTGAGAAGAATGCTTAAACCATGAATTACGTTACATCATGTTGGGACGTATGCATAAGATTTCATTTTTCAAGTTAGTTGATCCAATCTTGCGTTTGCTTAGGATTTTGACCAGAACAGACGAGATCATCCACGTGCGTGCATCTGTGCTTCTCAGCTTGATTATAGATCATCAGATGGAGTAATTCTAATTGTAACGATCAAAAGAGTATTAATAAATATAATAAACAACTGTTAATTATAATATAATTAAGAAATAAATGATAATATTATTAAAAATATATAATTTATTTTAGTTGTTGATGAGCACCTGTTTGTTTCAGCTTTTGGAAAAGCCAAAAATATTTTTTTCTATCACAAAAGCTATTTTAAGGAAAAAAAAAAACGTTTGACTTAAAATTTTAAAAGCGCTTTTGAAGTAGAAATAGTTTTTTTTAAAAGCTAAAATATGACTTTTTTCATAAGCTAAAATTTGGAGATTTTAAAAAAAGTTTCAAATTTCCGCTTCTTCAGATAAATGAATTTGTGCCACATACGTATATAACAAATTTTACGTCTTTGTTTCTTTGTTTTTTTTTCTATTCACTCACACACGACTCTTCTCTAACAACGTATCTTCTGACGATACTCAAGGTTAGTTTCTCCTTCAACTATTGGAGTGTTGACACAGACGAATGTCTACGTGAATGTCTGCGTTGTTCATGCAGACGATGTCTACATCAACAACGCAGACGTCGAAACGTCTGCGTTTTCTGTGTAAGACATCTGTGTTAAATGCAGACTTAACGGTCTGCATTATGTATTTAACTTTTTACTCAGCTTGAATATTTATTTTAGGATTATAATATTATTTAACTTTTTTACATGTTTTAATATTTATTTTTCATATTAATTTTATTTCCTACAAGAAAATAAGACATCTTTTTAAATTATTTCCTACAAGATAGTTATCTAAAATTTCCTACAAGATAGTTATCCAAGAAATAAATAACAGTAAATATAATAGATTATACTTTGCATATTTTTTAGTATACTTTAATTTATTATTTAGCATAAATAATTTATTATAAAATAAAATATAGATAAAATTAATAAAAATACTTTTTATTTTTATGTTACCAAACAGTTCTACTATATGAAGCTCTTTAAAAAAAGCTGTTTTTTTAATTAATAGCCAAACAGTCAACTGACTTATCAGAAAAGCTCTTTTAAGAAAAGTTTTATTAAAAAAAGTTCTACTGACAAAAACTCTACTAACATAAACCCATCCAAACAGGCACATAGTCTGTTGTCATTGTAATTTAGCTCTTTCCTAGTTGTCATAACATTTTGAATGTGATGCTTAGGCAATAATATGCTAATTTTTTCTTGATTTTCTTCACGGTTTAAGTTTTGAAGGTTGGCTGGTGTCAAGTGAGCAAATATTAAAGAGTGGTTGCTTATTTACAATATGGAAGTTATTAATGTTCTACTTTCTTTTTATTGTAGGGTTTTAGTTGTCTTTTCAAATGAGGTCCTTCACTTTTAAAGTTTTCAATAAACATCTTGTGACAATATTTGTATTCAACCTTTTCCACTACAAATTTGATCTAATCTTGGTGAAGTGATATAAGATATCACTTCTAAATAAACCTGTTACTCTAGCTTAGATCGTGTCTTTACTTAGTATATTGCCTACTTAGTATTAAACTAGCTATCACATTAGAGCTCTTTCAGTAAAAGACTATGCTTATCTATCTAAAACAATAGCATAAGTTATTCTTTAGTAATAACATAGCACTAGTTAATATTACAAGTTTAAATTAAACATTTGATACACTTCCACAAAATCTCATACTAAGATAGTATTATTTAAAGATAAGGAAAGAAAGGAACAGAGTAAACTCTTATAATTCAAACAAGTCCTAACTTGTATGAAGTTGGGATTTTAAAAATAAAACCAATTGTTAGATGAACAAGCAAATAAGAAAGGTAGGAACAGTTGAAGGTTGACATAAAAAAGAAGAGCAACAAGTTGGTCGTTCCTAAGTGGACAGGACCTTGATAATTCAACATAAATGATGTTATTTTGCAACTAGCAAATGATGTTATTTGAACTTGACGTTAAGGATACAATGGAGATTCAGGCTGGGCTAGACTGTGAAATCAACTCAAAACCCAAAATATCTTGAAGAAAAGTCTAAGCTTGGTTCGATGCATGGTTAAATTGAGTTGAGCCTATTATTATAGACTAGGCTGGGCCACGCCATCTTTCATGCCTACTCCCTCCCTTATTACATCTATCAAGCATGCTCTACCATTGGAAGGATCGACTTATAGGTATATCAGAACATGTTTAGGTGGCAAAGGACCATTCAAATAAAAAAATTTAATACTTCCCAATATAGTCAGATAGTGATTCCATTGTAGTTTTTTTTTTTTTTGGGTATATGGACGTTCTTACAGCTGGAGTGCTGAGATGGATCATTACTTTGGTAGCATATTTCATAAATAAAAGATCCTCATTTCCTCATGTTCAAATTTTAGGAAGAAGCAAACTAGGGAAAGTTAGGGCTTGAGAAAACTCTAATAAATAAGGAGGATGTCTTCATCTTTAAATTTAGGAATTAATCGAGTTTGTAAAAGGTAATTATGGGCCCCTAACATATCTTATGTAAGCCTTTCCTACTGAAAAAAGGAGGTTAGGGATGACTACTGAAAAATAATATAGCATTGGTAAATTTTCATAATATACAATTAAAATACTGATCCATAGATTTGAGCTATCTTGCAAGCTCAATTGGGAAACAAATATGTTCAAATGCAACATCATGATTGAACTTAATAAGATATGCTAAAAGCTATCTAGAAATATAAATTAAAAAAAGATTGATACCCTCAAGTTAAAGAGACTTAATGAAGATAGAGGACTGGTGGAATAAACTATCATGCTTACTAAAGCAAGCTAGCTGGTCAGATTAGGAAAGAAGTTTGGAAGATAATGAGCAAAAGTTTTGCAATTGAAGAAAGCTTTGAATTAGTGAACTTAAACATTTTCAACACTCAAATGATAATGAAGGAAAAAAAAAAGTAGTCCTTGATGTAGGAGGGAGAATCACTAAGGTAACCTTCTAATCACTAGGCTAACATTAAAATACCTCAAAACTATCTTGTCTCTAGGTTTGAGAAGTTACAGTTGCTAACCAAAAGAATCACGAATGAAAGTACTACATTGAAACCAATTAAGGGCTCAAATGCAAAGGATCATGATTTGATTGATAAGGGGACTCATGAGAATTCCCTAAAATAAGACTTGGTGATAACTCATGATGAGGCTTAAAAAATTATAAATCTAGTTGACATGGTTGAAGGTTGTCATTTAAGTACATTTAGAGAAAAAGTAACTATCAACACTCAAATGATAATGAAGGAAAAAAAAGTAGTCCTTGATGTAGGAGGGAGAATCACTAAAGCAACCTTCTAATCACTAGGCTAACATTAAAATACCTCAAAACTATCTTGTCTCTAGGTTTGAGAAGTTACAGTTGCTA
>JANZLF010000221.1:31926566-31940269 GCA_026546835.1 Erythroxylum foetidum
TTGTAATAGTTCGCCTTGAGGTTGAGGCAATGTCGCAAGCAAAGTCATGTACTTTACTTCAACATCCGTGTAAGCTAGACAACCTCCAAAATATAACGCTTGCATCATGTTATTGACTGCAATAACATGTTGTGTTAGACCTTCTCCAGGCATTATACGCATGTTGACTAACTACACATACATGCTGCAAATTTGTCTCTTCTGTGTCTCACATCGAAAAAGCTTACGTGTTTGCTTAATAATAGGCATTGTCCTGAAAAACAAATTTTCAGGAATAAGAAGAGTATACAAAAAATAACAAATTATTTTTTTCTAACACTTAGCGAACTTATGCTCATATATTGAAATAATTTAATTTATTATTTTGTATTATATTTGTTTATCAACAATTTATTGAACGAATCAAAAAACTTTTAATCTCTAATTAATTAGACACTTATTTCTAATTTACCTTATAATTGAACTAATCAATTATCTTGGTTTAATTAGAAATTAATTTCTAATAAAACTCCTATCTAATGTTAACTAAACAAATTAGTATTGATTCAATTAGAAAATAAGCCAACGAAATTAGTTTATTTCTAAGTTTATTTTGAACTAAACAAATTAGTTTGTTTTTATTTTAATTTGAAAACTAATTTAACAAAAAATGATTAATTTGAGTAAATTAGAAAACTTATTTCTAATTCTTTATGTTACATTTAATTTAAACATCAATATATATATTAAGGTCTACTCCAACCTTAATGTAGTTATTAAGGCCTAAGCCTTCAATCCTAATAATAACATATATATTTATATATATGTACACATGTTATCTTATATAAGTATGTATATATATATATATGCCTCTGAAAGTTACAAAAAAAACACATTAATTGGTTTTGTCTTATTATACATACAGACAAAAAAACGTGGCTTATGGCTTTAGAAACAAAAAAAAAACTCAAAATGAAATTATTGTAAGGCAAAGACTTGTCAATTTGAAGGAAAACGAACAAAAGCCACGTGCCTTTGCATTAATTGAAACAAGAGGTGCCTTTTCAAGAAGAAGACGTCTTCTTCTTCCTCCGGCGTTTCTCTCTCTGCGTTTCATGTCTGTTTCTTCTTTTTTTTCTTTCTTTTCTTTTAGCCTTACGGAAATCCATTTAAGCAAATTAAAAAAAAAACATAACTTCAACACAACACACACCCAATAACCTCATAAACATCGCAAGGTTGTGTTCTGTTCTTCATGCCGAAAAGAAAAGAAAGAAAACAACATTGCAGAGTTACCAGAAACTCAATTCTTTCGGAACTTTCTCATAAATTGATGATTCCATACGATGTTGTTTTAAGTAGAAGCAGTGAAACGCAAAGTAAGAGAAAAGAACAAAACAAAACAAAAACACTCAGGCCATTACAAAGATAGAAAAATGCAACAAATATCTTTACGGTAGAACATAGAACAAATCACGCAAAACCTATTACTCTGATACCAATGAAGGAATTTATATGAACAGATCATATATTATAGGATCGAGTGTATATGCGTGGAAAACAAATCATACTTACTTGATGAGTTGTTATTTGCCACCGATTAAAAAACGCAGAATTCTCCTCTCCAGAAGTTTTCCAAGCCCCAATTTTCGTACAGACCAAACACACACATATATACGGTCTTCAAACCGCCTTTGTCCATTTATATTCCATCTCTGAATAACTACCGATGGTAGTTACTCATGGCAGATGATACCATTTGACCCATCATGGGTGTCAAACGACATCACACCAAAATACTAAATTAGTGCAATGAAATCACTTTAAAGAAGACACTAAAATTTAACACTAAAATAATGTAATAAATAGTAATATATCAAATTTGGTGTGATACTATTCTATGTATCAAAAGAAGACACTAAAATTTAACACTAAAATAATGTAATAAATAGCAATATATCAAATTTGGTGTGATACTATTCTATATATCAAAAGTTGTAAAAAGACAATTTTGTTCGTTTTCTTTTTAACATATTCATTTTATATCTTTCTCATAATTTAATTTATTTACATAATTTACTAAGTAATTAAATTTAAAATATATATTACCTTACACAAAATATATAATTATAAAGATGTCGCTGAAACATTTAAAATGGCCCTAATATTGAATATAGTATTAAATTTATTTTTAATATTTATTTATAATTCTTGTTTATAAGTTTATAAATTCCTTAATAAAATATATTAAGAATAAAAAGTAAATTTGAAATAAAAGGTACATAAATTTAAACAACAACATTGATTTAAAAAATTAAAACTCAACAAAAATATTTAAAATTACAACTAGATTAAAATAAATTACAATTACGATCAGACTCAAAATTACAATCAAAATATTATATGTTATATTTTATTAATTTATTGTTGTAATAATATTAATTATATTTGTTGAATAATATCAATTTAATATAAAGTATATATTAATTAATTAAGAATAATAATTTTTAAATTTTTATAAATAAATAAATAAATAACATTGTATAAATATAAATTAAGTTAGTTAATAACTAAATTATTGTGGTATATTTTTTAAAAATAATTTGGTATAAAAATTTGGTGCAGAATAGTATATCAAATTATTTTTAAAGAATATACCACAATAATTTAATTATTAACTAAATTAATTTATAGTTATACATTGATTTTATTTATTTATTTATAAAAATTAAAATAAAATTATTATTAAATAAATAAATATTAAAAATGAATTTAATATTATATTCAATATTAGTGTCATTTTAAATATCTCAGTGAGATATTTATAATGATATATTTTGTGTAAAGTAATATATTTTAAATTTAATTACTTAGTAAATTATGTAAATAATTATAGTTTTCACATAACTATATTTTTTATTATTTTGAAATTATTCAGAATAATTAAAATATATCTAAAACGACTTTTATTTTGAATAATATTATTTTTTTAATCAGGGTAAATGTGTCATATGAAATAATTGAATTCAATTCTAATCTTATTGGATTTGTTCCAAACAGTGTAATTGAATTCAATTATAATATTACTGGATTTGTTCTAAACAATGTAAATTGAATTCAATCCCAAGTTCATTAATGTAATTGAATTCAATTCGTTAATGAATTCAATTCGAAAGTTTCCAAACAGCCCGTTAGTATTCTAATCATTTCGTTTCCTTTTGATTGAACACCACTCCATGCCCAATTAGGCCACAAAAACAATAAGACTATACTTGCTAAACTGAAGCCTCTCCCAATAGAGATCTTTAAAACCTAATTCCTGGTAACCATTTCCCTTCGTGTTATGTTCAAAAACAAAATATAATGGATTAGACTTCATGAATGTGAAGGCAAAACCTTTGAAGGATTAACTATCTGTTACAATAATCACAACAATATAATTATATGATATCCTTGACATGACAACGTTAAATTATAGTTCATTGGTGACTTTGTCATTGGTCTAGTGGTTCTTATAGGTTGCATTAACAAAATCTCGTTAGAAACTTGATCACCAATTAGATTGATAATAATTCTTAATGATAATAAGTGCCTCACATTTACACTTTGGTGTACAGGAGCAACAATGAATTGGTTTAATATATAGGTATAGCTTAAGCCAAAGAATTTTTAGCTTAGTAAATTAGTCAGTTACAGTGAAATTACCTTACTGAAAAGGATATTTCTTATTGCAAGTTTGAAATTCTGAAATAGTCTCCTTGACAAATCGGTCAATCAAATCTTCCAAACCTCTACTGCTGTTTCATTGAGTTGTTAGTGGAGTCGAGGAATGAATAATGCACGAGATCACCATCGAATTATACCATCGTCAAGCTATGCGTGCTGGATTAGAAATTGAAGGTGTAGGTATGGATTCATCAATAAATCCAAAATTGTTTTTTGGAAGCACAAGCATTTTCAATGATTGAGATCATGAGTAATAATTCGATTCAGAGACCAATATTAAGAGTTTGCATGGAGATAATAGGGATTGAAGACGTAATCATCCAACCTAAATGTTTCTAGATTGGATGTAGAAAAAGGAAATACTGTTTGGTTTCCAAGACGCTAAAAAGAAAAGTACCCGTTGAAAAGGAAAACAGATAGACGAAGATTTTTGTTTTTTGAGAATGTAAATGTAACAAAACACCATTTGTAATCCCTAAGAGAGTTCACGTAATAATTGCACGGGGGTATTATCCAGCAGAAAATGAGGTTGTGGGAAGCATCCCGACTCCCAGCTGGAGGTGATTGCTTCCAATTCATCCTCTGCATGTTAAGCTGAACTGCCTCTTTTGGCTTTCTCTGTTGATTCTAGGTGGGTTCCAAGTTTGAGGTAAAGTTTATAAAGTGGGTACCTTCTGATTCCCGTTTTGCCTTTTTTTAATTCTCAGCTTTGTGCTAGTAGTTTAATAGTATGAGGATTAAAGAGTAGTGAATCCTGAATTGCAAATCGATTAGAAACTTTTTGGAATAAGACTTTTGTCTTAATTCTTTATGCATCTTGCTTATACGGCTTGGCATAATTGTTAATGATGAATAATATCATCTTTGATCATAGAAACTGAGCCAATTTCCTCTTTGAACATTCTAAATTTCTCTCTTTCCATATTGTGTACAGGGTAGGCCTGAAAGCCAAAGATAATCTTATCTTATTTCCAATAAATTGGCTTCTAAATGATTTAAGCCATACACTGAAGAATTTCCATTACTTGTAGGAGTCGAATGAGATCTGATTGATATTGAAAATGGTATCCCATATAACTTTGAAGTATGCACACTCAAAACAGAAAGTGCTCCATGGATTTATGGGCTTGTTCACATAATTTGCCGGTAGCCAGTCTAGAGTAGGTAGCTTCCCTTTGAACATTAGCCATAGATGTACATTTTATGGGGAGAGGTCTTGCCTATACTAACTTGTCCTCCTAAGTCATTCTATCATCCCAACAACTTATATTAGTTTATGTCCTATAGTCAATCGATTGGTTGTAAAGGCATTTTTTATTTTGTACACACACACACACACACACACACACACATATATGATAAAATATATGGATAATTATACATTACAAATGAATTATAATAAGATTATAATTATGAGATTCATATTGCATTTATGTATTATCGCTAAATTATTCTTAGTCATTGTTGTATTAAGATTGAATATTAATAAAATGTAAAAGATTAACATATATTTTATTTTTCCTTATGAATGAATTGGTCGATTTTATAGGCTAAAGTAAGGAGATAATTAAACAAACATGTGAGTGCTTGTTAGAAAACAAGTTCATTGAATATACATGAAATAAAAATTCATTTGGAACAATACTTGTTTATCTATGGAATTATCAATGTGACGATTGTACAAGTGATCATTTGAATTGAAGCCTCTAAAGTTATTTTGTATATGGATTGCTATATTTTGATTCTAGTACTACTTATGGCTTATTTAATTATGGGATGTTCAATGAGTAGCCAATGGATATAATATAGCACCCCACTATCATAGTGCATATCCTCGAATATATCCATAGTATTCAAGAACATTTTATACGAGAGTGTTATGCTAGAATAGTCAGTCATTTAAACTCATTACAAGTTTTTCAAAAATATCACACTTATATACGGAAAATTAGTAATGGAACTTTCAAACCATTTTATTCAAAAACATTTTCAATCGTATTGTTACAACTATTATACATATCATCCTTAATTCTGTAGCACTTGAGCCTATCATATATACAAAACACTTGTGGTCATAATATCATTACATTGCAAGGTCATTCATGTACACATTGTGTGTACAATACTTGTGAATTGATGGGGGTTAGCCCCCGAAAATTTTCTTATTATTTTTATTAAATTAAGCATGACTTAAATAAATTTTGAGATCTTAATAGATTAACTTTTGGAGATAATTATTATATAAATGTTAGTAGGATTTTATTATATAGGTTGGTTAAATTAAATTAGTAAGAGTGTATTTTATGAAGGACATTTTTGGTAGTCCACTTAAGGATAAAGAGCCATAAGACATGTAGGAAGGGCAAAATAGACATTTTAGACTCATTAAGGGTATAAGTGGAAGAAGAAATGTTTGTCTTGCAATTGAAGAAGAGAAGAACGTGAGTGAGAGAGGAGAAGCGAGAAAATATGAAGAGAAGAGGAGAAAGGAGAGAAAAGAAGAGAAAACAAGCTAGGGTTTATCTTTTCTAAGCTTTCTAGAGATATTTTGAGGTTGTTCAATAAGAGAAAAAGGTAGAGGAAGAGAAGAGCTTTCATTAGGGCTAAGAAACTCTTCATTTAGTGAAGATTCAAGGTAAGATCTTACTTAATATTTTGGATTTTTGGAAAGGTTTTAGTTCTTGAAGCTTAGGAAATGCATGGGTTTAAGTATTCTAGAATAAATTTTAGTGAATATGCTTTGTGGGTCTCCAATTTGTAACCCTATTGAATGAGAAATTTTTTCATTGATGAACGAAATCTAGAAAGGAAAAAGGAGCAAGAGGAGAGACATCTTTGAGCAAGTTTTAAGCAAGGAAATTTCAGATGGGTTACATGTTTATAATTGAGTTAAGGAGCCATGACTATATTTTCAAAAGCAAGAGAATTAAATGATTTCAATTGTTTTATAAATGTTGCATTATTGCTATTTGAATGATTTGAGAAATCTTTATATGTTTGGTATATGATTGAAACATTTTATTTAATACCTTGAAGAATGTCATGGCATTTTGTATAACAAAAAGAAGAAAAAGCATGAAAGTATGAGCATATGATGAAATGATTTGAGCATAAATATGCACTTTTGATTAGGCGAGAGTGGAACCATTTCATTCGTTACGTTCACGTTGACAAGAGCCTTCTCCCAGCTGCCTGCTTATGGCATATAAACTTCAAAAAAATGTACTCATTTTATTCATAGTGCAAACTTCGGTTTCTCTATTTCATTTTATGGAACCCTCGAGCTATTTGTTTGTGCATTATATCTTTGAATTATCAAGAATGGTGCATAATTGAGTATTATGCTTTGATGGTTAAATGTATATGCTATGTTTATGTGATGATGTTTTAATTATGAGTTTTATGCTAGAATTGTGAATTTGGTTGAGAACTATGTGTTTCATGAATGCAATATGAATTTTCTACTACAAATGAATATTTCAATTATTTTACTTATTCTCCATTATAAAATTTTTACCTACGAGCTTTTAAGCTCACCCCTACTCTCCTTCTCCTATTCAGGTAATGAGTAAGGGATCGAGTGAAAGAGAGTCAAGGTATCACGCCAATTAGGCATATTTTTGTATTTTAAGCTAGACTTTGTAAACATGAGACTTTAGTCGCATTTAAAGTATTATTTGTTCAAGTATCCTTTGTATTTTGAGATTTTGTGAAATGTTATATTATGGCTCCGAAAGCCCATTGAAGCTTTGTAAAATGCTTATCTTTTGATGATAATGGCATTTTGTATAAACGAAAAGAAGAAAAAGCATGAAAGTATGAGCATATAATGAAATGATTTGAGCATGAATATGGGCTTTTGTTTGGGTGAGAATGGAACCATTTCGTTTGTCACGTGCACGTTATTAAGAGCCTTCTCCCAGCTGTTCGCTTATGGCATATGAGCTATGAAAAATGGATTCATTTCATTCATGGTGCAAACTTTGGTTTTTTTCATTTCGTTCCATGGAATCCTCGAGCCATTTGTTTGTGCTTTGCATCTTTGAATTGTCAAGAATGGTGCATAATTGAGTGTTATGTTTTGATGGTTAAATGTATATGCTATGTTTATGTGATGATGTTTTAATTATGACTTTTGTGCTAGAATTGGGAATTTCGTTGAGAACTATACGTTTTCATGAATTTAATATGAATTTTCTATCACAAATGAACATTTCGATGATTTTGCTTATTCTCCATTATAAACTTGTTACTTACGACCTTTTAAGCTCAACCCTACTCTCCTTCCCCTATTCAGGTGAGGAGTAAGAGATCAAGTAAAAAAGAGTCAAGGCATTGCTTTGATTAGGCATATTTTTGTATTTTAAGCTAGACTTTATAAACATGAGGCTTTAGTCACATTTAAAGTATTATTTGTTCAGATATCCTTTGTATATTGTAATGTAGCTCGGAAAGCCCATTAAAGCTTTGTAAAATGCTTATCTTTTGATGATAATGAACTATGATTGCATTTTTGGCTCATGACTCTCAAAGTTTGTACATTTCATTTTCAAGCTTTCATAGGGAATTCAGAGGAAAACCTGTATTGATTTAGGTTGAATTATACAAATTCGTCTCTTGAAAGTTGTAGATTATCTTTCTAGCTTTCCAATGATATAAAGTACGAAATTGTTGGATATCATAGTTAGGAGATATGTTCATTATAATTTAGTAATGTTCTATAAGACATATATGGGAAAACTATAGTAAATGATGAGAATTTGTTGTATCGGATGAATAATTTGAGTAGAGATTAGAGAGTTTAATGAAATAAACATGGTAGTTGGATTGATATGAAGTGATATTGCACTAGAAGAGTTGGATTTAGGAAGATTATGAGTGAACATGATGTTAGAATGGATGTAGGAATCATTACGAATGCCTTGGAAGGGCTTATGTTTCACCTATGTCCATTAAATAGACTTTAGGTTTGTTAAACGGACCTTATTAAGTCTGAAAATGTCCCCAGCCTAGTCCATGTCTGTTAAACGGTCATTAGGTTTGTCAAACGGACCTTCATAAGTTTGGAAGACACCCCAGAGCTTGTGTATGTCTATTAGGTGGAGGTGTATGTTCGTTTACTAAACATACACTGTACACTTTCGAAAATTCACGATTTTGACCCTCTAGATGGCAAAATCTCTCTTTGAGTCTTTATGAAGAAGTCTTCTTCAAAACTGTCCTAGAATAACCTTAATCCGACATCTTTAGTGAAAGTTATGTCAATTTTTCCAAAACAGGTACAATATGATTGAGGGCATAATCATGTTTGATTCTTTTGGCCCTAACTTCATCATCTGACCTCCAAATGAAGTGATTCTTGAACTAATAGATTCCTAACATATTTTTATATCTCTCCATAAACATTGGTAGCCTTTAGTGTTGATTTGAAAAATATTGATGGAAATAAAGTGAGGGAATCGGTTGGAGGAGCATTATATCCATCGATCAAATAGAAAAATTTTTGGGATGTTATGAGAATGAAGATGAACTGATAATCGATAATGAGAGTTCGTTGAAACAACCCTACAAGATAATATGCTCATGATATTCTGGATTGTTGGGCTCCAAAAACGGGGTCTAACATGAGTACATATTTTGATACAAAATGATGAAAATATAAATGTATACGTGAACTGATCCCGACTCCTGTCTTTTACTTGAATGCAATGACCTAACTCTAATTTGTCTAACTAGAGATCTTCTCTAAGTCTGAAAAATATTGCAAATTTTGGGTTGAGTTTTGCGAACTCAGTGAGTGGACTATCCTCGATGACTTACTCAATCACATAACACATCAATTCATATAATCGCATAATTCACATAACACATCAATTCATCATAATGAGTCACATACATTTCATATTCACTTAAAACATATATGACATTCAGAAATCAATCAAACTATTTAAATCATACATATCATATGCATAAGTAGTACCTATGAGACTCACTTTCAATTGTTACTGCTGTGACCAAGTACCTATAACAGTCCCGTATCTATTGTGAATGCCGAGCTCATTAATAACTATCCCGTATCAGTTGGGGATACCGAGCTCATTATACATAGTGAGCCTTTGAGTCTTAATCATATTATGATCTTTAAGCTCTGTTTTGCTTTCTGAGCTTTAAGCTCTTTTATGACTTAGCCTTACATCCTGACTTCCTTCTCTCTGCAGTTGTAAATCCCTCTTGAGCTTTACTAAGAGGTAATAACTTGGAGGGGGTGGTCAATAAAGTGTTTTTTCTATGCCATCTCTATGAGAAATGTCATTCTCTAATGCAATAACATCATCATTATTCAAACAAGAGTGATCTAATACCTATCTTGCTTATGAAAGGGGGTTTATATATAACACTTCCTCCTAGCTAGGTGACTTGTCCCAAGGAATTAGTTTCTCCTAAGATTTAGGTTACCCTATCAACTCCTCAAAGTCTCCTCTTACAAAGATTTTTCCAATTGGACATCATGCCTTACCTTATTGTAGAAGAGAAGCTCTTCATTGGTAAGTAACTCTAATTGAATCTTTTATCAATTTTGCAATCTCCCTTATCATCTAGGTGGTCCTATTTTATATCCATGTTGATGCATAAGCATGCATAACCTACCCTATTTCGAGAAGAAGTTGCTTTATCTATGAAAACTAGTTTACCGATGTAGCTTGCAAGCATACTTAACCCTTTCATATAAAGGTATTTGAGGGGAATTTTGTAAAAATTCACCTAAATTAGGACATGCTTATGCTTCATCTTTTCAATCTTAATACATAGCTTCCATATCTGTAAGAAGAATGGGAGGCTATTAAAGTTCCAAAGACCAACCTCAATGACCTCTTGAGCTTAATCTTTACTAGATAATTTAAAGGTAGAATTATTTATCCTCGTTAAGAATAACTTATAAGAGGCCCTTTAATTTTCCTTTAAAGCCCATTGTTTAATGATTAGGAAGGTTTGTCTTTTCCTTAGGAAAAAATTGACCATTATCGAGGACTAGGAGCTTACCCCCTACTTAAGAATATCTATAAGTGGGGAGATGATAGCAGACCATTCTTGAAGAGGGCTTCCTAAGCATAAATTTCAAATTAAGTCCAGGGTGTAGCTTTAGGACCTCTTACACTGCAATCAGGCAGCTTTGGAAGAGGTGATTTAGATTATGGGAGGAGGAAGACGTCACCAACCTAGGAAAGAAGATGAGAAGCTTTAAATAGAAAAAGTGGGAAAGATATGCTAAAACATTACTTTAAGTTTGAAGACTTTGTTAGAATTTCCATAAAGGGAAAAAATAGTGATAAGAGAAAAGCTTTTAAAAGATAGTAGCATAAGTTAGGGCTGAAAGGAGTGAAAACTCCAAAATGATCTTAATATAGGAATGGAATAGGAGCAAGACTACAAATCAAAAAAGAAACCAAACCCAAAACCAGGAGGTAGCATCTCAAACCAAGGTAAGGACTAAACAAGAGAAATGACAATCGAAAAGGTGTAAAATAAGTACAAACATGTGCAAAGGAACAAGAAAAAGTAAGAGGAAAGCCAACACTTAAAGTAGATGAACCAGGAAGAGAAGATAAGTGAATATGAAGTAAGAGAAAACAGAAGAAATAATATACAAATAAAGGAGAGGTAGAACCTAAGTATAAGGCAGGTAGAGAGACAGATGACTTTCTCTCTTCTGTTTATGTAATCCAATTAATTGTTTTTTTAATCTACTATAGAGGTTTTTTGAAGTTTAGAGATTTGTCTAATTATTGACATAAATTAATAATGAGTAAAGGAAGAAGGTTAATTAGATGGTAAGTCTTTACTCATTTTTATAACATAATTCATTACAAATAAGATACAAAACATATCATCAAACATCATATTAATGTGAAAATGCCTGCCATTTACTTAAGAATGTGAGGAAAGTTTAATTAATCAAATATTCATAAGGAAATAAAAAATTAAACATAACAATTGTTAGTTTATAGTTTAGCAGTTTAACTTTTAACTACTCATAAAATGATAAAAACGTTAAAAATTATAACCAAATAAGAAGGAGGAATGACAATACCCTCTATCTATTAGTTACCTTCTAAAAAGAGAAAATAACAACACAATAGAATTTTGTAGATAAAATTTTGATTGAATAAGAAAAAATTCCAATGAACTGCTTAAGTTAGAATGTAAAAAGCGCTAACAGTTTATTTCAACTACTTTGTACTATAAGTCTTCATTATTACCTTGTAAATATTTTTATCATTTTTTGATAACCTTAACTTTCATAAGATTTATAATGTTTTATTTTTACAACATTATATCATGTTTATAGAGGTTCAATGAAATATTACTTATACTTATCCATTTAATTAACTATATTAGGAATAATATTCATAAAGAAATAACCTTTTTATTTTTTATATGTAAGTAGTTAGAATTTATTCTTTATAATAAAAAATATTGCAGACTAGTACAATTCTTGATCAAAACTCATTTACGATGTCAAACTAAATGATAACTTCAGAACATTGAACTTCTATAAATAAGTGGCTTTAATTTGTATTTTTCATGAGGTTGTTGAACCCAATTTTTTAATCTTTAGGGAAAAAGAAAAGAAAAATGAAATAACACCTTTTATATTTACGGATGAGTTCCTATTAGAACAAACAAAAACAAACTAGAAGAAACCCAATATCATTTACAGAAGATATAATTCGAGAGCATATATTTTTTCTTAGTCCAGTCATTGACCACTAAGTCATTGTAAAAAGACTCTAAACCTATAAGACCAAGTCTAAATGCGAGTTTGAAAAATTATTCAATCCAATAGTTGGTACCTATAGTATTACAACTTTCTACTCTTTTGTGATTAACTTTTATGAAGACAATAACTAAAAGATTGCAAATCGCTATCTATAAAAAAGCATCACATTTTAGGAATATAATAATTTTCTATAATCAGTTACAAAAGTGAGAGATGAACATATAGAAGGTTACGAGAGACCTCTTAGATGCTCATCCAAATGATGAAGAAGAGAGATACTATCTATCCCTAGGACAAATATTATCTATCCTTGGATCAAGCATAACATAAGTAATGGACAAAAACGTGGTTTTTGTTTGATAACTGGCTCGACTCTAGTCCTCTTATTCGCAACCCTAATTTGCTTCATTTGAGAAATAGAATACCTCTGAACCTTAAAGCCTTATCTTTGATCTGCAATGGTGAATGAAATGGATATTTTAGAGGTTTTATCAATTTGTGTAATATTTCCCTCATTTGAATGATGTGATAAATGACGATGAAATAATTTGGACACTCAATCTGAATGGTACATTTTCAAACAAATCTTGTCATCATCTTTTTACCAATGGTCTACCTGATGTCCCTTGGTTTAATCTTCTTTAGAGAAACACTTTGAATCCTAAGTCCTCTGTAATTACTTGGCTAGTGATTATAAATAGGCTCAAGACTAAAAGCCAATACAATGTGGACTCTACTTGCGTTTTCTGTAAGATGGTTATGGAAGATAGAGACCACCTCTTTTTTCTATGCAGGTTCTCTAAACTAGTATAGAGGAGGATTCTTCACCCAATTACATGGGACAATTTCATGTAAAATTGGGAAATTTTTTTGAATTGGGTTATTAGCCACTCAAAGCCGCATATGGATGATGGAATTATTCTTTCAGCTATTTTTACTACTACAATTTATACACTTTGGGAAGAGCAACACTGTTGGACCCCGAACTTTCGGTAGAAATTAGAAATATCAAAATGAATTCAATGGGTGTTTTCGGATATGAATTGTGTTATAGAAGTCTTTATGCCTTGAGGAAATTGATGAGAAAAAGAATTTATTGGTCTTGATGACTTTGAAGATTAGTTTTAGTTATGAAAGTTTAAGTGGATGAGATGATTGAAATGAAAGTTGAAATCAAGAAATAGAAAGTGAAAGTGTAAAATTTTCAAGAAATTAGAAA
>JANZLF010000221.1:31948913-31959867 GCA_026546835.1 Erythroxylum foetidum
CTGTATGCATTCAATGACAGGTAGAAATACTACTTTGAAATTCATGTACAGATTATTTTTAAGGCTAGAAAAGGAAAACACGTAAATATAATGTAGTAGAAATCTTCTAATTTGACTTATATTCCTCTTAGATCTTATAAATTAGAATATTTTTAATAATTATGGTAAAGTTTAAACACCATTCAAAATGGTATTCATGTTAATAATGAGAAAGTGTGTTAGAAAATAAATAAAACTAATTAAATTGGCCTCATACAATAATTTAAGCTATTGTGGTGAAATGTTACTTAACATTGAGCACCTTAAATATCCTTGCAAGCTGTTTAGCATGCAGAATGTTTGCCAGCTTGGTTTGTCTGTAAGTACGGAAGGTGCTGAACCTGTGTCACGTTAACAGATAAGTGGCATTACACTATTGAACTCCCTGTTCGAATTGGTCTTGGTCAAAACTTCGCTGTGATTAAAAGTAGAGATCACCAAAAAGAGGGTGATTTTGAATGTTACCGTGATTGGTCATTAATTTTTTCTAGTGCAAATCCTTCAGGGGATGCGCAATTGTGAACATACGATGATACGTTAACGATCCTCCCTTCTCGTTTGCTTTCACATGCAGTTTTCTTCATAGTCTCTAACAACAGGTAGGTCAGAAGGAAAGGGCCTGCACGCGAAGGAATTAAATTTAGGGAAAATTGCTTGGTTATTAATATCAGATACGTTGCACTCATGTTATTAACAATGTTACAGACTAAATAAGAGTTAGTTGTAAATTAATTTTATTATAATATCTTACGTAATGTTTACTAAAATCAAGCAAACCCTATCATTGTATTTTACTTTTACTATGCTTTTTGCATATACGTTCCTTCAACTTCATATCAAGAACTGTAGGAGATGTTGAAAATCAACTAATTAAAGAGATCAAAACGGTGTTCAGGTATATCAAGTAGCTACAACGGCGTACCAAGATGGTTGGTGGCAAAGCACAGTTCTATGTTGTCTTCGGAAATCTTGAAACTAGCTGGGACAATGCCTGCGTTGTTACTTCACATAAGAAAAGAAAAGAATGAAGTTCAGTGACTTGAATTAAGTATTGAAAGGAGCAGTAGAGATTGCTTACATGAGGAGATTCAGAGGAAGGCCTGAAGCAATGTAATCGGAAGCAAATTTTCTGACTGAGGCCAATGAGCTAAGATCTAAGAACATGACATCAATTTTGACACCTGCGATTTGCTTTAGTATTTTTTCTTTCACGTTATGACCAGCCTCGATGTTCCTCACAGCCATAACTACATGTGCACCACGCAAAGCAAGAACACGTGCTGTCACCAAGCCTATTCCATTTGTAGTTCCTAAAATAAGGAATTTTTAGCATCCATATAATTATACCATTAGTACAGCGATAATTTTTACAAGCTTATGATTGATTACTATCAATGAATGTTTTGTAATCTCTTTCACTCGGAACTCTCAACTACTACTTGGTTTGGTTGATTTTGCAGCAAAAGAAGTAGCAACTACTATGGTGAGATCCCTCTATGTTTTTTTTAAATTCTACTAATAAAGAAAACATGAAACCAGAGGAAATAGTACTGGAGAAATGGAAGGAGCATAGCAAATAAATAAAAGCAGACCTGTGACTATGGCAGTGAGGCCAGTAGCATCAATTCCATGTGTAACCTCCTCAGCAGTGGAAGAACCCGAGAATCCAGATGACCCTTTAGACCCAAAAATCGACATCTTGGCTAGCTCCTGATAGTCCTCTCTCGTAGATGCAAACTTATAAAATCTTTGTTAGTTCTTCAAGGACGGAACAGGCAATATGTTAAATTGAAAGTCAACCAAAATGATAGCTTGTGCCTAGGACAGATGCAGATCAAAATTAGCATTTTTTTCTCATCTGTTGTCCTAGGACAGACGATAACTAGAATAATGTACATCTTTTTTGAACATTTTCTTCTTAGAATTGATTGAGGACGGCATAAGCAATGCATAACTTCAAGGGCCGAAAGGCAACAAATACTTCCAAACCCAGAATCTCTTATATGAGGCGCAAGCCAACAAATTTCTGCTCCTCCAAGATACCAATGCCAGCTTTGAACGTCTCTATATATCATTTTCAATTTCTATTACATGTCATGCACAACACAGTAAGGCAGTTGGCCAACCCTCTAAATGATGTTTTTTTTTTTTTTGTATTTTAAACGCCAAAAATTTTAACTAGTAGGCGCAAAACTTTTGATTTATATAAATCCTTAAAGTTAATCCTTTATCATAAGTTCGAATAATAGAAACAGTCTCTTTATAAAAATTATTAAAAAAAAGGTTGTATACGTTGATAACTCTCTCCTAATTTTCATAAAAAACGGAAGCTTTGTGCCAAAAATTGGTTGATTTTATTTTGTACTTTAATGCATTAATAATGAAACACTGAAATAGTTAATAAATAAAGTATTGAATTACGTCATTGAAAATTAACATTAATATTATATTATTACAGTTCAAATGATTCAATTTTTTAGTTACATTTAATTTTTATTTAAAATGTGTTTATAAAATTATTTATTGTCTTGTGATTCTAAAATATATTAAAAATAACGGCTAGTTTATTGGTATAAATTTGGCATATCTCTTACTTTCGTTCATTTTCACAGTATATATATATATATATAACAAATATGAAATTCCCCTTATTTGATAAGAAATAATAAAAAGGTATGTTTATTTAAAATAATAAAAATATTATTTTATAGATAATAATGTGATAATTGAATGGAACATATTAAAATAAATAATTAAAAAAAATTTAAAAGTAGCTCCTTCATTTATTGGAGATTTTCATATATTTCTTAAATACTCGGTTTATTTTTCTATTGCTCTTTATCAAGTTCTATAATTATTTATTCATGAGCAAATTATCAATCAAGAGATACTAAGGCTTTTTAATACCACCTATGTGAAGGAAACATTGCTTGATCTCAAACATAACAAAGTCCTTAGTCTTGATATATTAAATACCATTTTCTTTTGAAAAACTTGGACTCATACTAAGCTTATGGTTACTGAAGTAATTCTGAAGATTTTCAATCATGACAAGATGTTGAGAGAAGTTAATAAGAACTTTATTGCTCTCATCCCCAAAGTACTCACTCAAAATTCTGTAAAAGAGTTCATATCAATTTATTATTTCAATATAATATATAAGTTCATTTTCAAACTTCTTTGAGATTGACACTAGCTTATCATATCAATTCTTCACGAGGTGCTTTTACAGAAGGGGAGACAAATTAGAGAGTACATATTACTAGCTCAATAGTTACTCAAAAATTATAACATGTGACGCTCTAACAAGAATTATACAATTAAGATTGATTTTTGTAATACTTTCTACCCTATTGATTGATACTATAATTTGAACGTGTTAGAAATTTTGTGTTTCCCAACGAAGCTTATACGATGGGTTGAGCAATGTATTCCAATTGTCTCTTTTAGCATCCATATAAATAGTGAGCCTATTAAGCTTATTCAAGGAGCAAGAAGATTAAGACAAGGTACCTATTAAGCTTATTCAAGGTGCAAGAGGGTTAAGACAAGGTCATCACATGTCCCCGTACCTGTTCACTTTAAACATATATGTTCTAACTAGACTTGTTGCCCAATTTATTAATAAGGACATTGAAGCTTTATACCAATGCAAAAACTAAGAATCTATAGTGTATCATTTGGTAGATAATCTAATCCTTTTCTTAGAAGCTAATTCTAGCTTAACCGGAGCTCTAATATATGCTATTCACACCTTTAAAAGAGCTTCTAGAATTTGCAATGAACAAATACAAGCATTAGTTGTCTATTTTGTAATAGGGGTTTCACATCTTTTCAATTCACTCTCTAGTTTGGCAAGTCTCAAGACTATTAAGCCAAAATTTACATATCTAGACATTTATATATCTCACGAAGGACAATCTCATAATGAGTTTGATCTTCTGATTGAAAGAATAAAGAGAAAAATTAGTAATTAGTGCAACAAAAGACTATTATTAGTTGGAAGAATACAACTTATCAACTTAGTTCTTAATAGTATCCATGTGTGTTGGTCCTATCCCCTTATGTTTCCCACAAGTATAGACAAGGCATTAAAGCAGAAGAGAGCAGTTTCTTATGATTTGGAGACAACTCCAAAAAATTAGTAGCTAAAGTTAATAATGTGATGTGTGTTTTTAAACGCATGAAAGGGATTTTGGATATAAATCCTATCAAAATAACCTGCATAGTCTTAATGGTCAAAAGAATATGGAGGATTCACAATGACAAGTAGGCGTTTTGGATGAGATAGATCCATACTCATTACTTGAGGAGATAAAAATTCTAGAATATTAAAATAAATCTAGTTCCTCTTGGACAATCTTCTAAAGTGGAAAGTTAAGTTAAAATTTAGGTATAAGCTAGTAACGGTGAATCTACATGTCTTTGTCACCATAATTGGACTAATAAGGGATCTTTAAGTAGGATTTCTAAGCTTACATCTCTCAAGAACTCAATTCTAGATGATGATTCATAAAAGATGTCGTAAGTAACATCCAAAATACATAATTTGTTCTCCTAAAAAATTGAGAATATGTCTTTTAATCCTCTTCCATATTATTTTTTAAAATTATATAAATTGACTAAAACACATAAAGGGGAAAAGAAATATGTCGATGGCCCAACTAGAAACCATTCTAAAAGCCATTATAGAAAGTTAATGTTTATTCTCAACCTATCTAAGCAAATAAAGTAGGCAAAAATATGACATCTTGGACAAAATCATAGAAAGAAAAACAAATAAAGGTTGGGTGGGTAGGTGCATCTTCAATAATCTAATTGCATTCTTCTAACCTTTCTAAGCAAATAAAGGAGAAAAAAAAGATTTTGATAAGCATTTATCTTTTGTTGATGCCATTGGCTTGTTTATTGTAAAAAGCATGTGATTTGGCTATCTAGAGATTATTGCTACGTAATATAATGTTAGTGTTATATTAGGTTTTATCTATTTTTTCTTCTTAATCATAGGTATCACATTCTTGTTTAAGAAAATTATTTAGAAGGCATTTCTCTTTAATGGTTCCTCCTCGTGGATGAATTTGATTTATGAACTACATGCATTTTTTTGTTTATTTATGTACAATTTATATAGATGATATGTGCAAAGAACTAATATGATAAATATGCACTCTCTAACATATAAATGTATACAACAAATAAATATTCACATAAATTTATATTGGATCTTGATCTTTAAACTTAATGATTCAATATTTAATTATTCTAGTAATTAAATCATAACTAAGTTTCTAATACTTTTCTAGTTAAAAGTATATTAAATAATATATAATTATTTTAAAAAACTTCTAAACTCAACATCCTTTATGTATGATAAGATTGATTTAACATGGAATTAATGTTCTTCTTAATTTAACATGGAATTACTTTTCTTCTTAAACATCTAAAGGAAATATTCAATATAATTATATCATTGTGATATAATATTTAAAGGGGGATGATTTTATGGAATGAAAGAATATCTTATGGAGTTAAGATCACTATTACTTCTCACAAAAAAGTACCATTTAAAGAGCATGAGAAGACTGAAAATTATTTGTAGTAAAAAGTGAAAAAGAGATTCATAATGTATCTTTGGAGATAAAGCATAACAAGTATTAGATAAAAGAAAAAAGAGTTATTGACATAGATTCTTATTTTTGTCTAAGAATCACTTTTGGTTCTAAACCCAATTTAAAAGGTGTTTTGATTAATAAGGATGTTGCTTTACAGTGTAAAAGAGATTAGGTAGATGGTTATTTCATTCATATATTCCTTTAAGATAATTTACATTCATCCTATTTTCAAGAAGTAATAACTTCTATAATTATGATAGGTTTAAGATTTAAGGCATCTTCTTTTTATAAGAATTTTGTACCTTCAATTCAAGACTTAAAAAAAGGAATTTTAGTTAATTGTGGATATATATATAAGTCTATTTGGGGAATAACTTGATGCATTTTGTTGGAAGATTAATCAAACATAAAGAAACTTAACTAATTTTTAGTTTATTGTAATATTGGAATAACCTCTATAAAGTTTGTTAATGCTTCTAATATGAAAAAGTGCCCATACTTTATTTGAATTATTCTATAAAATTTTCAGTTGAGTTAGATCAAAAAATGTTATCCAGTTCATTATAGATATTGCAGCTAATTATGTATTAGTTGAGTACTTGTTACAATTAAAGTATGCACATAATTATTAATCTCCATGTACTGCTTATTACATAAGTCTTAATTAAAAGATATTGTTTGTGTGAACCATATATTTAATCTTGCTATACATGCATAAAAAATTGCAATCTTGTGTATAGTCATCTTATGTTTTTCTTGGTACAAAAAGTAAGAAGATTGGATTGAGATTGTCCTACTACTACTAGGTTTGTATATTACATTTATAAATTTGAAAAATATTTATGATAAAAAATTCCCCAAAACTTATTTGACAAGTAAACACTTTTCAAGTCACAAGTTATCAAAGTGTGTCAAAAAAAAGTTATGTTATTACTTTATATATTAAAATTTGAGATGCTTACTGGATTATTGTGAAGATTATGACTCCGCTTATAGAATTGTTAAGGATTGTTGTTAACTTAAATGAGAAGTCATCTTTATGGTGTGTGTGAAAGAGAGAGAGAGAGAGAGAGAGAGAGAGAGAGAAGGCATGTGTGTGTTGTTATGTGTAGAGTTTGCAAAATATTAATCAAAATATCCATTTAATGACTTATTTTCTCAATCTTTTTTGTTTATATAGTGGAGAAAGTATATATAAATGTTGACATGATGGGAAACATTTTGATGTGATTGAATGCAAAGGTAATTACTCTAATGAAGAGTAATAAAATGGGACAAATCAAGTTAAATTATGCTATGAAAGTTTAAAGAGTTTTACCAAATTATCTGTAAAGAGAGAATTTATGATAAAGAAAATACAAGTTGATAAGTTTTCATACTTTTAGATTCAATATTTAATTATTAATAATATTTTTATAACTTTTAATTTCAAATATAGATGATTACTAAAGATTATTTGATGAAAGTTCTACAACATTAAAAAATTGTAATTATATTATTCATTCAAATGATTTCTGCATTAAGTTTTAAACGTAATTAGAGTATTTTTATCATATTTATACAAAAAATAAAGTCATTTAGAATAATAATGACTTAATGACCTTTTTAATTGTTATTTATAATTTGAAGATAAAGAATATGTATTTTATTGATTAAAATTTAAGTGATAAGGTTTATATTCATGAGAATGTTAGCAATTTAAGTAAATATAAGCATGTATCCCATACATTCAATTTAGAAAATTTATGAGTAAATGAGCAACCAATCCCTCTATTGAGTATTTATAATTATAGAAATTGAGATAATTTTGATACATAACAAAATAAAGAACATTTTAATTGAAAAAACTAATAACGGAATTGAATTATATTTTTTTATAGACAATATATATTTGTGTATTGTCAAGACCTTCCTTTTACTCTGACGGGCCTATAAAACATCAGAAACGGAATGCATCTCCTCTATCCAAGGTAATGCACTCACATCCGTTTGACATAAAACATCAGAAACAGAATGCATATCCTCTATCCAAGGCAATGCACACACGTCCATTTGTGACATGAACATGCATTTGTCGATAAAGAGTGAATTATGCCCCTTCGATTTGGCTCCACTGACTTCGGGAAACGATGGCAATTGGGCTATGGGAGCAAGGGAAATTAACAAAGGAAAATTACACCATTAATCATCCCATTGAAAGATCTAGAAAAGCTTGATTTTCAAAGTGACTTTCGTCATATTTAAGCTTCTTATTAATGGTCTTGCTTGATGGAGGTTTATTAATTAAGATGATTTATTACCTTTGATTAAGATTACTTACAGAGGACATGTTCTAGTTCAATAAAAAGTAAAAAAATTACTTGTGAACAATTATAGACACACTGGTGAAGGATATGACGAAAAAGCAAAATGAGCTTCCATATGCAAAGAAGGAGATCTCATAATGGATCAACTAGTTAACCTGAAAAGCAAAGGATGACAGTTACCTGCGGTCATCGACCAAGAATATCAGTTGATTGATACACTCACTACAATAGATGCATGTTTTGGCTATGTTTTAATTTGCGACGATTATATAATTGTCAATACTAACTATCGAAGACAATAAACAAATTCGTCTCAATAAGTTCTCCATTTTGCGAAGGAATTAAAAACCTTCAATAAGTGAATATATTTTATGATGATTAAGGAAAATTGTGGTAATAGGTGTAAGTTTTTACAATGATGACAGAATTTCATCACCAATATGACAGATTTCGGGATGAATACAAGTAATGTCCTAAGTATTCATTGAATCGTCGCAAATGGCATGAAAAATGCAACAGAAAAATAATTTCATCACCAATTGTGTCTGAATCATCGCACAAAGTTCTGATAAACAAATATTTTTGCCACTGTCGCGAAGCGTCACAGAAGATGGGACTTTTTGCCACCATTTTGGAAATTCTTCGCCAATATGTTAGCATTCGCGACGATTAGCTAAGTCGTAGCTAGATTTTGAGACTATGGTGACAAATTACGGAAAACCACTGCCAAAAGTTGATTTTAAATATTTTCATAATTTATTAGAGTAATTTTGATGAATTTTTGTAAGAGATAGTATTCTTAAAATTAATAATATTTAGAAGATAGTTTGTTAATGCTAAGTGTACTTAATAATTCTAGTTATGGTAAATTAAATTGACATTTATATAATCTTATTTAAGTTATCTTTTGCTCTCAAAACAGAGAGTAGGTTATTTAAATTTGAAAAGTAAATATATTTTGGACATAAAAAGATAATCATACCAAAAATTTTAATTTTGACATGATAACGGGGTCATAAGTTTAAGTTAACAACTATTCTTAACCATTAATATTTATTAACAATAAAATAATAATTTATAAAAATATTGAAAATGGTAGCAATATGATATGTTGATATATGGTAACTAATACAAGATTTTAATTAGAAGTTAAATAATTCTTATAGATATACAACAACAATAACAATATCAAAATTCAAGATATATCTTGTTGATACGTGAAGTTTGGGGAGGTCTAATAGTATGAAGCCTTACTCTTAACTAGTAGAGAGATTATTTCTAAAATTCTTACAAATAGAACAATAAATAAAGTTTAACGCTGATTCTATCGAAAAGGAAATGAAATAATTTTTTTTAAATTCCAAGTGACACGAGAGTCAGCAAGCGTAAATGAGTTCCCTATATCTGGAATTCCAGGAAGGGTCCTTGAACGTTCGAAGGTATCAATTGAAAATTTCAAATATCTTCCCTCAAGTGTTAGGTTATTGACACTCTGTTTCAACGACAGATATAGTAATTGGAATCGATGATTTTTCCAAAACAATCAATTTTCCTAATCCTTTACGGACTATCGTGACATCGTCACTACCTCCATTTCCATTTATGTTCTCTTGAAGATTCAAGGAAGCCTTACACAACATATAGTATATACAATGAAATGTATGTTCATATATATAATAGCTTCATAACAATAAATGATATCTAGATAATAGAGAAAGTGATGTAGTTTGGATGATAAAAACCTTAAAGAAGAAGACCAAGAATGGAAGGCAAACGATTATTAGTGTATAAAGAGGGTATTCGTTTTGTATTAATTTTTCCTTCATTAGGGACAATTTTGTCATATTCCTCCCAGTGGAACTCATTTCTACCATCAAAAACTAGTTGTCACGCTGACATTTTTCGATGAATTAACGTTAAGAGTTATATTCTAAAACGTCAATTTAGCATAAAATTCATTATGTTTTCAATTAAATTCTCAATTAAAAGTCAAAGTATTGCAATTTATTAGTTATACATCTTCAATCTACCTATTCAGATGAAATTACCCTTATTAAAATGAAAGTTGTCTATTTACCCTTTATATCATATCTAAATTATAGAATTTAAAGTAGAGTACAAACGACCATATTCTTTATCTACATAAATATAGTATTTTATATATAAGGTTATATTACTACTATAATCAAATTGTGAAATTTTCAATATGAACAACTGGTTTATGTTGAAAAGACAATTTTTCCCTAACAACAAAAAGAGTTAAATACTCTCGAAGACCTTTCATCAACTAGTTAGTAGGCTTTCCTTTAAGAAAAATTAAAGGTGGTAAAAAAAAACATGTCATAACATATACAACCATGAAACGAAGCTAATAAATCATCTTCAAAACACAAAACACAAACAGAACCTACACACCGACTGAAGAACAAAAAAGTCACAATAAACACCTATCAATAAAATAGAGCACAAGAATGAGGGTTTGAAAATAAAAAAGAAGAATAATACCAACACAGGTAAGGATGCTTCTTCGACGGTGATGATCACAACACACGAGACGAGCACAAGAGAAAGGAAGATGGTAATTGGACCACAAACGAAGAGGAATGTTGACGGATAACATGAAAATGAAGAGAGGTTAATTTCGCCCTAATAACCTGGTAGAAAATGTCATCATTTGTTGTTAAGGTAAATGATGTCTTTTTCGATTAAGTTCGAAGAAATATAATACCATTTGTGAGGATTTAAAAACTTGTTGCCAAATAGTTTTTCATTAAGTTAATTTTGATCTACTTTTTCAATAAGTCTATTATATATAATATATAAATTATATGTTACAGTACAAAATTTTAATATAATAATTAGATAATTATTGTTAAATAGAGCAATATATATTTCATGAGTAAAATGTGAGAAAATTTATATATAATGTAATGTTTCGTAAATCATTATAATAGTTATAATTATTATGTATACATTCATAATACATTAAGTTAATTA
>JANZLF010000221.1:31976252-31988080 GCA_026546835.1 Erythroxylum foetidum
TTTAAAAGAGGATTTTAAACTTAAGGCATTTTAAAGGGGTTTCTCTCTTCCTCTATACAAGATCATTTCCAGTCTAATCTGTTTCTAATTTCCAATAGCTCATCATTTTTATTCCTAAACTCATAAATCAAATTTTCCTATAGCCATTAAACAGTCATTTCAGTCCTATAAAAATCGATCAGTCCGTCACTCGAAAAATTTCCGGTCCGGACTTTTTCTTTCAAATTTTCAGAAAAATTCCTAAGGGTCACTATCAACTAATGGTTCACTCTAATACAATTCCAATTCAATATTCAGACCCAATTATTCCATAATTCGCAACTAATTCATAGTCAAACATAATTATCTCAAAAAATGTAAATCATATCATATTCTCAATGAAACGTCAGGAAATGTCATGAATGCATGTACATATAAATGCATGTGCCATTTGACTCATTCCTCTAAAATTAGAGGCCAAATAAATGCTCAATCAAAATATGCAATGTAAAATACTAGCCTGTCCCAATTGACCCATTTAACCTTCCCATCGGTGATGGGATGTTACATTATGCCTATGTTAATCAAGCTAATTACGTTTAACGACAACAAAAAACATCGCAATAAGTCATTTTTGACAATTTGCTTTCTCCTCGCCTATTCCTTTTTGCTACGGATACATGATCGGAGAAAAATATAATAGGAATTTGGTGATCATTTGTGAGATTTTTTTACTATTGCTATCTTTTGCAACTAATTATTGTCTTTTAGAACGAAAATTTTCGTTGCCAAAAATTCTGTTGACTTACAAATGTTCTAGTAAAACTAAAATTATTGTTTTTATTTGTTGAACTCGCTTGGAGTCCATACAAAATAAAAAAAAATGGCATATGCACTTTAAAGGATCGACAGTGATATTAATTTAAGATTTAAATACATTTGAGCAATAAGAATCTTTTTAACATGTTAAAATGTTTAAAACATGAACTGAATTTTATTAAAAATATTAGAGTCAAATTTATCATATTTACTAAAAAATAACTTGGAAATGCTTTCTTTTTATGTTAGAAGATCATGAAATATCGTGTGGTTCAAAGTGAGGTGGTTATACAAACCTCATCACATGGGTAACATGATTCAATGGAATCATATTTTATGTTAAAATAATTAGACATATATATACTTAATAGAAAATATTTTTAAAATTTTAAATATGATAAATATTTTTAAAAGAATTTAAAATGATAAATATATTAATAATAGGTGAAACTAGATGAAAAGTTTGCTTATTTAACCTTATATTAATTAACAAGGCTTAGCATAGAGATAAAGAGATAAGGAAATAGTATTAATTATAAAAAGCGAACCCATATAAGGAAAGGACCTCTGCGAGGTGGTGAGGCCACTAGCATCAATTCCATTCGCAATCTGCAGATTGCTCTTTATAGCTGAAACCCCACAAATCTTCCTGCATGATTCTAAATCAGACAAACTTTTAAGATTAGTCTGATGTTGTAAAGACTTCATTGGCTACATTGAATATATGATGTATAAATGGAAGCTGACACTGGCCATGACGTAAAACAATTTAACGTGCTCTTTGAGTATTGTCATATATATTAACCTAGACAGAACACTTACCCTTAATTTTTTCCTAATTTTAAGAGTTGTAAAAGTTCCAAAGATGCTCAAATGTAATATTTCAGAGGCAACAATTGTTCTTTACTGCTCGTTCAAGCATTCTACCTCTGGGCTGGCTTTATATAGCACGACAATCAAGTGTTAAAATAATACGTATAACTAACACTTGCTGGCTTTTACAAGAAGAGAAAAAATAAATATTAGCGCTTAGTCATCATCAATACCACGTTCTCAACACCAAAAATGGGCTATTCCTAGTCATGGACGAAAATTCTCACATATTTCAAAGAAGCACAACAAAATTAAAAAAACGAACTTCCTGAACAAACATCAAAGATTTCGCATATGAAACTGGTTTCTAAAGCACAACATTAAACTAGTTCGTGCGAGCACTCTTGTGTTCATGTTTTACAGTATCCTCAACGCAACTTCTTGCAATAGATGCCGAAAACATCTAACGTCAAGCACAGGTACTGAACAAGTCTTGCTAATGCATATTAGGATCACTGAGAATTGATCAAGCTCAAGCTGAAATCCCAAAGCCTTTTGCCATATTCTTCATATCTTTGGCCAGAGCAACTGGTTAACTATGTTACTGTTCTTGAAATACTTGCCACTAGATCCCTTAACTCGTGGATTCAATGTCATATAGCACGTTGTTGCTTTCCCTGCAAACATACAGAAAAAAACAAACATAACGTAATAAAGGGGCAAGATAACTGGCAATGAAGCTTATGTTGTTAGCTCAAGGTTTATTATTAATGATTTTGATTATGACCTTATAATATTTCATATTCAAATTAGATTTATTTTCTTGTATTGATAACGATATATTTTTCAAAAGGAAATAAAATTATATGATAAATGCTTTCTTTATTGCAAAAACCTTCCTTATAAACTTACCTGATTTATTAAAAATGATTTCACATTATCTGGACGGATCTTACAAATCACAATTAGCTCCATCATATGATCATTTGTCTTACCATCTAAGGAAGAGCCCTTGCATTTGCAAATAGGAACATACACCAGACCTTCAAAATACATCAATATCATCAATATTTTTAAAAGTCATATTGTTATTAAATCTCTTATGCTTTAGAAAGTGAAAATTCTTCATGAGAGAAATTATTGAAGCTCGTATCGAGCAAATCACCCTTTCATTTGTTGGGACCGTATACAAGCTAGCTAAATATTACTAGTCTAGAAGGTTGGAGAACCTTAAAAAATATGTACTCGTGAGCTTGAAGAGGCTCGTCAATTACTACTTGAGATTTTAGTGAAACACTCAAGTTGGATATTTGGAGATTGAATGTAGATTTGGATTATAAGCCAAACCAGTATAAATCGATTGCATCATTCCTCTCTCTCTTTCACTTTTCAATTTTCACATTATATTTTTTGTGTGTGTTCATTTTGGCAAGAGGTGTCTTCACTTTTATAATAAGTTCCTTCTGTTTTCAACTTACAATAGGTTCCTTTCAATTTTAACAGGCGTCTATTGTTTTAAATTGTTTTGGCATGATTTATCGTTTAACAGATTCCTATTGTCTAACAATCTCATGTCATTTAACTGGCTTTAATTGTCTAACAGCCTCCTATTGTTTTAAACTTTAACAGGCCCCTGTCTTCTATCTCTTGCATGTGTTTGCTTTATCATAACTAACAGATAATTAAATTAAAATTTATCCCTATTTGCTAAAGCCACTACTTATTTTGCGTGATAGTAGAATTTATTTGCTAAACATTTTTTAGGAAGAGTGCACTAAAGTTTTCCTTCAAACAGGTGTTTGTTGGGTATTTTTAACATTTCTCATAAAGTTGAACAATATTTAATTATATTTTTCTGTTTTTAAATAACTTATCAGTTAAATTATGTAATTTGATCCAGATAAAGATAATAAAGTAGCTCAATAAATGATCTAAGTCACTGGGCCGAAGTTCAGGAAAAAATAGATCCAGATCAGTGTAGACTGGACCCATATTGAGCTTGTGATTGGAAAGCCGCTATGAATGTTATATAAAGAGGTTAAGGTCTGTTGCAGTTACTCATGTCATTCGTAAGCATCAGAATTCTCTGACCTGTTAAGAGAGCTTATATTTTAAGAAAATTATAGAAAGGCTTTATCACATCCCAGTGAGCAGACCTCATGAAGGTTGCAGTAGATTTGCGCTCGTTTAGGCTTTGGAAAGCTCATTTGAAGTTATAGAATTGAAATTAAGTATTTTTCACATTTCTTCATTTATTTCCCTTTCACGTTCAATCTGGGATACGTAACTGAGGTCCCGTGATGTATTAAACGTGGTATCTGAGCGGTGACGTCATCGGGTGGGTAAAAATGAAGATTTTTAGTTTTTCTCCATAAGGTTTTCAAATATTAAATTGTCAGGTTTTCACCTTTTTCTTGCTTATTGGTGCATGAAAGTAGTATACGTGTTTATCCTTAAAAAGCGGGTTGAAAATGAGCCCAAGACAGCAAAAAATTGGCCAAAACTCGAAAAAAATCGTCCCAAATATCAATGGCTAATAGAGACTAACGCGTGTGCAGTGCACATGAATGTTCAAATCTGCTAGCGCATGTATTGCGCACACCAAGCCTATGGGAGATGCATGTGACGCGTGCAATGTATGTGCGACACATGCACAGTAATTACCAAGGGGCAGTTTGTCTGGCACGTGCTAGTGAGCGGTCGACAGATGCCAGATGATAAGGGTGCGTGGGTACGTATCTGGTATGGGCAGTAGGTTGGAGATGTGTCGCTTTGTGGCGTGTCCACCACACACGCCACTTTTATCCACAAGTAGGCTGATGTCAACACTATAGTAAACTAAAAAAAAAATTCTTAATTCCCTTAAAGATGCCCCTGGTTATTTTAGCTCATTTTAACGATACGAGAAATTTATGAAGTGAGTTTTTTCTTTTTTTAGATTATTTACATTGGTAATTTCACTTTAGAAAAAGGAATTAAGACATTCTAAAGTCACTTTTGAGTGAATTTTCTTGCAATGAACTTGTCATAAGGGAGATACATGAGGTTCTCAAGTCTTAGGTGATCAGTTTAGTATTCGGTGATGCACGATAGTTACTCTGACGAGATTTTTCACTATGAAAGTCTCAAATAAAGTTTTCAGAGAAGTCCTTCAACATGAGTATATGAAGATGAGACTATGCATTTGGGTTTTGCATTTATTGATTTTACATTTTCATGTATAGTATGCCTATAAAGAGTGAGGATAACATAAAAATGTATCCCTTGTATTTGTGGACCTTTTGGGTATTGATGAGAACGTAGTCACTAAAGTAGCCTTTTGAGTCAGTATTTTGAATTGTTCTATTTGCATGATTGGGGGATGTCTCTGGTTTTATATTTGGTTATTTTTCCCAGAGGTGTTGGCCTTACATAAGATTTTGAGATTTACATAAAGGTCTTAAATGGAAGAAATTTGTTGCTTAATGATCTATTCGCCCAAAGGTTATAGTGTCATAAGAGTTGTTGGTTTGTACTTTGATCGCTTTTATATGGAGTTCTAATTGCATATATTATGTATTCAGCCTAAAGGTGTTTCATAATATGTGTGATTGGATTCTCAGTATAGATACTATTTAATGGATTTGAGTATCGTTGTTATCCTACATTTATACTCATCTTTATGTTGTTATTTTATAGTAACCTTTTTCAATCAACAATCATAATGTCACTATTGAAACCCTGACTGGTTTCAATATAAAGAGTGGACTGGTTTCAATACATACGGATAGGCCATCTTTTCCTCATAATGTCACGATTGAAACCCTAACTGGTTTCAGTATGAAGAGTGGACTGGTTTCAATACATACGGATATCCTATCTCTACCTACATCTAGGAGCTTGAAAGCTCATAAAGTAGCTTATGTAGCCTGGGATTGGTCTAATAGATTATGTTTGATGACCATTAGAAGATCCATACTTGACCATCTGCTCAGTGGACTTCCAAACACAGACATAGTGAGGGAGTTTCTTAGTAATGTCTCTTAAAAGTACACGGCCTCACCTAATGTTGAGATAAGTGCCTTGATGAAAGAATTGTTCTCCAAGTTTACTAGATAAGGGGGAGTGGTGGAGTACATATCAAGAATGATTCATCTACATAGTAGAAAAAAATGGTAAATATTCCTCTTCCTAATGTCTTCATAGTTCACCAAACTCTGAGTTCACTCCCTCCAAATTTTAGTGGTTTGGTAATGACATATTACTCGTTGGATAAGGAATGGGACTTCAATGCTTTGATTGCCCATTTTGTTAGAGGAGGATAAACTTAAGATTGCTATTCTATAGCCCTCGAAGCAAAAGGGAAGGCAAAGTTAAAGCTTACTAAATTCAAGGGTAAAAGGTCTAAATCTTCTTCATATGTTGATGCTAGCCAATCAAGTGCTAGTAAAGGTCCTGCGGACATAAAGATGCTAGGGGTATAAGGCCTAGAAGGAAAGACAAAAACCATTAGGTAACTCCATGGCTTATCAATTTATGAATTTAATTGAGCTATAGCCACATTCAGCTTTTTGGTGATTATATGGTGGAGCATCTAATTGCCTTACCTCCACAATGCAAGGGCTTATATCCAAGATAGAGTCAAATAAAGGCAAAAAGAAAGTGATGGTTATCAACAATGAACAAGCAAATGTAATATCTATAAGGGATGTATGTTCTGAACCTTTATACAAGGTTTATTTTGGTTTTACTAGACACATTTTATATTTGATCTTCGTATCAATTTTGGACAAAGAAGGTTAACGTTTTGTAATTAGTGCTTTTGTTGTACAGTTAGCGTTTAATAAAGAACATAATGGTATAACTTTCTTATCATACGATTTATACAGAATGTATCTTACACCAAATTAGATATATGCTTCTTTGTATCTTGCCGAATAAGTTATGAACAAGAAAGACAACCCTGATAAAGGATAAGTCATGCATGTTGCGACATAGAGGTTAAGCCACATTTCCATAACTAAGGGTGAGAGATTGATTTAAGAATGCATTCTATCAATTCTAGATTATAATGATTTAGGAACATGTGCTGACTGTTGCAGGGGTAAGTTGAATAAAAAAAGGAAAATGAGTTAACTTATGCTTCTAGGTTGTTGAGTCTGATATCAGTAGACCTTATACAATTGCATTATGCAATTCTAGATGTGCTCGGACATTTGTTGATGATTATTCTCATTAAAGTTTATGTGTTCTTACTTAAGAAAAAAAATATGAAGTTCTTAACAAGTCAAGATCTTTAAGACTAAAGACTGAGAATCGATTGGAAAAATCCATTAAGACAGTCAGATATGACCATGGACGAGATTATCATGGCAAATATAGTATTTCAGGACATGAAAAAGTTCATTTTCCAAATATATGGAATCAACTGAATAGTGACTTAGTTTACTATACTGATTAGTCCTACGCAAAATAATGTGTTGTCAAAAGACGTAATCACACCCTAAAGGAAATCATGAAGTTAATGCAGAATAGGACTAATCTACCTAATTATTTGAAAGATTGGAAATCCAGCCTTACACACATTCGTGTATGAGGCTACCTTACTGAGGAAGTATAATCCTTATGAAAGCAAATTTCATGCTCATTCCACTCACTGCTATTTAGCTAAATATCCCGACCACTTTAAAAGCTACAAATTTTATTGTAGAGAAGGAAGGACCAGAATAGTGGAATCACAAATAGTTAAGTTTTTAGAACATGATATCTATGATAGTGGTAGGCCCTCCCATCCTTCAGATGATAGCAGGACGGATACTACAGTTGTTTAGTATCCACCACTCATATAGTTAGATCTGGTGGATCTAGGTGTTAGTACCGTGCCTATACAAGACAAGAACCCATACTTGTACACACAGGTACAATAAGCAATGTAGTTGCAAAGATTTACTAGAGTGAGACGATCTATTATCCCAGGTGATTACATAGTTTATTTGGTGAATAGGACTATGATATTAGACGTGTCGTGGATCCAGTTACTTTTGCATAAGTTATTTCTGGACCCAATGTGGATTTATATTGGGATGGAATGACTGATGAGAAGCAAGTTGTAAAGTATAGTAAGGTCTAGGAGCTGGTTGATTTGTTATAGAATTGCAAACTCGCCAGTTGTAAATGAATTTGAAAGATCAAAAGGACTTAGGATAAAGTTCAACGATTTAAGGCTAGCTTAGTTTCCAGAGGGTTGACCAAGGGAGAAAGGTTTCACTTTATATTAGCTCCTCTCCTGTATCCTTAAAGGATACATTTTGAGTGATTAAGGTAATGGTAGCTCATAATGATATAAATTTACATCAAGTAGTTGTCAAAATCATTTTCTTTAATAAAAACCTTTATGAAGAGGTCTATATGGTATAACCTAAAGGATATCAGTGATCCAAATAGAACTGACATGATTTTCTTGTTAAGCAAATCAATATATGGTTTACAACAAACCTCGCAAAAGTGATACCTTGAGATTGATGAGGTTTTTCCTCTTTCGGCTTTATGGAAAATAAAGTTAAAAGATGTTTGTATCATAAGGTCAAGGGGAGCAAAGCTATCTTCTTATTATTACATGTGAATGATATATTGCGCACATCCAATGACTTGACCATGTTGTATAAGGTTAAGTGAGTTTTGGCTAAACATTTTGAAATGAAGAACCTTGGTAAAATATTTTTTATCCTAGGTATTTAGATTTATCATGATAGATCTCAACGCTCATTAGGCCTCTTATAGAGTGCATCCATTAAGTGAGTGCTATAAAGGTTTAATGTGGCAAACTATAAACTTATCGTAGCACCTATCTCTTATGGTGAGAAATTATCTTTCACACAGTATCCAAAGAATAAAGTAAAAAAAGAGCTAATAACGAATCTTTCATGTTCTAGTACGATTAAAAGCCTGATGTATGCCTAAGTATGCACTAGATCGAACATTGCATTTGCAGTTGAACTACTAAATCGACACCTCGCTAACCTAGACATAGACCATTAGAATGCAGTCGAGCGAGTGTTGAGACATTTAAAGGGAACCAAGGTTATATATTGAAATACAAATACGTCAACAAGCTAAACCTCGTAAGGTATATAGATTTCAATTTTGTTATGTATCCAGATGATTGAAATTCCACTTTAGGTAACATTTTTATGTTTGCAGATGGTACAATGTCATGGAAGAGTGTCAAGTAGGAACAAGTGAATTCCTTAATTATGCATGCAGTGTGCATGCTATGACAGATGGTTTAGCTAAGAAACTTAATTGATTCAATAGTTAGACTCATCTATTTGTATTGTGACAATCTTGCTACTATGTTGTTTAGTAATTTCACGAGAATGTTACAGAGTCTTAACATTTGGACGTCAAATATTTGACCATAAAGGAGTTAATATGAAAAGGTGACATTAAAGTTTAGAGCATTTAAGGACGAAAGAAATGTTAGCTGATCTTTTAACTAGAGGGCTTTTGCCCACTTGTGTTTGAAAGACAAGTATACAATATAAGCGTATTGAAGTCCTTAAACACTATTAGATAGGGATCATTATGTTTGCTCCTTAAAAGTTTATAATTTTTATGTATTATGACAGTATGGTGATTTATCAATAAAGATGATCATCATTTATCCTCAATAATATATGTTATCGTATATTATCATAATACGTATGAAAGTATTAAGATATGTGTTAATCTTAAGCATTTTAAAGTTCATTTGGTATATATACAAATTGACCTTGAGCCTATGTTATTAGGATACATACAGTTTAAATGGATATCTATAAATTTCTAAACATGACTTGGGGGATATAAGTATTTAATCTCATAAAAGTTATTTTATATAGTTTAGCATTCAGTTAGAGAACATAAAGGTTTTATTTAGTGCTATTTAGCATTCAATAAGAGAAAATAAGTTTTTTTTCATGCAATTTCGCATTCAGTGAGAAAAAACAAGATTTCTCTACTGAGATTTAGCATATGGAGTTTAGCATAAAGTTTGAAAAAATCGAGACCTACAAACGAAGATGATACAGTTTAGATCATACATGTATTATCTTAGTTTGTCACACTCTATTTTACCATTCATGTTAGTGAAGTATTAGATATGTGTGATTGTATTTGATTTGAGTCACACATGACACCTGCATTTGATACTTTTTGATTTCAAAAGCCTTGCAGGATGGAATGATAGACTTCCGTTACCTTTGGATTAAATGTTTTGTTTTAAGCCTAGTCGACTAATACAATAGCATAGCTTAAATAAGTGTTTAATTATTATTTTAAACTTGAGACAACGCTGCAATTAAGTATTGTCTAAGGAGGAGAATGTTTGATATTTTTGACATTTCCCATAAAGTTATATTTAATTGCATTTTTCATCTTTTCAATAACTTATTTGTGAACTTACATAATTTGATACAAATAAAAATAATAAAGTGATGCAACAAATGATCTAAGTCATTGAGCTGAAGTCCAAGAGGAAATGAATCTCGATCAGTGTGGACTGAAGTCATCACACATATGATGGGAAAGCCCTATATGGATGATATATAAAGAGGTTAAGGTCTCCTACAGTTACTCATATAACTCATAAGCATTAGGATTCTTTGACCTAGTAAGAGAGCTTATGTTTTGAGAAAATTATAAAGAGACTTTACCACGTCCCGATGAGCAGATCTCATAAAGGTGGTAGTAGATTTGCACTTGTTTCAGCTTTAAAAAACTCGTTTGAAGTTATGGAACCAAAATCAAGTATTTTTCGTACTTCTTCATTTATTTCCCTTTCACTTTCAATTCGAAATACTTAACTAAGGTCCCGTTACTTATTAGAGTGTTATGCATTGAAAGGTGTATAATTATATCAAAGCCAATATGTGGTTACAATTATGACATGATTATCTAATTTTGTTTGGCTCTTGATAAATTCAAACATAATTGATTGATTTTGAACTTGTAGGCGTGTTTGATATATAACAAATAAATCAATCGATTGATTGATTAATTCATTAATATTTTGTTCCTAAATTTTATTCTTGCTTCCTTTTTGCTGTGTTGTTTGGATAGATTGTTTTCCAGATAAGCTCATGGCGTTGTAATTATCTTCAGTCTTATCTGAAGTTAGCTTTGTCTGTGGAAAAAAGATTAAAACAAAGCTAAAGGAATCTAAGTTTTCAGGTGGAACAAAGAGGAATCTGTGTTCCATCTTCAAAGGGGTTATTTAACTTTCATCCGAGGCTTTGGTAAAAGACTACATCACCACACTGAATTTATTCAATCTTAATATCGTCGACATTCATAACTAACAAACCATATATGTTCATAAATACAGCAAACTCTAGTGGAAGACTACATCGTCTTTTGTCGCTCTAAGTGCAGATAGTACATAACTCAAGGATTGATCAAGGTCAAGGTGAAATCCCATACTGTTTTAGCCAATTCTGCATCCTTAGCCAGAGGGCTTGGTTCAGCCATGTTGCAGTCCTTAAAATATTCTCCACTGACCCCCTTAAGTTGTGGGTTCAATGCAACATAGCAAGTTGTTGCTGCTCCCTAAAGGTCAACCCCATGAAAAAGAATTATAGTCAGTGTTTAGAAATAGAAGCTATAGATAGTCAGAACTTTGCATTTTTGTTGTATCAATCATTAGAAATGCAGGTATTCTTGAAAATAAGCAACATTTACCTGCTCAAGATTCTTGTAAAAAGGCTTAAGTATCATAGCAATTACAACTGCATCAAACCAAATGAATTCAGAAAGAGAATATATCTTAGACAATGAATTATAATAATTAAATTATCTGAGGATTATACATCTAATGCCACCCTCACTGCGTAATGCATTTGTGTTCACTCCTCCGGGATGAATTGCATTAGCAGTTATGTTCACCCCTTCTTCCTGTATCACGAATAAGAAAAGAGAATAGCTACTTCGCATATAAAGACTCCTGGATGCAACTAATTTTAACATGAATCACTAGTTGAGTGTAGTTTGAAATATGTTTAACAAACTCTGGTGAGGTTTCCTAATTTATTCCACATATATATGTACTAGAGAACTTTCATATGGAGGTGCTAGAAAATTAAGTTGCATGTTACTTACGCTTACAGATATATATAAGTTTAAAATCAAGATGTTACCTTTAAATATTTCATAAAATATATGTTGTTAAATATTTATAGTTTGAAGGAGTATTCTAATTAAAT
>JANZLF010000221.1:31991070-32005071 GCA_026546835.1 Erythroxylum foetidum
GCTCACTGTCGGCTCCTCCCGGATTCATTTCCTTCAGCTTATTTTTTGTCCTGACGTTTGGGAGATGGCAATTAACCATACCATCCTCTTCCTTATTCCCAAAACCCCCTCCCCTACTTATATTTCTCAATTCCGTCCGATCGCTCTTTGCACTCTGTTCTACAAAGGCCTCACCAAGATTTTAGCGAATTCGCTCCAGCCGTACCTCGAGGGTCTAGTTAGCCCGACTCAGTGTAGCTTTGTGCTTGGCCGCCTCATTACCGACAATATCATCATTACCCAGGAAGTGATTCACTCCATGAAACGCAAGACGGGTCGGACAGGGTTTATGGCCAACAAAGTGGATCTCGAGAAAGCATATGACCACCTCAGTTGGGACTTCATTCACAGCACCCTTCATGACATTGGTATTCCGGTCTCGCTTATTTCGCTCATCATAAAATGTATATCTACGGTGTCCTTTCAGGTGAGTTGGCATGGTGAGCTTAGCGTAGACTTTTAGCCTTCTCGCGGTATTCGCCAAGGGGACCCCCTCTCCCCTTATCTTTTTGTGTTATGTACGGAACGACTTGGTCATGCGATTTCTCAAGCGGTGTCCTCTGGTCGTTGGGTTCCAGTCAAATTGAGCAGGAATGGGCCTCCCCTTTCACATTTATTCTTTGCCGACGACCTCATCCTCTTCTCTGAGGCTTCCATCGATCAAGTTCACGTTATTCAGCATGTTCTAGACTCGTTCTGTGCAGCCTCAGGGTAGCGCGTCAGCCAGGATAAGTCGAGATGCTACTTCTCCAAGAATGTCCCTCCTTCGACCTGTCGTGCCTTAAGCAGCGAGTTAGCTTTCCCTCGGACGACCGACCTAGGCCGGTACCTGGGGGTTCCTCTTCTGCACCAACGGGTCGGCAAGCATACCTATCAGCACCTTCTCGATAAGGTTCATCACCGCCTGTCTGGCTGGGCCCCCTCCACGTTGTCTTTTGCTGGTCGGATCACCCTGGTACAATCAATTTTGGCGGCTATTTCTAGTTATACGATGCAGACTGTTCGACTGCCACGTGGGTTATGTGACGCCCTTGAACGAGCTATGCGACAATTTTTGTGGGGATCATCACGCGACCGTATGAAGATTTCCCTTGTCAGCTAGGAGGATGTTTGTACGCCTAAAGCCATGGGGGGCCTCGATATTCACAGGATTAGGGAACTGACCGATGCTTTATTGGCCAAGCTCGGTTGGGCCTTGATAGTCAATCCTAATGCCTTGTGGGTCAAGGTGCTATATGCTAAACATGCTTTTGATGCAACCCGCCTTCCATCCTCCTTTCCTTCCTTTGGGGGGTCGATGGTGTGGAAGAGCATTAAGGCGACATGGCATATCGTGCAGCAATGCCCACAATGGAGGGTCGGTAATGGTATGATGACCCGCTTCTGGCTCAACCCTTGGGTCACAGGAGTCAGGACACTTCTCTCTCACTCTACTCAGCCCATCCCGGACCGTCTTCTTAGCCTCAGCGTCAGGAACTTCGTTGACTCCTCCGACAGTTGGAACCTGACAGCCATCCAATCGTACCTCTCGCCTTCGCTTTGTCGTACTTTAGCTGGCATGATCCCTCCCTTTGAGTTTCTGGGTCCTGACCGGATTATCTGGGGAGCCTCCAAACATGGCCACTTTTCCGTTGCCTCTACTTACTCCATGCTTCTGGGCCATTTGGACGCAGATCCACATGGGGTCTGGCGGGCCATTTGGCAGTGGTCGGGGCCCCAATGGATGCGTTCCTTTTTATGGTTGCTCGCAAAGGACCGCTTGCTCAGTAATCAGCAAAGGGTGCACCTCCACCTCACCACTGACGATACCTGCCCCCACTGTTTCTAGGAGGAATCGTCCCTCCATGTTGTTCGAGACTGCTTGATCGCGAGACGAGTGTGGACAACCATCCTGCCAGAAATCATCACCTCACCTTCCTTCGCCCTCCCCCGTAGTGCCTGGTTGCTCGCCAACCTCCACCAACATAGACGGGTGCAAGGCCAAGATTGGGCACTTCTTTTTGGGTTGACCTGCTGATTCCTCTAGGGCTGGAGGAACAAATCTATCTTCGATTCTACTTTTGTGTGGCCTAACTCACCCTCTTTTCTCATCTTGTCTTTTGCAGATCAGGTCCAGATGGCTATTGAGTGGTTCAATCGGGTCACCACTAGCTACCGTCCCCGTCAGGCGCAACATATTGGTTGGATTCGACCGCCGTCGGGCTGGGTCAAATTGAACACCGATGGGGCTTGTAATCGCTCCCAACTAACGGCTACAGCTGGTGGTCTCGTCCGCAATAGTGCCAGCACCTGGCAAGGCATATTCACCCAGAACATAGGTTGGTGTACATCACAGACCGCGGAGCTCTGGGCCGTTTACACTGGGCTCTCGATGGCTTGGCAGTTGGGCTTCCGACAGCTAGAGCTGGAAGTGGACTCGCTAGGGGTGCACCAGCTACTCTCCTCTGTGTCCACCCGGTCTCTGTCACGCAACACACTCGTCCTTGGTATCTTGGAACTTCTCAACCGAAACTTGACTGTTGTCCATCGGCATGTCTACCGAGAGGGCAACAGATGTGCGGACTGGCTCGCTGCCCAGGCAGACCACTCCGACATTGGGGTCACTTTTTTCGATGTTACACCTATAGGGTGCCATAGCCTTCTTTTAGAAGATATGTCAGGAATCTGTTTCCCGAGACTCGTTTTGTAGTCGGCTTTCTTTCTTTCCTTTTATACAAAAAAATGATAACAAAATATATTGCTAGTAACGAATTTTCTTCTCATCATATTAGTAGTTTTATTCTAAAAAAATTCAAATGACATGCAATATCATGTTCAATGGAAGGCTAATATGAGGAAAAGAGTTAATTGAATAAATTGAGCGATTAAAGGATGAATAAAATAGGCAAAGTGGAGAACATATTTAATTTAAGAGAGTCAAGTTACGATTGTAATCTTTCTTGTAACTTTATTTTAGACATTTCAATAATCTATAAGCTTAAACAATACATAATCAATTTATTGCGTGTAGAATTCATTATTTTTAATATAAGAAAGAAATTTAGTTTAAGTTTAAAGAAAACTTTATTGATGCATCAAAATACTTTCAAAAACTCTTAAAGTAGTTTTGGATAATTTTTTAATCAAATGAATATATTTTAATATCTAGAAGGACTTGAGAAACTTTTAAAAATTTATTTTAGGATGTTTGGTTGATCTACGTTAAAGTTAGGAAGACCTATTAGGGTTTTAAATTTATCTACATTCTATAGATACAAGTCAATCAATATGACATATTTGTTGCAAGAATCCTTAAAAGAAAGAAATTTTATGTATCCTGAGTTTGTGTAAGAATATTGTTTGATATATTATTTAACAAGTGCTACTTTTACTAGTTGTTATAATGACTAGTTTGTGCCTATAATAGGTCTATTTGATTGTCTTAAGTATAAATAGATAAATTATATGTTTTAGTAAGTGTCTTTTACACTAAGGGCAATCATTAATTTTTAGAAAATTTTATTATGTTTATATGTGTATAAGTATAATATGAGCCTTTAATGCATTATATGATGAGTTCTTGAATTGTATTTTACTGATTAAGAAAGTAATTAACTTATTAAGGGTTCCTCTTCACCAATAGAAAATAAAATCTATAAAAGGTTCCTGTACAGAAAAGAACATGTTGCGTGGAGGAATCTTCTTCATCCATAAAAGTAATAAAAATAGTGGATAGACCATTGATTAATTGATCAAATTACTATAAATCAATTTGTCTCTCTTTCCCTTACTATTTTTTATTATAAAGATTTTGTGATTAGCATTGATAAAATTGTCATAACTATTCAATAAAATAAAATAATTCATTCATTAGAATATCAAACATGCTAAAAATTGAATATATATAATTCATCCCCTCTTGTGAGCCTTACAAAGTTCAATAATTAGTATCAAACCATGTTTTATTCATTGCACATAGATTTTTAAAGAAATTTGAGTAAAGATAATTTTAAGTCATTTCAATTTTTTTTAATTACAGGGGCCAATATTTTCCCATTTTTAATAGATTAATTGCATTGAAAATTAAGATGAAAGTTTTTCTTATTGTTGAAATTTTTGATTTATAGAAAACTGTATATAAAAGTGAGTGAAATTCCAATGATGAGAAATTGAAAGCATTAAATAATAAGGTATTACTTATTCTTCTTAGTTCATTTGATATAATTGTCCTAAATAAAATATCATTATGTGAAAATACTTATGCTATTTGGCATACAGTTGATATTACATATGATGATGCTAATGAATCAACAAACTTAATCAAAAATAAAGAATTGAGAAGAAGACGAACGATAATCATGAGATAAAGAAGGCACCAAAGGCCACATTGAACCATGCAAGTGATTTAGAGAGTGAATAATACGAAATTAAGGTAGTATACATGTTTTTTATGGATAATAATGATTATATGCCCTCTTTCTCAAATTCATATGATGATATTGATTATTTGATATCCAACTTCATATGATAGGTTAGTTGAATGCCTACAGGCTATGATCATAAAAAGGAAAATTTTAGATGCATGCGTAATTGATTGAAATATGAAATACATGACACCATAAAATCTAGTTTTGTAATTGTTTCTAATGACAATAAGTATGGTTTATTGCATGAGAATAGGGTATTGAAGAAGAAGATCGATGTTCTAAAATCATCACTATCTAAGTGCACTTTAGGGAGTAAAAAGATATGATGCATGCTTGGAATCTAAAATAGTTAAAATGATAGCATGAAATTGGCCACACTTATGAAAGTATACCATCCAAGTCCATGACTAATATTGTAAAAGGAAAATATATGTATAAAGATAAGCCATTGCGTAATTCATTACATAAGCATATAGACTCCAATATGAAAACATCAACACTCATGCATCATCTTTTAAAGCCTAAGCTTAAAAGAAGATTTATGCATTTATTGGTTGCTTTGCTTCCTTCACCATACATCCTTCCTTTATGGTTCATACTTTAAATATAAAAGACATGGTCCACAAGAAAAAACAGGCATAATTTTTTGGCAAGGCTACATTAAAAGAGCATATAAGATTTTTCTCATTTCATTTAAACTTATTTATAATCAAAATAGCATGAAAAGGCTAATGATTATTATAGGATTCCATAAAAGTATATGGTACATGTTCACAATTCCCATAGGCCACATTTTTACTAAAGGAGTATTTCTTTTATCAATTTTTATGCTAGGGCTTAAGATCACATTATAAGTTCTTTAATCCCTTACACATCTAAAAGAGAACTCTTTTCACTATTAAATCATAAGAATACTTAAAAGTTCATTCATATTATTTTCTTACATATCTTACTTGTATAAAGTATATAACTTTAATTATTTTCATTATTCATATCATTTATATGGTAATTACAAACATAAAAAAATTATATTTAACATATTCTTGTTAAATAAACCTACAAGGAGATGGATTGAAAAGAAATCAAGAGCTAACTCCTAAGGGCCCAAATTTGTGTAGTTACTTAGAACATATTGGTTTTTTACCTTATAGGTCAATATCAAGCGACGTCAAATAAGTACCAACAATTAGATCACCCTTAAATAATTATAGTATCTTCAATGATTAATTTCAAAGGGACAATCATAAACAGTCTTAGTATGAGTTAAGTAAGAAAATTAATATTAAAAGACTAATCGTTAAGCCAAGAAAGGAACAAAATAAGGTAACCATCGGTGGCTTGTAAAAGGAGAAAACCATTTGCTTTCATATTGATGACATTGAGCATATTCAAATTGCATACATATTATGGGAGAGAAACCATAATTGTATGTATGCCTGGGGAGAAAAAGATTGATTTATTTTTGAATTGGTATATGGACTCTTTGTAAATTATTCACTTTTCAAGAAGCATTTTGCATAGACATTTTTCTTGTATAATAAGAGTTTTTGAAAATGTAGAAAGTGAAGCTATCTATATTTAGCTTTGGATATTTGTAACTTTGTATATCATATACCCAATTATAGTTGGAAAAAAAAGGGAAAGTGATTTGTAATATTGAAACTTCATTATTCATATTTAATGATATATGAAATAAAGGAGAGCATGCATTACATATTATTTTGATACCAAGGAAGTTTACCCAATCTCATGTACTTTTTCATCATCATAAAAATGAGAAATTTTCATTTGTTTTTTTATTATCAGAAGATATTTTATTATCATAAAAATTAGAAAATTGTTGGAACAAATTTATTTTTTAAATTAAAAGAATATCATTAATCTATCCTAAAAAGGATAAACTTACAATTGAGTCACTACTTTTCTTAAAACTATTTAAGTCTTTCCATGTTATTCTTGTCCAAAAAGCATAGGACAACTACTCCCTTTTACATATATAAAGGAATCTTTTTTTTACATGCTCCATCTAGTCCTCATTGAAGAGTTGACATCTACATAAGCTTTGAGAGCATATAGAATTTCCATGATCCAATAAATAGTATTATGAATAACCACTTGCTTCTCCGATGAAATTCCTCTAAACAATCTAAAATTTCTTTATCTCCAGATTAAATAAACACATCAATTGAAAGAAGTTATGATAAAAAGAGATGTCTTACCCTATCCTATAATTTATATCATTAGCCTATTTTAGTATTTCACACCAATCTAATTCCCCACAATATAGATTGGACAAGTGTTAAATGATGGACTAAATAGTGTTAGAGAACTAACAATGAAAGAAGAGGTATCGAATAGTCTCAGTAACTATATCATATAATACATATACACCATTAGTGCTTCTATAAAGCCTGTCTTTAGTTCCCAACCAATGCTTAGCTACAATTCAGCTTATGAATGAGGGAGGTATTAACATTTTCTTCTAGACTATATTATATAATTGTACTCTAGGAGAATGAGGCATGAATAGTTGTAGACAAGAAGAATTTTTAAAGTTATTTGAGTTGTTAGCTAACCAAGTAGCTTTGTCCTCCTCTATCATGTTTAGTTGGTAGCTACAACAACAACAACAACAACCTAGTAAAAATCTCACTAATACAGGGGTCTGAAGAGGTCCAACAATATGCAGTCTTACCCCTAATTGGGATAGAGGTTATTTTTGATAGATTCACATGAATATATACACACACGCACATATGTATATACATATTAAAATAATAATTATAGATAAATAAAAAATTAAACATAGACATAAAAGATAATAATAATAATATAAATATATAATAAATAATAAATAATTAAAATAATAAATATAGAATAAGTAAATAGTAAAAATAAAATACAAAACAAGTAAATAAATACACAAACAAGAAAGAAGGCATGTTAATAAATAAATAAAATAAGCTATTATAAGAAAATATTTAGGCTAGATAAGGAAATGTTTAGGTTAACTAATTAAGAGGGAAGTATTACACATTAAATTTTTAAAGGGTAAATGATGCGAACTCAAACTTAAGATGGAGGTCAATATTTGAGATTTTTAAACATCTTTTAAAGGGTAAATGATGCGAACTCAAACTTAAGATGGAGGTCAATATTTGAGATTTTTAAACATCTTTATATATATATATATATATATATATTTGTTTGTTGACTTTTAACCATGATATATTAGAAAAATCCTTCAAGACATTCATTATAAGCCTCAAAGAGGAAGGACCAATGCCACTTAACATAATCAAGTCATCTGTGCAAGCTAATTATATGATATTCGTCTCCTTACATTTAATGTGAAAGACAGTTTGGATTTCTGTCTATGCTATATTGGATAATGCCTACCAATACCTCTATTGACAAAGTGAATAGGTAAGGGGAAATTGATTCCCCTTGCCTAACTCCTTTTCTCCTTTGAAGAGCTTATAAGGATTTCCATTAAAGAGCAAGTTGTAGGAAGTAGTTAAGAAACAAGAATAAATTCAATAAATGAATTTTGAAGGAAAACCAAAAGCATGAACTATGAATAAAGTTCTAATGTAAGGAATCAAATGCTTTGGACAAATCAATCTTCATTACATAACTCCTTATTTCTCTTTTGGAATCATATTCCTTCAATAAATCCTACACAAATAAGAAGTTATCATATATAGATCCACCTAGAATGAAGGCTCCTAGAGTAATGTGGATAATATCTTTGATATAATTCCTGAACCTTCTTGCCAAATCTTGGAAACAAGTTTGTTCATAATGTTATAGTAAGAGATTAGGAAAAGATCAATCATACTAGTAAGATTGGAGATCTTAGGAATCAAGCACAGGTATGTTTTGTCTAATTACCTGAGCATCCTACAACTTGAGAAGAATTCCTAAGCTTCTTTAACTACAAACTTCTTTATAATGGCCTATGTGTTTTGAAAAAAATAGGCACTGAAACCATCATGCCTTGGAGACTTGATAGGATTAAGGTTGAACAAGGTTTCTTTAACTTCTTAAATTATTATAAGACTAATCAAAACTTTTTCTGTCTCTTAGCTAAAAGTTTTCCTTATGTGTAATTATATTTCCTTGCCCTTGGCACTTCCTTCAAAATCATCTCCCAGCAATTTCTCCTAATTCATTATTGCAATTCCTTTTATACTCTCTCTGAGAATGCAAAACTTCCCTTCTTTATCTATTAAGGAGTTTATTTTGGTTTTGTTCCTTCTAGCAATGATGGAATAATGAAAGAACTTGGAATTTGCATCTCCTCCCTTAAACTAGTTCAATATTGCCTTTTGATTTATTAAAAAATTGTGATCTTGTAGAGTTGAATGAATTCCTCTAGCTTTTTGGCTTCCAAGTGTTTCAGTTTTAGATGATAAGGGTCCTAATAACACTCTTCCTATATTTGTCATCAAAATCTCCTTAACAACTTGAATTCTCACTATTATATCAATTTCATTCATTTTATAAATCTCTTTTAGCTTCTCCTTTACTAACTTTAGTTTTCTCTTAAGTGAAAAGCCTTACAACCATGAATTCTACCTACTAAACTGACTTAACCAAATTTATAAAACCAAAATTTTCAATTAGGAAGTTAAAAAACCTTAAAAGGGACCTAAAAGAGTTATTTGAGCATAATTTCAAAACGTATATCATAAAGTAATCTGAATATAGAGGAGCACCAAACTATGGAAAAGTTTCAAGAAAATAATCTAGCCATTATCAATTCACCAATACTCTATCAAGTTTTTTCCTAATGAAAAATTCTCTTTACTTCTTGTTTGTCCATGTGAAGTAGTTGATATGAACTTTAGATACACCACTTCTAGTTTATTGACTACCTGTTCTAGTTCTCTTCTAATTCCTTTAAATTTTACTCTAGTTCCTTGTGTTTCATTCGCATTAGGAACATAATTCATGTCACACACATGTATCAATGGCCTTCTTATATGCCTCTAAATTGAATACTAATGCTCTTATAGTTTACTCCTTTAAAATTAAAAATTATAGGCACAGATGATTAAAATATCAAAGGAATTAGTAAAAACCGTTCAACTTATAGGTAAGACAAAACAAATGATTAGTAGTTAAGATATTGGAGATCTTAACAAAATTAGTGTTGTAAACAAACAAAAAAATCTTACATTGAAGTGGTTTAAATGATTAGAACTTACACCCTAATTGTGTCCTAAAAACTTCATAGAATCTTAGTGTTTAGGAGTCTTTATTTTGGTTTCAATTAAACCCATAATCGTTGGTTTTTTTTCTCCAAGAAGACTTCTCTGATGACTTGATATTTCAGAGGGATTCTTTCCTCTAACATTCCAAAACAATAAAGACATGAGTGTTAAATCAAGCTAAGGGTTACCAACTTTTAGGCTTGGCTTTTCCGTATTTCCTTCCAGATTTTCTCTTAGAGGATGAGCCCAGATTAGTGAATCTCTCCTCTATTGTTAGTAAATGATCCTTACTTATAAGATCCTGCTCTTCCTTTTATGTGTTATTCTCTTCTTCCTCTATATTTAGCTTATTGAGCGATAAAGACTTTTGTAAGCTAATTTCCTCCTTCTTCTGTAGACTATTGTTCTCCCTCATCACTTCACTATTCACTAACCTTTCTATTTTAGATGTAGGTTCATTAAGAATCATGTCCTCATTCTCACTTTGAAGTTGAAGCGTTAAAGTTACTAGACCTTCTGGCTCACTAATTCCCATTACTTCATAGTAAGTTCCAATGGTACATACTTTTTTAGTTAGCTTCCAGATTATATTCATGTTTGGTTTCTAAATGTAAAAGATTTGAATTTCAGTCTTGGTCATTTCACCATTTATATTAAATCTCATAATTGATATATTCTAAAGTAACTCTCCTTTCATTTTTGACTTCCACACATATTGTAGCATAACATATTCTATCGATTTTTGCAATCAAGGAATAAAAACATATTGGTTCCCTTGTGGAGCTGGCTATGTATCTTAGTCCTTTTATGGTAAAGTGCTCTAAGGAATGTTATGGAAATTAATCCATAAAGGAAGAGTTTCAATTCTATATTTACCCAACCCATGCTTGATCTCCATTTTTTCAAAAACATAAGTTAAATACCTATGTTCCAGGGCCTCTATTTCAGGATTTCAATGTTGTTTGCATCATGTTAAAACCTAAATAACGAGGTTTGTTTAGCAGTTAATAGGGTCATCTCTAACCCTTTCTTTTCCCACTTAGCCACTTTCCAAGTTTAGAGTTGTGGAAATGCTACCATTTTGCCAATGAAATATCCTATACCAAAGTGGATGACTAGGTTGCAACACTAGCTTATAACATCTCAAGTGGTGGAGTAACAACTCCGTTAACAAATGCTGTTTCAACATAACTCAACTTAACACTAGAAAATTCAAATGTTGTGATTCTACTCCAAGGTCTACAAGGGAAGCCTTTGTTTAAGTTAGTTTTGCCCTCCATATTATTATTTTTATCATAATATGCTGGACTTTGTTTCCGGAGCCCACTCTCTGGAGTCACAAAACGTGAGTGGAATACCCTGTAGGGTTATTTCAATGAACCCTCACTTTCTATAATCCATATTTTTGAAATCAACACCAAAAGTCATCAATTTTTTTAAAGAGATAGAAAAAAGTGTTGAGAATCTAGTGCTTCAAAAATCACTTCATTTGGAGGTTGGATGATGAAGTTATGGCCAAAAGAATCAAACATGTTTATATGCTCAATCATATTGTACCTATCTTTGTACAATTGGCATAAATTTCTCTATAGAAATCAGATTAAGGTTATTTTAGAATGATTTCAAAGAGTACTTCGAAATCTACAACTTTTGTGAAGACCTTAAAAAGAGATTTTGCATCTGGAGGGTCAAAAATACAAATCTTCGTAAGTGTATAATGTATATCCATTAAACGGACATACATGTCCACCTAACATACATACACAGGGTTCGAGGGCATTTTAGACCTGAGAAGTTCCGTTTAATGGACATTACAATGGGCGATGCTAAGGGTCCTCACAGATCTGAGAAGGTCCGTTTAACAAACCTAAAGTTCGTTTAACGGACATAGGGGATACCGAAGCCCCTCCAAAGCCTCTCCCATGATTCCTACATCAATTCTAACATTACTTTTACTCATAATCTTCTCAAATTCACCACTTCTAGTGCAATACCACTTCATTTCAATTCAGAAACCAACTTTGTTCATTAAATCCTGTAATCCCTACTCGTTTGATTCATCAAAACAATTAATTCTCATCATTTACCATAGTTGTCTTATGTATACATCCCTTACAGTATCACCACTGATAATGCTCATATCTCTCAAATCTGATATATAAAATATACATACTTTATACCGTTGGAAAGGTAAGAGGATAAGCTACCACTTTCAAGAAGACAACTTTATCTAATTCAGCTTTAATTAATCCAGTTTTTTTCCTAAATTCAGTACACAATTTTTACTCCTATGGAAAACTTGAAATATGAAACGTACAACTACAAGAGTAATATGCACATACACATTGAAAACTTCTTCAATTCTCAATTCATCTCTAAATTAAAATGAAGTTCATACATATATTTAATTACATTTCAACATTACATCAAAGGCTTAACACAAAATACAAAACACATTGGATGCTCAATGTTTGATATGTTTATAAAGCTATCTACAAGTCTAGTCACTAACTTAGTACAAAAGATTTCTAGTTATCTTGGAGTTTCTGAATGCCTGGTAAGGATCACAAATCTTCTCGTTCTGCAAATGAGGAGTGGGAAAAATATTGGGTTGAGTTACAAAGCTCGGTCGCTAATATATTTATAGCAATTGGCAATGAGCCACAGAATCAAACATATATATATCTATTCATATAAGCATACTCATCTTATCTTGATCCAACAATGCAAGTTCAACATTCACAACTCATAGGTCAACACATCATCACATAAAACATATGGGATGTAATTTATCATCAAAGCATAACATAAAAATTGCATCATAACTTAACATATCAAAATGCAAATGCACAAACAAATGATGCGAGGGTTCTATAGAACAAAATGGAGAAACCGAAGTTTACAATGTGAACAAAATGAGTCACTTTTCAGATCTCGTATGCCATAAGTCGGTAGCTGGGAGAAGGCTTAATGTCGACATGCACATGACTACGAAACAGTTCCTCTCTTGCCCAAACACAATCAAATCTCATGCTCAATTCAATCAATCACAAATTCATATTCTCATGCTTTTTTCTTCTTTCCGTTTAATCAAAATGCCATGATACAATTCCAAGGCATAATATGATCACACTCACAATTCAATTATATCAAATGTCATACATCATAATAGCGGTGAGCATTATTCGGGTCGACCCGATTACCCGGGCAGGCCCGAATTAATTCGGGTAACAAAATATCAAACTTTGGGTAAATCGATTCGGCCCAAAAATTACCCGAAATTTGTTCGGGTTGAGTCAGGTAACGCCGAAAAAATTTCGGGTTACCCGATTACAACCAACTTCTCTCCCCTCTTCTAGTAACCCAAATTAGGTATTACTTTTCCTTCTTTTCTTGTCTTGCTTCTAATCAAATTGCAGAGCTCATTTCCTTCTCTTCTTGCTTCCAATCAAATCGCACAGCTCATTTCCTTCTCTTCTTGCTTCTAACTTCGGTAGTTCTTCACTTCTTCTCATCTTCCTACCTAACCTAACCTAAACCGAAACTTGCCTTTGTCTCCAGTCCACCATCTAAACTTCTGTTCTTCTCACCTTCACGGCTTCACCTTGTGTAAGGAAAAAATCAGATCTAAGGTACTGAGATGATCTTCTTCGGAAGCGGAAACGTGGTGTCAATGTTGGAGATGTGACTGTTAATGGATCTGCATTTTGCTCACTGCCTTCTCCTAAGATCGCTGCTGCTTCGTTCTTGTGTCTGTGTCTCGCCGTCTCCTGCTCTCCTTCCGTCCTTCATGTTCTTCTGTTGGGTTTCCTAAATGTGCCTTCCACCATCGCTAGATCCATACATATTCAGGTCATAATCCTAACTGTTCAGGTCATAATACGTGTTCTTCGTGTTCTTAGTGAACTAATTGCTACTTGCTAGAGAGGTTACAACTTTCAAGTTTAAATTGTCTCCGACTTGTCATAATCCTAACTGGAGTCTGGAATATGCATATTCAGGTCGTTCAAAAATCATTCACCGCGATATTAAGGCAGCATATATTCTTCTTGATTAAAGCTTTGAACCTAAGGTAAGCTACACTATAAACAAGTTCATTAAAGTTTCTGTTGTTGATTGAGTATATGATTTTTATACCTGCATTTTGCTTCGTTTTGTGATTTCTGAAGGCTTTTGGATTGAACTTGGACGTTAGGTGAATGCTAGAAAATATAATCTTCTTGAAAGATTGCGTTTTTGGCTCTCAAATCAAATGCTCTTTGCTTACTGCTTTGTTTGGTTTCTATGTTACATTGGGTTATATACTTATATCTGATTTTCTGGTTCTTGTTTAATTG
>JANZLF010000221.1:32015026-32035586 GCA_026546835.1 Erythroxylum foetidum
AACTTAATTTCAATCAACTCATCCACTTGATTATTCATATTACTTAGTCAAACTGTCACTCAAGGTTCGGGGTCCAACACAAACATAGTACAATACATTTTGAAAAAATCGTAACCTTAATTAATCAAGGATCTTAAAATTTTCGTTTTATTTAAACATATTTATAAGTATAAAAAAGATTTAAAATAATATGAAAGCACCTAAGTAACTAATAACTAATTAGATTGTGAAAAAATATGATAAATGTAAAAAAAAAGGCAAAAAGTATACCTTCGTCCTTATTAGCATCTAATTTTTTAATCTCTAATGATTAAAAATTTAAATTACATCCCTCGTCATTTAAATGGGCTTTGCTTTGTTAAATGAAAGTTTATACCATTCTTCCATAATTTTCATTTATTTTCTGTTAATTAAGGTAATAGATTGCACGTGATTAAAGAATGTTTAATAATTACTGTTATTTTGCTAGCAGGTTATAGAGTACTTGTATAATTACTTTCACTCAATTTTAATAGTAATTTTATTAAAATAATTTGCTAATAATTAATTTTTCAAATTTTATTTTTACAATTAAATAACAAGAATTTATTTTTTAAAAAAACGAGTAAAATCACAAACTTTCTTCATGTCAAGACACTTAGATGCAAGTACAATGTTTATCAAATTTTATAACAAAAATATTTGCTCAAATCATATATTAGAAAAAAGGAATCTAACAAAGACAAAGTTACTTTTATTTTATAAATTATGGAGTTGATTGGGGTTTGTTTTCAAAATTATGTTTCAAAAGACAAGTAGCAATAGACCCGCCTCGGTTAGAGCCTCACTCATTGCCGCAGGCGCTTAAATCAAGCACTCAGCATTAATAATAATATTACTTTTTACTATTAGCATTAATCATTTAAGGTTTTTTGTCCACAATAATCATGTGCAAGTAGTGGGATCTGTGTGATGCATTAAACCATTATTAAGTTATCCCACAATTACGCGGATTTATAGGCCCCATAAAAGTAGTTTAGTCTAAATGTAGGTTTGTGGGTCCCAAGTCAAACGAATTAGTTTCTTAAAATTCGCATTATACTTTATTCTAGCTGTCACTAATAAGCTTATATATATTATTTCAAGCAACTTAATATTGCTTGAACCCTAAATTGCTCCTTAGAATATGATTCAGCACCATATTCGGTGTTAAGTTAACTAGCAATTGGAAATGCAAGGTTTTAACCTATGTAGGAAGATGCCATTTAATTTCCTCTATTATTAACATCATGTACGTACACTTGAGCTCTCATAACGTGTTGCCTGATAAAATCATCAAAGATATTAAAAGAATCCTTATATACTTTCTTGGGATTGGACCAGGCTTTAAAAGGTGTTCCTAAAGTCAAATGGAAGGAGATTAGCTTCCTTAAATTTCAAGGACTTGTAATAAAATGTATTCAAGCTACGGACAAAACTCTTATGGTTAAAAAAAGCTAACATTTATTTAATGATAAAGAAATATTATAATGCATGATGAATATTTAAAAGCCATTAGCGTCTAGTACACAAAGCACAATACTAACACTTCTTCATCTATTAAGTGTTAGATCATTGGAGTTTTTTTCCTAAATAATCCTTGCTCTTGTTGGGAACCTCTAAAGTCATATTTTTTCTTTTCTAAAAAGGGACTAACTCTCTTCATATGAAGTTGGATGAGTTTTAATTTAATAACATTTAGATTTTTCACACAAGAGTAAGCTTGAAATATAACAACTTTAGCACTCAAACCTTTAAGAATTGCTTCTCAAAATCCATGGTGTCCTAATAGAGCATTGATGAGTCTAAAAGGGCTTTCATCTTATTATATGCAACCTTAAATTGAATTACCATGAGAGTATGATCAGAAGTGAGATAGTTGAAAAAATTAGCATAGATTAAAGGAAAAGAAGTCATCACAAGGTGAGTTAACTAAGCATCTATCTAGTTTCTTTTGTAAAAACCAGGTCCCACTTTATATATTGTTCCAAGTGAAGAAATTGTATATTTATCTTAAGTCATTCGTTTTAGATCTTTAATAAGGTTGGAGAAGTCCTTATTCTTATGCTTCATCTTTATCTGGAGACCATCCATCTCCTAAAAGGAGAGAGTGAAATTAAAACCACCTACTGCGAGCTAGAGAGTAGTGGAACTCACCCTTATTGAAGCTAGGTTAGACCATAGTTGTCTTCTCTAGAACTCTAGGTTAGCAACAAAGACAATAATGGTGCTTAATGATTATGGGTATTGAGTTAGAAGAACAATACAGTTAATGAATTAAGTATAAAAAGCTCTAACATTATAGTTGAAATACTTGATAATCAAAGGATATTACAATTTACCCATTGTATTGAGCCTCATAACCACTAGAGGTGGTCTAGTCTCTATTCAAACGCTAAAGTCCCTTATGAAATCAACAAACTTTATTTTAGTTTCAATCAAACCAATAAAATAAGGCTTCTTAAAGGCCACGAAAGCCTTAAGAGCCTATTGTTTATTGGGGTAATCTAAGCCTTTAACATTTTATGTAACTATATTCATTAAGCAAAATAATTAATGCCTCTTCTTTCTAGTTTTTCTCTTAGGTTTACTTTTACCAATGCTTGGTTCTTCATCCATGTCTATTATAATGATACTCAAAGCTTTATTACCATCTTTCACATGTAGCTCATCCAATGGGATAAAATATTCCAAATTAGCATTTAATTTATTTGCATTATTTGAAATCAAATTACTGTTAGAATAATTTTAGTTTAGAGTTTCCTTCCTCAATTCTATCTTTAAATCTCATATCATTCAATTTGTTCTTATTCTTAGAGGATGGGCAAAAGCCTTCTACCTTTTGGTTGATTCCTTTTATTAAAGTATCCTTATTCTGAGAAATTCCAAGTCTAGCTTTCTCCATATTTGGGATTATATTTAGTGTGTTCCCTAAATTATATTACAGGTGTGTCTTTAGATCTAACATTAGCTGTACACAACAAGTTGGGATAGTGTCAACCTAATTGTCCTTCTCCAAAGCTTCTGTTGGTGTTGAGTTGACATCTTCCAATGACTCTTTTACTCTTTTCCTTTAGGTATCCATATCTTCTTATTTTCCTTCTTCATTAGCCTCCACTAATAGGTTATGAAAATCAAATCTTCTATCATGTTGTCTTCCTCATCAAGCCTCTTGATTTTAACTAAATTAGAAACTCTTTGTCCAAGGTCCACATCTATGCATATCTAAGCATAATCTATTATTTTAAAGTTAACAATGTGGTCATCAAAGCATAATGGTTTCCTTAACTGACAATGTAATTGAGTTCTTTTGAGGACTAATACTTTACAAAAATTATATGGAAGTTCATCCAAACTAGGGTCCTTATTATTGATTTGTTTAATGGCCTCCCCTAGATATGTCAAGGTCTCATCTCTGTTATTTTCTTTGGTTTAACTTCTGAAGTAAATTTAAAGAAGGACAAATCTTCTTCACTGAATAGCACATTTTGTACACCATACTTTCTTCATTTTATGTTAGCCCGATGTTGAACATAAAGAAATGAGAGCCATTTCTATAAAAAAAAAAAATCTCACGAAGTCTAATTGTCATTTCCTAGCTCTTATGTTTAGAATCTCCATAGGTGGCATTACTATCTTTGTATATTAGAACATAAGGACATATTTGGATTTGCCAAAAGAGAGTAGACCGGCCTTCCAATTTTTCTAAGCAAATATGTTAGTCAAATATAAGCCACTAGTTCCTTCACTAATCAGGCCTTCATCTTTTACCTTCATAACCTTGACAAAGTCATTATGGACAAACTAGTGCCCCTATCTTGTTTGGTATTCAAAGAGAGGGAAGGAAGGCTAAAGATTTTCCAATGAGTGACATTTCCTTTAAATGTTAAAACCAGTTAGAAATAAGGAGGCATAAAAAATTTCTGTATGCAATGGATTGAAAAAAGAAAGTAAATCGAGTAGATGAGATATAAGTCTACGGGTCAAAGATCCAAGCCAAAGAGGTTAAAGAGATGTTACATCTCTCACTCACTAGATTTTTTTTCCAGAAATCTCACTAACTTGCTTTCTTAGTATTAGTATTGAATAATTTTTTTAAGTTATATCAATCTGGTATACTCATTGCAACTACTACATAAATTTTTTCTTGTCATTCTATTGGATTTAAAGTTAGTGGTGAATAATTACTTCTATTAATTAGTTAATTGTATCTTTATATTTTTACAAATATAAAATAAATTATTTACAAAAATGAGTGTAAATAAAGTGTTTATAAGTAAAATAAAATTATTGCTAGTATTATTATAGTTAACTAATTAATATATTATTTATTATTTATAAAATATGATAATTATATATTATTAATTATTAATAAAATAAAAGGATATTGCATATTTAAAAAATTTATATAATTTTTATTACAAATATAAATATGATAAATTGGAAAACTATTTTAGTTAAATATTAATAGTAAAAATTAGTCAAATTAGTAATTATTTATTTATAAAAATATATATCATAAATAAAATTTGATCATCATATTTATTATTGGATGATAAATAATAATTTCCATAAAAATATTACTTTACAATTATATTAAAGTTTTGATGGACTTACTAATTTTTAGTCACTTTTTTGTGATCATGATTGTTCACGTAAAGAAAGTTCATTATTTGTATGTTCTATTAGTATTCTTAATAAAAGATAGTAAGAAAAAAGTTTGCTCCAATTATGGTGATAGGACCTACGCACATGGTTGTGTTTTGATTTGCATTGTTATTTCAGGTCTCTTTAGGTTTCTATACATTGGAATTTGGTTGTGTTTTGATTTGCATTGTTATTTCAGACTCTTGGTCAAATCACCTACGGTGTAGCCATATAGGTTAATGCAAATGAGATATATACTGGAATTGATGAACCATCAATACATAAACAGCCGCAGGCATGAATTCAGGGAAGTCATCCATCCCTGTCTTCCCATTTTTAAAATGAGAACTAATAAATATAAGTGATGCAACAAGAGGCACATGTTAAGTTGCAATACATCAAATATTAATTCTCTCTGCGGCTCTTTGGAACTTAAAACTACTGCCCATTCTGTTTTTTCTTTCTAAAATTCAGGACTGCAACTAATATATTTTCAAAGAGGCCACTTTTGCCTTAGCCAGGCTCGACCTTCGGTAAAAATAAGAAGGCAGTATAAATTGAAAGAAGGACCTGAGTTCGATTTTCGACAACGGGAGTGTAAGGGCCACTTTGTTAGGCGGTCGACCGAGATAAATCGTGATTTACCCCCCTCACAATCTGGTCGAGCCTGGGTGTGGGAGCAGCTGGGGTGGCTGATTCCACCTTTTGGGACAAAGAAGGCAGTGCCCGCACCGGTAGTTCAGTTGACAATCTAACAGAGTAAATTGGGACAAGGACCTGGGTTCGATTCCCGGCAACGGGAGTGCAAGGGCCGCTCTGCTAGGCGATCGACCGAGATAAACCGTGATTTACCCCCCTCACAACCTGATCGGGCCTGGGTATGGGGGCAGTTGGGGTGGCTGATTCCACCTTTTGGAACAAAGAAGGCAGTGCCCGCACGGGTAGCTTGGTTGACAATTTAGCAGAGTAAATTGGGACAAGGACCTGGGTTCGATTCCCGGCAACGGGAGTGCAAGGGCCGTTCTGCTAGGCGGTCGACCGAGATAAACCGTGATTTACCCCTCTCACAACCTGATCGGGCTCGGGTGTGGGGACAACTGGAGTGGCTGATTCCACCTTTTGAGCCAAGAAGGCAATTACTCATAGTCCATTTTTAATATGTATTTATTTTGTTTCATTTTATTTTTTATAAAAGCTTAATCTTGTTATTCCTAAAGAATAAAAAGAGGTAAAATAAGAGTTTTTTTTTACTTGGCATATAAAATATTAAGACCCTAGTTTTTCCTACAGCCATCAAAATACAATGTTTTTGAAATAATTAAATAATTAATAATTAAACAGAAGGGGTTCACCAATAATTGTAGCTAAGTGGGACAGATTCTCATCCTCTACATTGTTGAATGGAGGTGATATTTTAAAGTATACATAATGATAATGATACTGATAATGACATATGTATCCTTTCTCTTTTCAAGAAATATTATCTTTTTATGGGTGGAAAGATAATCGTGTGATCCAAATAGGCAAAATCCAATTACATTCCTTTCTTTAAACTCAGGAAGATGACAACTCAATGACTCATTAAGGGGCTGAATTATTATTGTACTTATACGTCAAGCACTTGTCATCTCTCTTCCCGACCAAACTTCTCTTCTATATATGTAATTTAGGTTATGTTTCTTAGATGTGTAATTTTAACACTCAATTCTGAAAGCTCCCTATTATATTAAATCAAAACATGTTTAGTAAATATGTTTGTACGAATACGAAGCTAGAAAGAACAATCATCCTTATCTATTCTAAAGAAGTCGCTCATAAGTGCAAATATTTACATTGGAAACAATTATTCTTCCAAGCTTTTCTACTCTAGCCTGGATTCAACCCGAGGAGCCAAACGTAGAAGTACTTGGGTAACGTTTTATGTATCTCTTAGGTTTGTACAGCAAGCACAATGGTGTAAACTAGTTCCAGCATGTGTCCATGTTTTACACCGTCAGAAACATCCGACATTAAACACAGTGGGCACAGAACCATTCTTGCTAACCATGGGATCACTGAGAATTGGTCAAGTTCAAGCTGAAATCCCACAGCTTTTTGGCCAATTCTTCATCTTTGGCCAGGGCACTTGGTTTAGCTATGTTACTGTCCTTGAAATACTCTCCAGTAACCCCCTTGACTTGTGGATTCAATGCCACATAGCATGTTGTTGCTGCTCCCTGTAAATATAGCAAAAACAACCACCAACTTGTAATAAAGGATCAAGAAAACTTGGCACTGAAATTTATGCCAATTTGGTTATATTCTGTGTAACAGGAGAAACTACCTGCTCAACATTTTTTAGGAAAGGTGCACTGAACATATTCATCATTCCTGCAGAGGCAGAACATATCAACTTTAGTAAATGAACCTTTGATCCTGAGGCCTATCCGTATTCTCTTTTCCACCAATATCAAGAGACAGTTCCCAAACTTTTTGTTCCATTCGAATGTAACACATTAATGTAGAAGCTCAAAATATTGCCAATGAGCATTTAGCTCAATTGACATTCCTCTCTTCCCTTTACGTTGGCAAGAATCGGTTCAAGTCCCTAAACAATTAACAAAAACTATAGAACACTAAAGCACCAATTCTGCAGCATGAATAATAAAATTTGCTAATCAGTGTGTTATTGCTAAAATATTGAGCAATTTTATGTTACTTTTTATACTAGCAGGGAATAACACTTCAAAGCATTTAGTAAATAATTCAGCATATGTACACAAGAAAAGACTGTTGATTACCACTCACAAAACCATGATGCCGAAAAAGATTTGTCGCTATAACTCCAGGGTGAACAGAATTAGCTGTAATATTGACCCCTTGTTCCTGTATTAATAAATAGCAGAGGAAAGAAACTGCAAAATTAGAGACGTGGCAGCATGCTCTACCATTTCATTTCATTGCGACTGCTTTTGAAGTTCAAGTCTGAATTCTCATTCAGATTTTTAGTATAGAAGGGAAGTAAGTTGGAAGATAGCATCTGAAATCCCAACACTAAGGCTCATTTTTCTAAAGTGTAATCATCCTGATGTTTTCAAATTGCAGGGTCATGCCATAAACTGGAAAACGGAGAGCACCTTGAAGCGCCTTCCAAGCTCATTAGCATGCAATATGTTGGCAAGCTTTGATTGTCCATAAGCACTCCACTCCTTGTACCTGAAGAACTAGTAAGTCAATCAGAGAAAAAACCAAGTAGAAATATATAAATAGTTTTCGACCATGACAAGATTAAATCTTAATCTGTCTGCCACTGCCCGGTGCCACAAGCTACAGCCTATAATTAGTAGCAGACGTGCAGGGTAGTTATTCCAATCATACCCAGATTTTTCATTGATTTTATCAAAGCGAATTCCTTCACGGTATGCCATAATGTGACCTTCTGAAGACAGGTTAACGATCCTCCCCTCCTTTTGGCTTTCACGTGCTGTGCGTTTCATGGTCTCCAACAACAGGTTTGTCAGAAGAAAATGCCCTGCCGATCGATTTCAAACAATCTCTTATGTATTGCCTTGCATATTTTTCCAGTTCAAACTTTCACATAGATGAGAACAATTTCCACCAATAGTGAAGAAAATAATTATTTGTTTTTATCCAAAGCAATTGTCGTCGTGATCATCAATGATTACCAACAAAAACAACATGATTTTTCTTTATGTTAATATCAAGATACTAAGGCCACAGTAGCTTCATGTAAAATTCAAAGCAGTTAACGGGACAACACCAAATAACTCATTTTCCTTGTCAATCTCCTTTGAATTTTAGATGCTCATGTTTGAGGTTCTCGCAGAATATCCATCCTCAAGTAATACCTAATTAAGAGTTACAACTTACAACTATCGTTACTATGCAATATTTAACACAATGCCCCTCAATTTTCCTTCATTTACAAACTGCAAAAATCAAGCACCTTCTGTGATTTTCCCATACTTTGATAACAACATATAGGACCAGAATGCAAGATTCAGCTGATTTTGCAGCCTGTGTGCATGTTACCTATGTGATTCGTGGCAAACTGCATTTCTATGTTGTCTGCGGATAGTGAGAATGGGTTTGCCATAACACCTGCATTATTACTGCAACAAAGGAAACGAGAGTTATAGGCCTTACTATTGACCTTCAAAAGCATGCCTGAATTAACATCCTTCTCTTACATAAGGATATCGAGCAAACACACAAGAAAATAAAGATTACAGGAAAGAATGATATACGTAGATGTGCATGTATGAACATTTTTGATGTGCATATGAGTGAGATTTTTGTGGTGGACACAAGATGTTTATCAGACAGCAATGGCCTGATATCAATTTCTTACATGAGCAGATTAAGAGGACTGCGTAGGGAATTATATTCATTGGCAAATTTCCTGACTGATGCCATTGAGCAGAGATCCAACTGCTTAACATCAACTTTAGCAGAAGGAACTTGCTTGATGATTTGTTCCTTGGCTTTCTTACCAGCGTCGACATTCCTCACTGCCATAACTACTTGGACACCTCGCAAAGCAAGAACACGGGTTGTCTCCAACCCAATACCACTTGCTGCTCCTGAAATTATGCAACCAAAAGACATACATAAGATTAAACAAGCATTGACTAAAAGATTTGTGTAAGACTAAACTTCTTCACCCCTGATATCTTTTCTGCCATGAATTAAAGGAAAGGAATGTGATTCTCCTTTAACAGCTACAATTGATTAAAAAAGCTGAGTAATCAAATTTTCAGAAATACTACATCGTTATCATTTGTCTAAACAACAATATAGGCACATTGCTGAAAACTCAGCCAAGCAAGAAAGAACCGATCCATATTTCTTTCCAAGATGAACAAGTTTTGAGCTTGTTTCAAAGATTGTATGAGATTATAAGCAACATAATATATTCAAACCAAAAACCCTCTATAGTATTGGCATGACTTCTGAAAGGTACAACTCTTAAAAGGGTAAATGAAAAATCGACCAAATTGTTGAGATTCATAACGTGACACTAAAACTTACAGTGGTAAACAAAACCAGTTGTGCGGGAATTAAACCTTAACGATCAGTTGCACGGGAGACAAACAAGTTAAATGCAATCTAATCACCAAATTAAACCACTTGTATCTCTTATTTATCCAAAATTAATCACTTTCTCTTACGTTGGATTTGAAATGCCATCATCACTTAGGCATAGCAAATTTTAGAAGAAATCCCTGGAGGCAGAAACTGGTAAGAATTCAGTGAATAGGGGATGGAAATCAATAGAATCATGTTCACTTAAAACGCCAAGTAAAAAGCAAATTAATATCTGAAAATTTTAAGGCACCGTTCAGATAAACCCACGTTCCAGCGTCGACAACTCCATCCACCAATGATTATTTTTACAGTCACCATGTACACTATTCAATTATCAGCCAGAGAAAAAAACATAACCTTTAATTTCAATCCTCACTTTGAACGAAATATTGTTGAGTTTAATCTGTCATGACAGTGAGGTTCAATTATAGCAAACTGTAACCTATGCTGGCTTTGGCAGTTGGACAAGATAGCAACAGCACAACAACAATAGCAGAACTGAATACTTCTGCATTAAGCACAGAGGAAACAGTAGTTGACTTTTTGTCTGACAGGAAAAGAACAGGCATTAAATGTTTGTATATCAAAGCAGACCTGTAATAATGGCAGTTAGGCCACTTCCATCAACTCCCTGAGTAACCTGCTCAGCTGTGGAAGAGGCAGAGAACCCAGATGGGCCTTTCCATCCCAAAAGCCACATTTTGAAGATTCTGAGATCGTTATGATCGCGCAGTTAAGGCTTCAGAGGGAACGTCGAAAACTCCAGTTACGCGGGGTCCCAAATGGCGATTGTTCTGAGTCCTTGCTGTCCAGACACAATAAATAAGCAAGCGACCTAGCTCATATCAAAGTGGAATTGTCGTTGCTCATATGTGTCACGTCACGTACCATGAAAGTCAAATTGTGGCGGCTTATTTTGTTCTTGCTTTTCTTATGGTTAAGATTTTTCTTTTGAATATTTGACAAAAACAACATAAAAGCAACCCCGTATTTTTTTTTTATTACATTAGGTATTTTGGTTTAGTCAGACTAATCCTAAATTTCTACGACCCTACTTTAAGAGCCTAGAGGATGTAAATATGGAATCTCAAGATCCCTCAGTCCCTATGTAGCCTGTACATTTCTGCGCACAAGGAGTCTTCACACACTCTAGATTGTTCAACTGATGATTGATCACTGGCTCCCCTCTGCTCAACATCAGGTTTCCATTAGCCCCCAGGTTCCCTAGCAGCTCCAACTCTCACACTGTCGCTGAAAGCAAAGCGTCCGTAATTGATCCGATCAAGGAGCTTTACCCAAGGGCTAGAGGATCATTAATAAGAAACATGTCTATTTCTCCTTCTTTGACGTGACTCGAACTCAAGACCTCCTTAAAAAGGAGAGCCTTAAGTGAAAAATCTGGACCAATTGATACTTGTTTCAGAGTTGAGAGGTCTGAAAGTACACGCATACACATGCCGAATGAGTCGGGCCGCCAAGTTAGACAACTCAATTTGAGTCATCTATGGGTAAAACACAGTTTTTTTTAATATTTTTTTTTGTTTTAAATTATTTAAAAATTTTATTTTTTCTTAATTATTTTAATATAATTGTATGATTGACTATTGAGGACAATTTTAGCAGTAAATTAAGTCAAAATTAATTTAACAAAAATTTAATAAAAGATAATTTTAATATCAAAAATTTTAATAATTAAGATAATAACAATATTTTTAAGTGAATAAAATCATAGAGGATGCCCCTCTAATGTTACACGTGAATATTTGTGACAAATCTAATTATGCTTGAAAAAACCCAAGTCCAGGTTCTGATTATGCAGTCTTTGAAGTTAATGTTGAAGAATTGATACAAGGATACGCCATAGATGAAAAACCTCTGATGAATAATTTAGCCCTTAGTTGACTTGCTAGCAGGGCCACAAATAGTTACAGATTTTCATTCAGCAACGCCGGTGTTGTCATATTTAATGATTGCTGTTGCCTGAGAAGATGAGAGCTGTGTGAAAGGAAATTGAGCTGCTGGTGCAGGAAAAAAAAAGCCTTCAACGTAAGCTAGATTTCATGGTCATATTCTACAGCAAGAGAACTTGCTTTTTACATTCCCATATGAGGTTCCTGACATATACCATTTTGGAGACAGTCTAGCAAAGCACGGATGTTAAGCCTGGAGAAATAACATGCCAAACAATCCAATTTACTGACCATTTGGATAAGTCTATAAACATCACTTCTTCTCAATTTGCGTAAGGTAATTTCTCCTGCAGCAAAAGACAGTGAATTTGTGAAGGACAACCTTTGACGACTCTATAGAGAGAGCCTTCGTATAAAAGCTATATGGCATCCCACATACAACAATTTCATGAACCAAGTATGTCAACACATTCAAGATTCAACAGAACAAAGAAATGTGGAGGAGTTTTAACGCTCATTTATGAACATAAATTATATTAGGGGCTGGTCAAACTCAAGCTGAACTCCCATAGCTTTCTGGCCAAATCAGCATCTTTAGCCTGAGAACTTGGTTTAGCTATGTTACAGTCCATGAAATATTCACCACTCACCCCCTTAACTTGGTGATTCAATGCTACGTAGCATGTTGTAGCTGCTCCCTGCAGTCAAAAGCAAAATCATAAAATTAAACCATTATGTAGTACCCACATAATTTAGTTTTAAGCATATCCAACGAAGAACAAATGAGCATTATGATATGAAGCCATCAAAATTCTTTCAAATCTCATACTATTTTCAGTTAAGTCCTTCAATTTTGCTTTTATTCTATCATTTTGTTCCAAGTATCAAAAAGAGAATCTGATAAGGATAGCTTGAGGTATTGACCAACCAGGAATTTACAACTAAAGTTAGCCAATCAATTCAGCAGAACAATAGAAGATCATTCCTGTGCCAGCCATTTTTGGAAAAAAATAAATGCAAGACAGGTCACCAAATTTCCCCATTGGATCAACCAATTGGTCCAGGTATCCCATTCTTTGGTATCAACCTTTTTTTTCTTAGACAAAGTTGGCATCATCTCAAGAGCTTGTTATCGCTGAATCATACTTTAAGCTATTTCCTTCAACTGCAGAAGGGCTTGAATTGCCTACTCTTTAGGATTTGGCAACTCCTTTAACAGAATTAAAATAAACCTGAACAAATCATTATACAACGTATGAAGATAGATTGTGCACCTGTTGAACATTTTTCAGGAAAAATCTACCAACTGTACTTGCAAGGCCTGTAAGAAGCCAAAGAAAGACAATTCAGAAAATTGAAAACTTCAAACTTAGTAAGTGAAAACATTAATTTATTATGCATGTTAAGGTGCGAATCTAACACTTGTCTGGGGATCCCATCACCTACACAAGAAAGTCCGGACTATGAACTAAGAGCAAGGGAAACTGGTAAATAACAAAACTTGGTTGCCATATTGCAAACTCATCATGCATTGAAGCATAATGCATACCACACATTGTGTTCCATAAATTGCATATGATGGATTTAATGCTAAACTTAGGAAGGGAATCAATTGGCCTTGTCACTATACACAGCGAAAAATAGAAAATGAGTCCACGTTTTCTGCCTATGTCTGCATTTGTTCTCAACCCTCATACTCCATCCATTCCTAAATCTTGTTGGCCATCTTTTCTCATAATTGCAGCCATACCATAAGAAGGGTTTTTTCGATGTGTCATGTCAGGGGTTCATGGTCCTGTGTCAACAGCACATGTTGCTACAACAGCATAAATATGCAAAATATAGTTTCAATGTGTCCTTTCATAAGACTAAACCAACAATGAGTCCATCAGTTTCAACAGGAAAGGCATAAAGCATTGACAATGCATAAACCAGTACCATTTATTAGACTGTGATGGCGCAGAAGATTTGTCACTATTGAACCAGGATGAAGTGAATTAGCAGTTATTTCTACCCCTTCTTCCTGCGTAAACAAAAGGGTGGGGATAACCACATTGTATTTATACCTCCATCAGGGATATAAAAGTAAAATCAACTAAAACTGTTGGATATACAGTATCAAGCAAAAATAACTTTCAGTAAAAAAAAAAATTTGTAACTTTTACAATGGCATACCATTTCTACCTTCCACAATTATGATTTGTGAGAGCTTATCACAGCTTTCCATAGAAATCTCAGATGTTACCAGTATTTAGTTTTTAAATACTTCTAACATTTCCGTGAAGCATAAAACTAATAGAGCATCTTTAGAAGAGGTAATTTGGACATGAGTGACAATGGAGATCTTTTAATTTAGAATGTTCTATAAAGTGTTCAAGAACCATGGCTTTCTTTTTAGAATCCCATTCTTGGAATCTCAATTTCTCTACTCCCATCTTTTTATATGTAGAAGAATTTAGGTTAAATGAAAGCTATCTTACTTTACGTTGCATGATAAAAATACTTAATACATTTATCCTTATTTTGCATGCAGATCAGAATTTATGAAGTTTCACAACAATGAAGTTACATTTAGCTACAAAGGACCAGTTATCCATCTCACTAATAAATTGATAAACCCCCAATCAAATTTGTGTACCAAAGGAAAAGCAGGAAGGATTGAAAGTAGCAAGTGTTTGGGTTGAGATCATTGCCACAGGTCTGCAGAATACATTTTCTACTATGTTAACACTACAGTTATGTATTTGGGTTATTTGAATCCTTTGTTATGTCATCTCTATCCTTGCCACCATTCCAAAAGGATGAGCAGAAGCAGAAGTTTGTTATAGTTTCAGATAAAGAAGTTGTATACGGAGATAGAAAGGAGGGGAGGTAAGGAGAATTTAGTTGTTTTGGCACCTTCTAGGGTGAGGGAGAGATGGTAGCCTCTGAAAACACTATTGGGTCTGTACCTTCCTATCATCCCCAGTAATCAAAATTTCTCTTTCCCTACAGTCAACTCTGATTTTCATACATTTTTCTCAGTACTACTCAACAGACCTTACTTTTTCTTGAGATTATAGTCAAAATCTCATAATAAATTGGAGTAAAAGAGAGTATTCAAGCAAAGGCAGTTGCAAGAATGCTTTCATGCAACCATTTTTTCGTAGCATTGTAAATTTTGTTCAATAGGAAGCATTCATTGAACAAAAAGGAACCATTGCATCCAGATGTAGAATATCATTTCGTTCACATCTATGAAAATAAATAAGGTTTTGGACAATCTGAATTTCCTTGATAACTTTCAAACATAACAGAAAAATAATGGAAGTGGAACAGCTATCTGAAGTATCAAGAATGGAAACTCTTCATCAAACAAAATGTCCATGCCTATATCCACAATTTTCTGGTAACTTTAAGTACCTTTAAGCTCTTTGCAAGCTCATTAGCATGCAATATGTTGGCAAGCTTTGATTGTCCATATGCAAATAGGCTGTTGTACCTATAATATAAGATGTGCAAGATATGCAGGCATTGTTAAACCATGAAAAATTGCCAGACAAGTTATGTTTCATGTGTTACAACAGGATTACCCTGACTCATCATTGATCTTATCAAAGCAAATTCCTTCACGATACGCAAATCTATGACCCTCAGATGATACATTAACAATCCTCCCCTCTTTCTTGCTTTCACAAGCTGTGTTTTTCATGGTATTCAGCAAAAGGTTTGTTAGAAGAAAATGACCTGCAATTTAATTACAGAATCAAGTATGCGTCAGGCCATTTGCTCTTACATGAGTACACTGTGGTTCATTTGAAAAATGATGAATTTGCAGTCATATATTTATGAAGATTTTTCATACAAAGAAACAGGAGAATGAAACTAAGCTATATGGGATTTATTTTTGGTTCCATAGACAAATCAATCTTTCTTTATTTTTGGTTCCATAGATAAATCAATCTTTCTTCAGTCAAAGGTTTTTACAAGCAATGAAGATGGAAGAAAGAATGATCTCTCACCGCCTGTACAAATGAAAGATAAATCTTTTTGCATATGGTCATAATTATCATTCAGTAACAATGAGCAATTTCCACCATATGTGATTAAACACAGCTCTACAATAATCCTTTGATTGCAAGAAAATCCCATCTTTTGATATCATAGCAAATAACCTTAAAAATAAAATAAAATAAAAGGACTGCCAGGGAAATGTAATGAATATAAGGCTATCTTCATACCTACATGATTGGTTGCAAACTGCATTTCTATTTTGTCTTGGGAAAGCATGAAAGGAGTTGCCATAATGCCTGCATTGTTACTGCCAAAACAAATTCATAACATCAACTCTTACTACAGCATTATCCCAACGTAGATGTAAAAGGTTACGGTGGAATGAAGTTAATCAGGGTGGCTATAAAGCAACTTCCATATCACAGCACAATATATAAGGACAAACAATAAGCACAAGCATGATTATTTACACTGTTGTATACATACAAATAGAGAATGTTATCAAATTGCTTACATGAGGAGATTCAGAGGAAGGCCCAAGGAAATATACTCAGATGCAAACTTCCTAACAGATTCGATTGAACTTAGATCTATGTGCATGACATCAATCTTAGCAGAGGGAATTTCCTTCATTATTGCTTCCTTAGCATTGCTACCAGCATCCATATTTCTTACTGCCATAACTACATGAACACCACGTAAAGCAAAAACACGCGATGTCTCCAGGCCAATACCACTTGATGCTCCTGAAATTAACAAAAGAAGAAATACATTTATTTACTCCTATAAGCATAATATCATGAGTCTGATGCTTGACAGTTTAATGGAAGGAGAAATAAAAAGAGAGTGCAACACAAAATCTGATGAAGACCACAAAAATAGCAAATTCTAGGGAGACAAACATAAACTGCTGAAATGAAACTCTCATTATGGTAAATTGTGTAAAACTGACGATAAGATTTCATATTCTTAATATAAATCTTATGAAAAATCAAGAGTCATCAGAAATTACTGAAGTATACCTGGAATAAAAATGTGAGCAATAAATACAAGTTCATTAGCCTATGGTCGTTGTGGTTCTACAAGAAAAAACGTTTAGAAGGTATCCTCCTCCATAAAGTTGAAATTATGGTGGAATCCTTTAGGATTTCCCAAAAAGGAAAAAAAAAGTTGGCAAATCCTATTCGAAAGAATTTCCAACTAGAATTTCTTCAGTTTATCTCTTAATATATTTATACTCAAGACTTTGTCAAAAACAAGTCATCAGTGACTGAAAGAAAGAATTCAGGCATCACTAGAAAAATACTGGGAAAAACCAGTAGAAGATAACCTGCTTACTAATCGATCTTTAGATTGGAAATCATAAAACCGTGACCAAACTGCAGAAGTAGAGTATAGCGTGTTATAGTAAACAAACCGATGTAAAAACCTGTCATATTAAGGACACGAAAACAAAGCCTCAAGAACTAATCATAACACAGGAAACAACCGTCGAGGTTATACGATCCAAGAGATACAAGATTGAGCAATCTTTTGTTTTCGCAGCATCCAAACAGCAAGCGAGATTAATCGCAATAAATAAAGACGACAAAGAAGTGCAAGCCATAATGATCCCGGATTTAAAAACAAAGAAAAACAACCTGTAACGATGGCAGTGAGGCCATTTCCATCAATTCCATGAGTAACTTGCTCAGCTGTGGAAGATGCAGAAAACCCAGAAGGCCCTTTCCACCCAAAAATCCACATCTTCTTCTTATTCGTTCCGAAAATAACAATTTGGCAGTCACTGGCTCACTAAGGCTATGGTTAACCAAATAACAGTAAGTTGTAGCAATCTACGAGTTTGAGGGTGGCTTTACACTCAGCGTACAGCCAAAAGGAAGCGTACTGGACGTTGAAAATAAAATGGAGTCCCGCAATGCAATCAAAATCTCCTTTGACGTCGAAAGTGACGGCCGTCCAAATCAACACTCTCAATATGGTTTTTGTAAAAATCATAAAAGATTCCTCAAGTGAAATTAGACTACTTTTGAAGCTATTCCTGTCCGGTAGGACTAGGTAGTGGCAACGGGCTGGCGGACTGCCTCGACATATTCATATATTGAATATGATACATATCTTAGAAATAATTGCAATAAAAGTGTGGTACACATGACTATTAATTAAATTGCTTAATGTATGTTTAATAACTGTAATAAGATGGTTAATAATTTATTAATTATATTTGAGACATGTAGTAATATCCTAATAACTATATGTTGGCTATTAAATTATAGTTGATAACATCCTTGAAATGACATAATTATCCTTTTTCTACCCCTTACAATAGAATATGTTATAAGATATAACATATGGTGAGATTGTGTGCATGTGGTGTGTCGGAGTGAAAGCAGAATATTGGTTTTTTACCATTAGCTTCCTCTTGTGTAGAAGGTGTTACTGATTTTGATAAATTGTGGTGCTTAAGATGGAAAGAATACACCAAGATTCTATGCTAAGTATTTGAGTCATTTTAATCTTATTGTATTGTTAATACTCTAAATAGAATATAGATCTTGATTTTGCGATTGTTGATGAATGCATCTCTGAATAACAATTAGTATAAGAGCTCTGTGGTCATTTGATTTTAGGGCTCATTTTTTGTACAAAAATGTTTTTTAAAATCATTTGTTGGCATAAATAACTTAGAAATGATGCATTGGGGTGCAACAATGATTGTTGGTATTGTTGTTGTTGCCCTTTTACCTTTGTTTTGGACAAATGAATAACAATTTTTTGGTTGAAATTTTAAAAAGTTTTGTGTTTTTATCAATAGCCGAAGTGGGGTTGATATTTTCACATTTTTGAGCACTTTTGGCTAAAATGGATATGAGAAATCCATAGAACATGAAAAATGGAAGAAAATGCCTTTAAAATTGTTAGAAACAGAAATCTGGAGAAGTTAGGTATAATCACTAACCCACGCACCCGCTGACCTAGTTGAAAGTCAGGGACGATAAGTTTCTTAATCTAATATATATATTAAAAAAATTTAAAAAATCACAATGTGCATGCAAGGTCCTTTTTAGAACTTTTTATTTTTTCTCCATTTTTAGTTCTATTTTTTCATATGTTGATACTGAAGACTAATTGGTAATTTTTAATTTGATAACTCTAATTGTTTAATCTTTTTTGGCATAAACATAATTATTTGTTAACAATAGTGAATGCTTATTTTTACGTATCGTAGAATTGAGCATATGAAACAATTTATGATGATGAATTTTTTTAAATATTAATTTATCTTTAAAATTTTGTGTTTTCCTCTAAAATAACGTTGAGATCTATATGGGTAATTAATTATCCTATCGATAATTACTACTTAATAGGATGCCTAATATAGTCAAGAAATTTTATTGAAATATTATAAACCGCACAATTTTTCTATCCTTTTGATAGTATATTGATGATTTGGTTGTAATATTTAATAAATTGTTCTTATCTTTGAATGAGTTCTATATTTGTTTAAGGAACTCTAGCATAGATGATATAATTAATTTTGAGAAAAAGAGCACAAATTGCATAATTATGTTTTACCGTGCATATCATGGTTATTACTCTTGGTTCTCATTCAGTTTTAAGCAATCTGAGAGTCTCTGCTATCTTGACGCTGAATGGAATGAATCACAAGTAGTGGATTGAATCTCTCATGATGAATATCATCATCATGCAAATGGACTTCGCCTTAAGAATTGATCCACCACCGAAACCTATTGATGATGCTACTGAGAAGGAAAGGAAATCCTATGAGGAGTAAGAATACTCTAACTGATGTTGTTTGATGATTATGAGGTATCATATGGATGAGTCCATTTGTGATAGTATTCTAGAGGCAGATAATGCAAAAGATTTTCTTGCTGCCATTAAGAAGAAGTACATGAAGTTCTCAAAGAATGAGTACTTAAACATGCTTCATCATGCCATTTATGATGGTGCAAGTGACATTAGGGCTCACATCGAAAAGCTCATGGGTTGTTACCATAAGCTTAAGGTTATGGATATGGACCTTGGTGAGGATTACATGGTATGGTTTATGATAGGGACTCTTCCTTCTAAATTTGATTTGATCAGATCAAGCTATAATGCTCAGAAAGAGCAATGGACTATTGAGGAGATGATTGCTATTCTTTCCAAGGAAGAGGATGACATGAAAAATGGAAGGGCAAGAAATATCTCTATAATAACAAACCACAACAATTCTCTAAAGAAAAACTTCACTTCTAATAGCTCAAGTGATCAAAAGCCTCTCAATTAGAAGGTTGTTAGTCCTAATCTTCTATTAGTTAGAAGAATCAGTTTTTCAAAGGGAAGTGCAACTTTTGTCATAATTTTGGGCACAAGAAAGCTGAATGCTAAAAAATCAAAGCTCATTTAAAGAAGAAAGGTAATTGTCGTGTGATGATTTATTTTGTTGGACCCCGTTTCTAGAGCCCAACATCGGACATGAGAGCGTGGTGCTTGATGCGTGAGGCGAAACATATAAATTAAACGAAGAAGGAAGAACCCTCGGAAGCTCAATGGACCCTCAGTGAACAAACTTGGAACTTACTTTCGTTTATTTGAAACAAACACATCCATAATTCATTAGTATCCAAAAGATGAGTTTTACAAAGCTTTAATAACATTTCAAACCAAATTACAAACTTTGAGTTCAAGTGTCAAAAATACAAAAATACACTTGAACTAATCAAACTCGAAATGTAACTAAAGCCTTGACTTCCAAAAGTATAACTTGAAAATACTTTAACATAACAAAATGGAGTGTAGCCATGACCCTTGACTTACTCGGTCTCTTGCTCGTCACCTGAATGGGGAGAGTAAAGGGGGTGAGCTATAAAGCTCGTGGGAACACATTTATAATATAG
>JANZLF010000221.1:32101729-32127068 GCA_026546835.1 Erythroxylum foetidum
CATCTTGTGTCTAAACCATCTTTTCTATTTCATTTCAAGTTCAAAAATTTTCCTTTTTTCTACACATGAATAATCGCTAATAATTTCTCATTTAATAGAAAGGTTCGGGGTCCAACTAAATAGGAAGGGTTTTAGCTCAAAGTTCAAAGCTTCGATGTCAGGTCTCCCAATGCCTTAGCTAATGCTTTAGGAATTCAACACGACAAGGTCCTTCAGTGATTTTATATTCTTTATGAGTCATCTTTACTTCATCATCTTCTATTCTGACCTTATATTCTTCGTGGTCATCCTTGTTTCCTTAGTTTTGAAGTCCTCTTATATGCAATGTTCTCTTGAGATTAGGGTCTACATTTACAAGATTTCCCTTATCGTTGGAAATGCACATATAAGAGATAATCTATAAGAAAGAAATAAAATATAATTCAATAAGTAAATAATAAAACTAAAAAATAAGACAACTAAATAAAAAAGATCTAGTCTAGTCAGTTTGCATGTTTACAAATAGTGAAACTCAATTCCTAACAATGACATAAAAAATTATTATATTATTGTACCACAAATGCATTTGTGGTTATATCTAGTATTAGCGAATACGAGTCAATCTAAGCATTTTCAATTAAATACCTACTACCCACAAACTTAACAAGTTAGATCAACCTTTATACATAAATTAGTAAAGAAAATAAAATAAATAACAAATATAATTACTAATATAAAACAATGATTAAGAATATGCCAAACTATGAATGTGTTAGATTTGGTCCGGGCTCCCCTAAACCTTTATTATATTCACTTTCAATTTCAATTAATGAATTATTATATATTTTGCACTAATAAGAGTTCATAACCTAAACTATGCTATCTTTCGAGATATATAGTCCCGAGTTAGAGGTTAGTCACTTAAAATCTCTTTCGAATCTAGATAACCTAAGAATGCTTTAATTCATTCTATGAATGCTTGTGATATTTTTTTACTCTATCCTACGAAATTTTTTTTACTCTTTCTCAAATGGCTCCCACTTAACCCTCTTTATTATGACACAAACTTACATCTCATCTCACAAATCTTAATGCATGAATCATATATTAAATCTTCTACTTTTGCTCTATCCATTCAATCCATATAGAAGTGTGAATATATAATAAGAAAACTAGAATTTCATTATTCAAAGAATGAATTAAAGTGTATCACATCTTAGGTTCTTCCTCCCTAAATCTATATCTAAATTAGTTCACAATCACACAAAGAACATCAACATTAAAACAATAAAGAAATCATGTCTTGAATTTTAAAAACTCTAAAGAATTATTGACATCTTCATCTATCTCCAGTGAATGGTGAATTTTTATCAAGATTAGTACAAAATAACTTCAAATTGTTTCCCCAGCCAAAACTTTTCTTTCTTGCCTCTCGTTAAAAATTTGAAATCCTAACTTTCAATGAGCTACATAGGTCCGTGTAGTTTTTGTGCATTTTATAAAATTTCCTATCATGTGCGTCACCCTGTTTTTCGTCTAAAGGGGTAATGCGGGGCATGTAGGGTACGCTGGTGAAATAGCAACAATCACATCTATACATGGCCCTCAACTTAGGAATGCGTAAACTACATGCTATGTTGTTCTTTTCCAAATCTTCCAAAACTGTTCCATTTCACTCCAGTTATTCTCTAACTTCACTTCTTTTCCTTGTATGTATGGCAAAAAATATGGCCTAAAATAACAAAACTTCTTAAATTAAATACTAATATTTTAAAATCATCCAAGACACGAGCATTATACTATGGAAATAGTGCTAACAATAATGTATCTCTGGCATACATCAAGGTGCAATAGTATACATCATCCGATTGGAAAAAAATCAAAGGATCTTCAAGGGAGCTCACACTAGCTCAGAGATCACCTATCAAAGGGTCTTATGTAAGATTAGAAAAGTTGATATTGCAAGGAAACCTAACACACACTGTGACCACAGGTTGAAAGTTGAAGCAAGGATATGAAGGGGTTATGTGATATCCATTCTTGGCTAGCCTTAACTTGGTTATAAATTTTCATTTAGTTCATTTCTTATATGTTTCTATGCTATAAGCTTGTGATTATCAAATGATTATCTCAGCTTCGAATGGTCATCAGCGTAGTTTTTAACATGTTGATGTCACCTTCTATTCCATTTTCATCACTCTCTATACGGCTAAGCTCATGATCACACATTTTTCATTCTTGGGTAACGTGCTGTGGTTCAAGCTTTTGAGCTATAATTTCATTGTTTACTCTATTCATAATGCTCTAGCTATCCAAGTATGTGATAAAATGCACTTTATTTGTGAATTATGTATGTGATAAAATGCACTTTATTTGTGAATTATCCATCATCAAATTGTCTAAGTTTGTGGAATACCAAACAAGTTTATGGAAATAACTAACTTATTTATAAAAATAATTGTTTTCATAAGTTGTCTAATTTTACTTAACTAAATTTCAAGCTATCAAAGCTTGATCAGGTTCAAACTTAATTGAATTTTGAGCTAAAATTGGGTCAAAAAAATAGCTTCAAGTCATATAGTTCAAATTTAGTTCAACCCAACTCATCACCATCCTTAATTATTATACTATCTTGTTTTTCTACTCTTTTGTAACTAAACAATCAAAAGCTCGAGTTATAAAAACAATCTCTTTGTAAAATACAAAGAAAAAGTTGTGTATAATTAATACCCCTCCCCTTCTTCCCTCTCCCCAACTATCACAAGATGATAAGTCTTGTATACTTAAATTATTGTTGTTGTCATCTTGTTTTTCTGCTAAGACCACTTTTTAAGTCTAAATTCGAACCATCAGTATCAATCACGGGATGGGAATCTTATAGGTTAAAAGTTTTGAACTACAATTGTTTGTGCTTTCTGTGCAAAAGCTGTTCTATCCATCATACTTCTCAAGTTATTAACGCAAACTTTTGTTCACGTTTTAATAGGTATAGGAGCAGTCGGACCATCAAAAATCCAGACATAAGTCTCACTTCGGATTGTAAAACACACAACCGGTTTTAAAGCAAGAAGCCACTGAGGTAAGTTGGAAGTCACAAACAAAGTTGAAAGGGGAGTTTAGACTTTAGACATGGTATATAATACAGAGTACCTGATACAGAGATGTTTCTTTTGGAGAACAATGCACACTTTCTAATTTACACCAAGCCCATGCTAACTTATCTTAAGGTGATGAAGAATGCATACAAGATTGTGAGTATTACAAACACGAGATCAATACTTGCAAGATTTCTCACTCGTCTGATCTAATTCTTGATTTTGTTGGAGATAGCCATGAGGACAAGGCCTTCCCGGTACCCCTTGTGTCCATAGTATCTTGAGGTCACCTCTCTTTCTTCCCAGTGTCAGAAATGTTCCTGCATCATGCGTTAATATATGAATACTTGGCTTTTCTCAGATAGAAGATAAAGCTCTCATATGACTTTTTTCCCCATTTTCAGAAAAAATTACCAAGAGTGAAAGGGACAATATAGAGCAATGCAGGTTGGCCATGTCCGTCCATCAAGTTCAGTGCCACATATGTGATTAGAAGACCTGACGGGGATGTCAAAAACACAAAAGCAAATATGTTGGTCAACAAAATGAACGCAATTTCCAAGGCCCAAATATACAAATATTATAACATAATACAAAATAGTGTTATTTCACTCCCTCCATAAAGTGACGAAAAGAGAAAGATTAGATAATTATTTTGTACCTAATCCATAAGCAAACATTGCCCATAAGAAGTATCCAGCCCGAACACTCTTACTTGTCAACCAGTCATACCTGCAATAGTGACAAATTGCCTTTACAGCTGATGGGCTCTCACCAAAAAGAGAACTTGAGTGAAATCACATATCCAAAGTAGATTGCATCATAATCCATCCACTTGAAGATGAAAATATTACACCAACATTTACTTTGTCTGCACATATGCAGGATTCCTCTTTTTCAGGAATGAAGAAAAATAGGATCAGTTCATCTCGTACTTGTCTTGATGAATTGATAAATGGGAGAGAAACAGTGAAGAATCCTTATCGGTTCCTTATGCACATTTATGGACTTCATAAAAGCTTAGAAATAGACCAACTATTGGGGGCATATTCTCACTCTTTCTTGACCTTATCGAAGATGAAAGAAGGCATGTAAGGATATTGCTTTAGATTAGGAGAAAAATGGACCATCTTGGGGGTACAGTAGCATTTTCTGAAAGGTGTCCAAATGTATATTACGTTGGCAAATTTAAAGCTGACAATCACATTTGCAAATCAACAGTTTTGGCCTCATGTGAAGTAATTGAAACAAAAAAAATTAAGAGCCCCCAGCTAAATGCTTGGGGAAAGGGTCGTGAAATTTGAGGATGTTAGCAAAGTTGCATGCTCAAAACCAAGCTAGAAACTGAATTCTTGTAAAACAAGTAATAAACCTTAGTGAGAATGCTATTAGCAGTCCAGGCAAAAGGATGTCACCAAATCCAATGATACTGTAGCCACCCCAAGGATCAAACATGCGAGGAATCTTTAACAGCATGGGGATACCATCCTCTCCACTTTTATCACCACGAGCCACCTACATCGAAAGGTATAAACAATTATAGCCATTCTTCATCCTTTCATAGAAAGAGAAGAAAGTGTTGAAGCATGAAAATACTCGTGAAAGATACTATAATATCGGGATTCCTTACCACAATCATTACACTTTCTTTGAACAACTTCTTTGAAACAAACACCCAAAAGATATCATACAAGAATGCACAGCTGAGAAGAACCGTTCCCACCTGATTTAACAATTATTCTGAATCAGTCAATCAAGCAGTAAGGAGAAGAATATCAGAGTCTGGTCTATCCATATTTCAATATTTAGTTAGGAATGTCAGAGTCTGGTCTATCTATATCTCAATATTTAGTAGTACTTATCTGCTAGAACCAGTATGACAAGACTACAAAAAGTAACCAGTAAAACAAAGCTGCAGTTACGTAGATATGATGTTATTTCAATTACGACAACACAGTGTTTCGATGTAAATAGATTAAATCCCCAGAAAGGATACAACATAAAAATTTCCATAGTGCAAGGAACATAAAACAAGAGAGCTGATAAGACTATTTCCGGTATACACCGCAAATTTCCACAACAAAAACTAGAATACAAGGCAAACAAGTGGAAAATCAAATTAATAATAGATCAAAATATTGTCAGTTCCCATTCATTAGAAAATGCAGCCACTATCAAGAATCAATGTCACAGATAAATCACATCGCCTAATATTTAGCCATTTTTGTAAAACAAGTTCCTGTGGTCTCTGCAGCTGCAGCAGATCGTAGTTTAATATTGGCAAAATCTTCAAGTATGCTGCTCCACCTAAGGATCATTTCTAAATGACACCTAATTTCACAGTGATGTCTAATGGTCATGAAGGTTGACTATTCAAACTAATAAAAACTTAACTATTCATGCAATCTTCTATTTTACATCCCTAACAAAATAAGAGGTCAGTGCTTTCAATAGTAATACTTCATTAAACAAACTCGACATAGGAACAGAGCCCAGTACCTTTAGGTTAGGCACGTGGACAATTTGTAGAACAGTGATAATAAGTGCAATTCCCTGATTTCAGAACATATAGGAGGATAACAGAATATTAGTCAAAGAGTAAAACAAATTTCACATAATATAATTGTATTTTATTGAGCAGACATACAGTTCCTCCATTAGAAGAATGAGAGTATTTTATTGAGCAAAGTGAAAATTGTATGGCTATCAGCAAGAGGTTTTAATCAAGGTTTTAAATTGTAGATTGTGAATTATACTACAGTTGCTAACAATTTAAGTAATCATGGATAATGCGGGCACAACTGTAAGTAACACAGACACGGTTACGGCAATTGGAGCAATCATGGTCTTTGCAGGCTCAATTGCAAATAACACAAACACAATCATGAGTAATGCGGACGTAGTTAGGGCAAATTGCGGTCCAGACTGTAATTTCAATATTGTCGGCTGGAATTCAAAACCTTTGTCTTCATATGAGACAGACCCGATGCAATAGTAGAAAAGAAACCGGTTTTGACCATTAGACAACAACAGAGTGTGGGTGGGGGAGGAGGATCTTATGTCTAGGAACATAGACCATGTGCAGAATTTTTGTGCATAAATGAGAATTGATAAGAAAACATTGTTTATCTATATGTCCTTACAAGTATATCTTGACCTATCCATGCAAAGGAGACGTCACGATAAACAGCCCAAACAACAGCAAATGCTATGCAGAAAGGAGAAACCGCCAAAGTTAGGTATGAGAGAGCTCCAAAGAAAGGGACTTTGATATATGATTCTCCAGCATTCCTGAACCACCTGAAAATATTCATGATTTTAGTTTTTCTACCATAAGATAATTGACGTCTAGAATTTGCAGTATTCCAGTCTACAAGAGGATTGATCAGCTTTAAAGCAGGCAAGAAGAAAATAACATGCAAATATAATACCTTAACGAATTACTACTGGATGCTATTTCCTACCAGTCCAAACGTTTTTTATATAAGTTGACGGATTTTCCAATCAGTTGTCCACATTGGATGTTTGATGGATTGTTTATCTTCTTTCCAAGACAGCATACATTTGCTTTTATTGAGACAATATCAATTGATAATGGTTTTTCCTCAAATCAAGCATTAAAAAGCTTCAAACTCAGCCTGTAAAAAATTTCAGAACATGCCAATAAAAAACTCACAAAAGGCATAGACACATTTGAGAAGCAATACAACAATCATCATAATCTTTCTCTTATGTTAAAATGAAAATGAATAGAAGATATGACACCTAATTCTAAAAGTTTACAACATATGGTAGGCTTAAATTGATGTCAGAAAATATCATTTCAAAAAAACATTCATCTCTTGCTCTACAATATGTTACAATGCTTCAGTTTGCATCCACATTCTCCTGTCTACATCCTCCAATTCAAACAGAATGCTAATCTGCCGTATCTAGTGTGATAAACACATATATTTCAAACCAAGATCACAAAAGTCACAAACAGAAGTTCATCATTAGCTGCTAGAAACACACTGACACATTCTTCCTTGATAACAAGGTAAGTTTGCATCCCCACAAGGCCCTTATCTAGTGTGATAGACACATAAAATATCTAATCAAGATCTAACTCAAAGATACAAATGTCAATCATTAGATGCAGAAACACACTCATCCAGACTTCTACCTTGATAATAAAGCAACAAGGCAAGTTTGTAGGCCCTGCAAGTCATGAGAGGATGAAGTTAATCAGCTCTTACAAAGCAACATATTAAACAACAGCTAATGAAGAACCAAGGAAAACTTAAGCATACTTGGACGACAAATACTTCAACATCAGTTTGCATAAGTTTTAACATGGGCATGCATGAGAAAAGGGCAGAGGAAATTTATTTGAAATATTTGTGTTCCAATGCCAAATATGACATTTAGGGAAGAAACCAAATCACATACCTCAACACCACCTATACAAAAAAGAACCACCAAAAGCTCAATGAACCAGTATGACATGAGTTTGTATATCACGACCAAGAAGCACGAAGCAATGACAACAAAGAGGACAGCTGATATTGTGTTAATGTCTACGATACTGCTCACGCCTAATGCTTTAATATCTGGAATTTCATCCACAGCATCCTACATGAAGAAGACAAGCAGAAGGAGAAAAGAAACCAGCAAGAATAAGTGCCATAGCGAACACCTAGAGTTCACAAAATAGTCGTATAAACTTCCCTACTTAAAAATAGTGGAAAGACACCTTTAAAAATTTGTCCTGCTCAATAGCTGCCTCTTTGGCACTCCATGCAGACCAGAATGAGGCACAAAGGATAGTGCCAACTGCCATTAACCACAAAAAGACTTCTGCTATATCAACTAGTGGTCGCCGAGGAGAATATAACTGCACAGATACTGCAGAAAGATTGAAAAAATAATTAGCTACTCTCCTGCAGAAGAAACAGATACTTGCATAATGCTGAGAATCAAAAGGAAAAAGATTGGCACATCAAGAAAAGATTAAGAAAAACAAAGAATATATTATGCTTGAGAACCAGCATGGTTTTTATAAAATAACAAGTCTAATAGAAGTTTACCTGATGTATTATTCAACAACATTTTCTCCAAGCTTGCACCAGCATCTTGAGGAAGCATAACCGCAGGTATTTTTATGTCCAAATCAGTTTCATCCCGGTCACAAACCATCTTGTAAAGTTCTGTAAATCGATATTGTAGCAAACTTAGTGATAATGGCAAAGTTACAACAGCATAATGCCATAATGGACAAACTCGACAGGGAATTCAAGATCAGTTCCTTTGTAATGCCAAATCCACAAATCTGAAGTCAAGATCTTGAGTCCCAATGTTTTCATAGTCAAAATAAAAACAATCATGATTTTAAGATCATGACAATAAATATACTAATGTATTTCATTCCATTCAAACCATTACATTCCCAACCATTCACATGATATTTACACTAACTTCAATCTCCTCACCGTTTCTTCGATCTTTCAAAATATCCATAATCACAATCATACAATTATGGATGAAAAATTTCTGGTGAATTTTTTATAACAGTCTTCTGAAAAATGTATTTATCACTTATGAGATATGACAAAATTGTCCACGATATGATTGTCAAAGGAAACGAGATCAGAAAACTTAGCCAGGTTCAATTTCCATGCGACTGGAGTTTTGAGAGAACGGAGAAGACCCTATTTTGTTGGTATCATAACAGAAGGATCAATGGAAATTTACTGCTTTGGACCAGAGGAAAAAAAGGGGACAAAAGCATTTACAATTTAGTCCAAGGGTGACAGTATGAAGAACATTTGGAGCCAAAAGAGGAATTAACTCTTCTGAGCTCTCTCCACCATAACCCCACACTAACAATTCAGCCAAGAGGGACATAACATGCTGATTACCTCTTTGATTATTGATAATGAGGATAGCTGAAGCACCAGCAGCCTCTGCATTATTTGCTTTTTCTGTAAACTTGCAGTTGCCTCGTTCAACCATGAGGACCTCTTTAGCAAGCTAAGAGACAAATACACTGATTTCAGAAAGTATGAATAAACATTTGACAGTGCACAACTAAAAACTCACATAATGGAAAACCTCAGGTTTCTAAGGGAAAAGGAAATGGCAAAAAGTGGAACCTTATTCTTAGATGGGGTGCAACAATCTCGAGGATTTGAAAGCGTAAGCCGAGTCTGATTTGCATTTTTCTCCTTTGACTCAATACGAGGACCAAATCTGGCACCCACACCTACAAATTCAACATCTTCTATCCCATTGACCCAAGTTTGAACTTTTACCTATCAAATATCAGTCACAAGATTAATTACAAAAACAAATTTGAATCCCTGAGCCAAATTGATTTATATCAATGGCTTTGCACAAAATTTCAGTCAATTTAGTGACAAAAACAAGCATTGTCTTCAATTTTGAGCAAAACAAAAGTGAAAGCCCACTATGCAATCAAAATGCCACTCTCAGTTACAGCCAACCTTTGAAACTCGACCTTCATAATTGCTTGCATTTACTCTTGCACTTTCCCAATGTCAAACATATAGCAATTGCACATTCAACCAACCACACACAAGTTGACAAACTAAAAGGCCAAAATAAAATCTGGAAACAAATTGATCAATTTTGAAAGATGCCAAGAAACTTTGCAGGATGACCCAATTTAGAATCTATATAACCCCAATGATTAAAAACATAATTAAACCAAAAATTTCAGCAACTTACCAGGTCTGTTCTTAAGGGAAACCACGATTCACTCATAGATAACACAGAAGCTCCAAAAAATGAAAAAGGAACTCAAACATAAGTTCCAGTTGACTCAGATAACATACACTATACCATGATTTCAGATCAAAGACATCATTATTTGCAGAAAACGAAGCAACAAAAACAGGAAAAAAAAAACCAAGACCCAGTTGAGAAAACAGAAAAATAAGAAGGTTGGAAGAGAAAATGAGCATACGGTGATACCAGAACGAAATCGTTTTCACAGCCAGGCTTCTTTGGAGCTGAATCGTCGTCATGAACTATGTCCCCAGCCGTGACAGTAGATGGGTTACAGACCAGCAAGATCACAGCTGATATGGTGATCACCAGCCCCAGGTTTTGCAAATCCATGGGACTCCACTTTACCCGTCTCTTGCTCTGCAAAACCAAGGCTTAAAGCAGAGAGGGAAAGAGGGGAGCAGCAGACAGAAAGATAGCTTTGTTTTGGTTTCATTTTTCTTAGTCTAATTACGATATATTAAAAAGAAATAAAATATGCAAAAGATTTGGAGGTCTCTAAACGACGCCGTGTCGTGGGAGAAAAACCAGATTTATTAGAACTGCGGCCAACATAATAAAAGTAATAATTGTTTTTTGGTAGAACAAATATTTACTGTTGCCACGTGTGCACTTTGGACATCAAAAACAAAAACGAAATGAAAATTAAATATTTTTCTTTAATATTAAAATTTAATTAGTTAAAACATGAATGTGGACTGCCTTTCTTCTTTTCTTTTTCTGAAAGAAAAATTCTATTTCACATGGAACTTTGAACAACATATCTAATCAATCCTGGAGAGAACAAAATTATAGTTTATTTGTCCTTTAACAAAAGGGAATATCTCAAGCATGACTTTCACTCACATGTTAGTTGGCACAAAGCCTTGAACAAGGGATACAGAAATATGGCATTGGAGAAGATGGCTGGTACAAACTGAAATCAGCATACTCAGCTTCAGTTCCGATACCCCTTAATGGAAAAGGTTGATACAAGGTGAAACGAGCATAACTGAAGTAGCATACCCAACTTCAGTTATGCCACAGAAAAACAATCTCCTTCATCTTCAGAGCCGTGGAGATTTGCCAATAAAACCTCGTCTCAACTCAACACTAGTATCATTGCTTCTCTAAAGTTTAAATGAGAGGATCCTAGACTCAGTTTTAAGAAGCAAGTATGGCTATGCATCTGTGTGTTGAGTGTAATTTTTTATTCCTGCACATTTTCCAGCTCCAATCTAACTATGGGAATTGGTAACAATCTTGATACGGCTTGTAATTTGAATGGCTTGGGAAGTTGTTGGCACTGTACTGTTCTGCTAAATAGTTGTTTCCTTCTGAAGGCCTTATAGGTCCACCAAGAGCACTAATGTTTTCTCGTCCTAGATTTTCCAAGCCAAGTTGGCCTAGAATACTAAAACCACCACTTGCAGCATGATGAAGAGGGACAGGGAAGCCATTTCCTATGAATGAAGCCCAAGTGCTGCTTTGGTTAAACTGGCTATTGCTTCCAGAACTTGTACTTTCTTCAGGCAGCAACATGCCCTGATAATATCCATAATAACTGCTTGAACCAAAAATTAGAGCTGATGTCTCAGGATTTGCGAGTTTGTGATTCTCAACAGCTGTTGATTGCATAGTGTTAAATAAAGAAGCACCAAGTTCATGATTTGTAGAGGGATTTCTCATAATTGTGGGTCGTGTTAGGTACATTGAGGAAGCAACCTGAGGTAAGGAATCAGGGTCAACAGAGAACTCAAACCTATCTCCTTTACTCTTATCAGCTAACGTAATGCATCCAACATCTTGACCATGATTAGTTTGATCTTCATGCGATTGGCGGCAATCATTGTAATCAGCTTTCTTTCTACCTCTAGTAGACTTTACTGAATTTCCAGCATTGCAATTATGAGCTCTTATACCCAGAACTATGCTCTTTCGCTGATGCATTTTCACATTACGGTTTGAAGGACTAGGGTCAGAATTTGTGTTAGTGAATAAAGCCAATCTATCTTCTCCATCCTTCCCAGTTGGCTTGAAGGGTACTATTGCTTGGTTGTAATCAACTTTTCCTTGAAATGCTAGATTAATATCATTAGGATCTCTCATTTTTTTGGTTTTTAAAGATAGAGCACTGATGTCTCCAGCTCTTTTAGAGGATCTGAAGCTTCTTCCAGAATGTTGTTGAATGTTTTCCTTACAGCTCTTCTCGTGATTGACTTTAAGGTTAAGGTCCCTTTCAAAACCAGTTACATGCTGCATGCAAAATTTGTCCTCTAGCTTGTTTTCCTGCTGCTTTTTGGCAAACTCATTAAAACTTTTATCGTGGTGGGCTTGAGTATTCATCCCCATGTCATGCATCATAGGATTGCCTTGCTTCTGTAATCTGACTTTATCTTTTCTTGCCTCAGAAGCAGTTCCATCTCGCACCAACTTTTGCATTTCCTCTCTCATCCATGTTGATAAGTTCTCCCCAGCAACTCTAATGTCATCTATCAAAGATTCCATGTAAATCTTAAGATCATCCATTGCATCAGGATCATAGCCACCAGTTGTAATTTTTCTCTTCTTCTCAACTTTTATGTGACAGCTCTTTTCCATTTGATCATCAGCGGATAAACCCTTTTGACCCCTTCTTTTCTTTTTCTTTGGTTCCATGGGTTTGGGTTGAAGTGAGGGACCAGGATCATGGTTGGGTACCTGCTGAAATTTACTTCCATCACTAATCTCATCACTATCAACGTAAGCCAATTCAGAGATCAGTTTTTGCTTCTTGAGAACTGAATCCCCGCTTGATTTTGTATCGTTGCTTGATGAATCAAACTCATATTCCCTTCTAAACTCCCAGCGCTGTTGGAATTTGATTTCTTGTTCTTTTATTGTAGAATTAGGGGACATCATAAAATGCAGCCAATAAATGGATCATACGATGACTACTAAGAACAATTGCTCTATTGGGAATTCCAGCCTCTGAAGGATCGAACTTGTTTGTTAGCCTGCTCACTTGCAAAAACTATCAAAGATTGGAACAGTCGCACAAACTTAGATTCTGCCTCTCATTTTAGTCCCACATCAGCCAGGAACCTCACTAGCGACCAAGTGAATCCACCTGATTGGAGACGATGTTGTGTTATGTTGAGTGCTTCACATCACCTGGAACTTGGTTTCGTTATCCTTGTCCTGATACAAAGAAAAAAACACACATCTAAATTGAAAAATGGGTTAACAATAATGTCAACATAGAAGAAGCATATGAAATTGCTAAAAGAAAATGATAACCATTAGGAAGAAACCAAGTGCTTGACAAGAAACCATTCAATGATTAAAGTTTTGACAGATTCCATTGAATGTTTCATAAAGTGAAATAGGGTAAGATGATTTAAACTTTAGACCTCTTCAGCCCAAAAATTTAAGCCTATGAGTGAGGCTCAAGAATAATTCATATGCTTAATTAAAGCTGCTCAACTTGACAGAACTTGCAAACTCTGCTTCTATGCAGGCCTCAGATGAATTGACTGGCAATATAAGGAAAATTTTAATAAAAAAGAAAAGCATGCACATTAGGCAAAGACTGGCAAAGCAATATATAAAAAGAATGATGACAAATTTATATGGGGTATCCTATTCCATCTGTTTTGGTCGCATCACATTTCTAATGATTTCTCCTCAACATCAAAATACAAAAAGATGGCAGTTTAATTCATTGAAAAACTATTATGTATCTACTTTCAAAGTTCAAAAACCCCATTAATCAAACTGAAAACACTCGAAAAAATGAAACTAATTTGAGAGACAAGAAATCCAACTCAGTTAAAAAAAACTTCATATGAAGTTATCATAAAATGGAAAATGTAGACTGTAAGCAGCAAAAGAGCTTCAAAAACTGGCTTCCAAGAAAAGAAAAAGCTATATGGTTTGGTGTTGATATCTTTGAAACCCATGTAAGAACAGTTCAAAGAAGGAGATGAAGCCATTAAAGAAACATTTTTATTATCCATGATCAAGGACATCTTCAAAGATACTAGCATTGCAGAAACCACTATAACACGATGAAGAAAAAGCAGCCAAAACAAAAACTCCTGAAGCATCAGCTTAATGGGTTTGAAGAAGAAATTAGCATGCACTAACCATATGCGAACGGACAAGAGTTCAACTTTAGGTCAAGCCAAGAGAAATGTCTCCCCTATCAAACATCAAGTTCATCTCTATTCTAAAGCTGTAATTCCAGGGCATTTAAGTGTGCATCTTCTCTCTTTAGAAGGCAAGTAAAAGATACATTTTGGTCTATCTAAGGAAGGTACCATGCTTTTTTACTGTTATACAAGTTAAGTGAGTGGGTTGGCAGTGGCAGAGACAACAAAGGTTTGCTGTTTTTGACCCTTTTCTGGCATTGCAATCTCTGGGATGACACTGAATTAATTAGAATCTTTAATTCTTGATTATCAGAGCATGTAAAGGTGTTCTTATCCCTATGATATCCACCAAATTCCGTCCTTGCCTGTTCCCTTTCCGTAAAAGATGGATTTCGCATTAAAACATGTTTACTTTTTAATGAAGATTGATTGATTTGATTAGATGGGTTTTTTATACGGAACTTAATGCCCCAAATGTGCTAATTATGAGGTACAATACATATTAACTGACAGGTGACTAGCAAATTAAGTCAATAATCCCACATGGAAAAATATTAATTTGTTTAAGCTAATATAAGAAGTGGTGTTCTTTACATGGAAATTGCAAATCCGAGTCAATCTCCACATGCCTTCACTTTCTTTTCTACCATTAGTTGGCAAGAACAAGGCAGGTTGGTGCTGGCAATGCACTGGAATATGGAAACCAACTAGGAATTGTAGTGCAGTGCAAAAATAGAAAGCAATATCATTGTAAAATTCAATTATCCCAACCACGTAGGAATTGTAGCGCATAAATAGAAAGCAATGTCATTGTAAAATTAAATCACCGTATACAATAAAAAGTACTTAAGATAATGGTTCAATGGTGGTAGGGGTGAGCATTATTCGAATTAATTCGGGTAAGCAAATGATAAATTTTGGGTAATTCGGATCGGTCCGGATATTACCCGAATTATTTTCGTGCCAGGATGGGTAACTCCGAAAAAATTCGGGCCGGCCCGATTATCCAAATTAGGTTTTAAAAAATTATGAAATAGGGTAATTAGGATAATTCGGGTAAATCGAGCCGGGATAATTTGGATAAATCGGGCCGAGATAATAGGTAATTCGGGTAAATCAGGCCGGGTAAGTTCGGGTAATTGAAAGTTCGGTTTCGAGCCGGGTAAGAGAAAAAAAATTCGAGTAATTCAGGCCGGATCCGAACAGTAAAAATCTGGCCCGAATTATCCGAATGCTCACCCCTAAATGGTGGAACTTCCAATAATTTTTAATTGAAAACATTTGATCGTGGTCCCATTTTGATACCTTTGTTTCTTAACATAAAAAGAATTAACTTCAGGAGAACCATTACTCCTTCCAATGTAGGAAAAGAAATCACAAATGCTTTGACATAATGATGCTTCTTGAAGCAACTTCATCAAGGGCTACATTACATTACATAACCTGATTCATATTAAACTTTAGTAGACGACAATCAAGGAGACCAACTACTTTTTTTATGTAGATGTAAATGGATTCTTTCTTGGTCATATAAATAAATATTATTGAAGTTCAATGTATTTATATGAGGTAGTAGTCATATAAAAGGTCGGGCACTTGCAACTAAAAACGTAGGCCACATATTGCTCCAATATCGATCTTTAGGCATAACTTGTCTCTTCTAACTTTTTCCCTTCATAAAAGAATTGGGAGAATTCTGAACAAGTTATTGAAATGGGAGGTATTTCTCTAACTAATCATTAAATAAATCATTTACGAATTTATGGATACTTGGTTGATGTGTTTATTTATGGATACTTGGTTGATGTGTTTAGAAAAGAGTGTAATGAATAAAATTGAGTGGTTGGTTGTTAATTATTATTATAAAGGTAATAGTTTAATATCTCACTTTTGAGAAATCCTTTGTAACCTCCATTTATAAAAAAAATGAAACTCATTTCTTAGTATTTTTTTAAAATGTTTTTAATACTAATTAATTAAATATAATTTATTAATTAAAATATTATTATTCATTAATTAAAATATTGTAATTAATTAATTACATACAATATAATTAATTAAAACAGTATTATTAATTAATTATAACATAATTAATTAAAATTTAATTAATTAATTAGTTACAATATAATTAATTAAAATATAATTCATTCATTTATTAATATTATTAATTAATTAATTCAATTATAGTAAATTTTTATTTTTCAATATTTTTTATAAACCAACAACTATCATAATTATAATGATAATACATTATCATTACTCATTATATTCATTCTCATTCTTATTACCATTCTCCTGTGTGAACTTATTTATTCAAATATATTTTGTTTATATGATAAAAATAATTTGATCTAATAAAAACTTTGCATTTAACAAATAACTTAGTACAATTATATTATCAATGAATATCAATATAAGGAGTTCATATGAGATATTTTCCATATTCTAGGTAGTTTTAACACCCATAAATGATCCAACGTTTAGTAATTAGTAGATAATAATTTCATGATTTTGTGGTAATTGTCAATGTGCTTGATGTAAGCACATTAATATTTTTTAAAACTTGCAGAATTTTGAGTTAAGCTCATTATGCCCTTTTGAAAACACACCATCAATTTAGGAAAGAAAGCTTAGAAGAACTACAAAAATGCTGAACATTTGAAATTTTTCGAGCAAAACATAGATTTCTTTTGCATTCAGTTTATTTATAATTATAACATATATTATTGTTGAATATATGTTGAATTGGATTCTATTTGGCATCAAAGCATTAATGACCTATGTCTTGCTTTTTTTAGGAGAAATTTTAATTTTGAAAAAAAATTGAATTCAAAATTTTGCATTTCAGAGTTGTTTTTGGAAGCTTTCTTTTTTATTAAAGGTTGAAAAAAATTAGATTATGTGTTTTAGGGTGTTTCACATTTAAAATTTTAATTTTTGTGATATTTTTCTGATTTAGTTTTGTTTGGTATCTGGCAGGTCATGTACCAGGTTGTTATGACTGACTAAAGGTTGAAGAAGACCTCTTCTATCAAATGATATCGTTTGTTTATTAAAAAACATTTTATGATGCAATTGCAGAGGCTTGATCCCTTGCCTATGGAGGATGCATGATAAGCCTCTGTCAACTAAACTAAAGGTGATAGCCTTACAAATTATACATTGAAGTTATATATCTATAAAACTTTCAGGAAAAACTTTTAAAATCAAAGTTCATAATTAAATAATTTATGAATTTATAGCTCATTCATATTTTATTTTTGCTATATGAATCAGGTTATCAATTTTTATTCAGATAATTATTATGTCTATATTTTTCATTGTGAATAAAATTTTGGATTTTAGTGATTAATTATTAGGGTTTACAACAACAACCCTAATTATATAAAATTATATGTTTATGTATTTTTAGATATGACAAATTTGTTTAAATATATTACAAATTTGTTTAAATTAAAAATTTAGCCCAATGGCAAATTTATGTCATTTGATTTATGTTTTTTTAGATATGTTTTTACATTGATAAAACATATAAATAATTTGTTAGCCTTAATTTATTAGTAAGTCATATATATGTTTAAATTATGCAATTGTTCAAACTGTTTGTTTCTCTTGTTAGTTTCTCTTATACATGTTGCCAAATTCTAAATTGTGATGTAAAAACTATAAGATTTGGGAGGAGAGAGATATCATTCATTTGTGGTGGATGGAAATTGATTATGTTATCTAGAATAATAAACCACCTAAGGTGACTGAAACCAGCACTACAACTAAAATTGCTCTGTATAAATGTTAGAAGCAATCTAATCATTAAGTGTGATGTTTATAAAAACCAAACTTTCTATTGATATTTATGGTTTTGTAGAACAACAATGACAATATTCATGCTCTAGTGAAGGTTATTGATGAACAATTCAAAACTTTAGACAAGACATCTCAGTATCTTGATTATAAAGTTTTCATGTATAAGGCTCACCAATATATGACGTATGGATGAGCACATCATAAAAATGAGGGACATTGTGGCTTAATTAAAATAACTTGAGATTGAGATGTATGATTCTTCTCTCATGAATTTCATTTTGAAAACCTTTTCACCACCATCGGATCCTTTAAAATCTCTTATAATAAATATAAGGATAATTAATCGATAAATGAATTAATGACCATATATGTTCAAGAGGAAGAGAGATTGTTGATGGAATAGGGAGAGATTTTGTAAAGTGCACATCTAATTGTTCAAGGAAAGAAAAAAATCAAGCCAACTCAAGGGACATGTCAAATAACTATCCAAACAGACATTAAGAAGGAATTCAAGTGCTTCTTTTTCAAGAAAAAAGAACACATGAAGAAGGATTGCGTCAAACATAAGGAATGACTTGAAAAGAATGATAATCTATTCTTACTATAAAATGTCTTTTCTAATTTTAAAATAGAATTAGTATATAAAATTAAATTACAATCTCCAACAGCCTCCATACGTAAATGATTCTTATATTACAACTTATATTACAAGTGAGTTGTAGGATTTGTAAAACCCAAGGAAGCCAATGAGAAGGGAGTGGTGTATCTTATTCAGAAATAAGAAGCATTCACGTATGGAGGCTGTTGGAGATTACAATTTAATTTTATATACTAATTCTGTTTTAAGATTAGAAAAGACATTTTATATTCCCAATTTTTCTAGGAAATTGATTTCAATTTTAAGACTTGTACCTTTTAGTTATTTCTTTCATTTTTCAAATGAATCTTTAAAGTTAAATTATAAAACTGAATTTATAATGAATGATACATTATTTAATGGTCTTTTTCATTTTGATTTACAAGAGAATACCTATTACAATGCAACATATGTTCACGCTGAAACAAAATGATATGCTATGAATTAAAATTCTTCTATATTGTGGCACTTAAGATTATCACAAATCTTTATAGAAAGGATTAAAAGATTGATGAATGAAAAAGTACTTAGTACTTTGAATTTTACTAATTTTGAAACTAGTACGGACTGTATAAAGGAAAAGCAGATCAAAAAATCAAGGAAAGGTGCTAAAAGAAGTTCAAACATATTAGAGATCATACACACAAATATTTGTAGTCTAGATATGGAATCATATGTTTAGAAGTACTTCATTTCATTTATAAATGATTACTCATGATATATGTATCTCTACCTGCTTTATAACTGGAATGAAGCATTATATATTTTCAAAATATTCAAAGTTGAAGTAGAGAAACATTGTGGTAAGGAAATTAAGATCATAAGGTCTGATAAGGGTGGGGAATAATATGGTAGATATATTGAAGGTGGACAAGCACCTAATCTATTTGTGAGGTATCTTTAAGAAAATGGGATAATAGCCTAATACATTATGTTTGTATTTCTAGACTAGAATAGTGTGATATAAAGAAGAAACTGAACATTATTGGACATGGCATGGAGCATGCTGAGTAGCTCCAAACATCCTAAGTCATTGCGAATTGAAGCTCTGAAGACGATTAATATATATATTAAATCTTATACCAACCAAGGTTATTCCAAAGACGCCATTAAAGTTATTTAAAGGTTAGAAATCAAGTTTGCAACATATATACATTTGGGGTTATTTGTCTGAAATAAGAATTTATAATCCACAAGAGAAGAAATTGGACTTAAAGACTATAGCTGGGTATTTCATTAGATATGTCAAAGTTCTAAAGGATATAGGATTTATTGTCCATCCCATCATAGTAAAATTATGGAATCAAGAAATGCAAAATTTCTAGAGATTACCCTGGTTAGTAGGAGGGATCAATTTCAAACAATAAGGTGATTGTCATTCATAACACTCTTTAGGTTCAAACAGAGCTTGTACAACTAGCTATTGAAATTTAAAAACCTACAGTCAATACAAATGACAATCAAGAAATTTCACAATCAGTAGATCCTGTTATTCAAGAATTACCTAAAGGCATCAACCAATTGAAAAATAGACTCCATAGGAGGATGTTGGTGCAACATTAAGGAGATTTACTAAAACAAAGAAACCAACCATTACTAGTGATTATTTTGTATATCTACAAGAATTTGACTACAATATAGGAGCTGAGAATGATCTTTAAACCTTGTCTCAAGCCATAAGTTGCAAAGAATCAAAATTTATGGTATAATGGAATGAAGGAAGAAATGAATTCTATGAAGAATAACGATGTTTCAGATATTATTGACTTGTTTAAAAAAACAAAACACATAGAGGGTAAATGAGTAATTAAAACAAAGAAAGACTTATTAGGCAACATTGAGAGATACAACGTAAGACTTGTTGCTAAAGGATTGACTCCAAAGGAAGGGATCAATTACAAAGATACATTTTCTCCTATGTATAAAAAGGATTCTTTCCTTATATTTTGGCATTGGTTGCTTATGTTGACATGGAATCGCATCAAATAGATGTGAAAATGACCTTGTTAAATGGTGACCTAGATGAAGAGGTTTACATGAAATATCCAAAAGGATTCTCTAGTAATGGTGAACATTTGGTTTGCAAGTTTAAAAGATTCATATATGGATTGAAGCAAACATCCTGCCATTGGTATCTGAAATTCTATGATGTTATCTTATCATTTGGTTTTGGAAAAAAATATCATGGATCAATGTATATGTTAGAAGGTTAGTGAGAGTAAATTTTTTTCCTTGTATTATATATGTATTACATATTACTTGTAACCAATAGTAGAGGCCTATTACATGACGTGAAACAAATTTTCTCTAAGAATTTTAAAATGAAAGATATGGGTGATGTGTCTTATGTCATTGACATTAATATCCATTGAGACCTATTTAGTGGTATTTTAGGTTTGTCTTAAAAAACCTATATTAATAAAGTTTTTGAGCGATATCAAATGAAAGATTGTTTAGTAAGTGTAGATCCTATTGTGAAAGGCGATAGGTTCAATTTGGACCAATTCCTAAAAAATGATTTGATAGGGAATAAATGAGAAAACGCTCTATATGCTTCTGTAGTCGGAAGCCTGATGTATACTCATGTTTGTACAAAACTTGACATTATATTTCCTTGTTGGAATGTTAGGCAGATATTTGAGTGACCTAGGATTAGATCACTAGAGAGTTGCAAATAAAGTGTTAAGGTATTTTCAAGGGATCAAATATTAGATGCTTATATATAGATGAACTGATAATCTTGAACAATAAGGTACTCAAATTTAGATTTAGTTAGGTATGTTGATTCAAAAAAATTAACATCAAGTTATATCTTTATGTTTTCCCACAAAGCCATATCTTGAAGGAGTGTCAAGTAGTCTTTTAATACTACTTCCACATAGAGACTGAATTTATTTCTTGTTTTGAGACTACATCACATGGTGCATAGCTAAATAGTTTCATATATGAGCTTATACTCGTGAAATCTATTTCTAGGCCATTGAGAATGTATTGTGATAATTCAACAACTATTTTCTGGATAAAACCAATAAGAATGGTAGTCAGAGTAAACATATCAACATTAAGTTTTGATGCATAAGGGAACATATTAAGGGAAAAAAAGTGATCATTGATCACGTTAGTACTTAATTGATAATAGTTGATCATTTGACAAATGACATGTCACTAATGAAGTTCAAGGATCGTGTTGCTAGAATGATATTGAGCTCTATTATATAGTTATCATTGTATGAACAACGTTGTTTTCTTTAAATTCTTATAATATTTTCTCATTTTACAGTGCACATTATTGAATTTTGAGAAATTGATTATTTTGAACATGAAATAAACATCAGATTTATTCATTAAGTAATGATATCACATTGAAGTTGATATCAAATATACTATATTATAATACATGAAAGATAATACTTGACTACTAGATGACCTATTGTCATGATTCATATATTATATTTGGATTATATTAGGATTTTATACCAAGTTAAATTTATGGATCAAGTGGAAGAATATGGGATAATTTCCATATTCTAGGTAGCTTTAATACCTATAATTATAGGTCAAACGTTTAGTAATCAGTGGATAATAATTTCTTGATTTTGTAGTAAATACTAATATGCTTATTGGGAGCACATTGATATATTTTTGCACTTGTAGGGTTTTGGGTCCTTAAACTTCTTTTACCCTTTTGAAAATATACCATCAATTTGGGATTGAAAGCTTAGAAGCACTCCAAAAATGCCTAACATTTGAAACTTTCCGAGAAAGAACATCGAGTATATCAATTTCTTTTGCATTCAGTTTATTTATGATTATAATATACATTATTGTTAAATAGACATTGAATTGGTTTATAGTTAATCCTTATTCATATTTAAAAAAACAAACAAATTTCTTGCTGTCAACCTCATTCAAAGACAAAGAGTGAAATCAAGTTTAAAGAGTACAAAAGATTTGTTTCCCCTTAATCGAAAGTTTAAAGGAAAATGACACAAAAGTAAGCATAATACTTTATCACAAGGCATTCTCAATTAAATTAACATTGATTACCTTTATAAAAATTAGTCTTTTAACAGTCAAATCCACATTATGTCTGCCATAATTTTCATAAGCTTACAATTTCCAACCTTAATAAGGACAAACAATTGGCTAAGTTTGGTTTTACTTTTTTTTTTAATTTTTAAATTCTGATTAAATTTCTAATTAATTTATTAATATTTTTATTTTCTTAATCTGAATCTATTATTAATTAAATAAACAATATGTAATTATTTTCTATTTAATAATATAAAAATTATGATTGACATAATTTAACTATTCAATTTATTGTAATATATTTTTATAATTGAATTAAAATTTTAAGTTTTCAATATAATAATCATTTAAAAATATATTTTACATTTAAAAATATGCATAAACATTAAAGTAATTATTAAATAAAACTGTTTTTAGAAGTAAATACTTAATTTTAAGTGATGATATTAATTCTGAAATGAAATATTTAATTTTGAAGATGACTTTTAGTTTCAAAATTTTAAAATGTTAATCTGTAAATAAAAATTATACAAACATCTTACTTGTTTAATTATTCAGTTTACTAAGAGATAACAAATTTATCATTAAATATATATATATGCATATTTATAATAAATTAAAATAAAATAATAATTAATTCATAAAATTAATTTATCTCTGTTTTATTATTTTCGGATTAAATATAATAGTGTTAACATCCAAACAAATTAATTTTTATTCAAAAGAAGGTAGAAACCAAAATTATAAAAACATAAAAACGTGATTTCAACCAATAACAATGCTGTCTTCTTGTTTCTGGTTTCTATCAATAATTAACGTTGTCTTTTCATTCAGTTAAAAAAGTACATTACACTACTTCACATATACACAAATTACTTGTGTGGTGGGATGGTTAAAACCACCCAAAGCATTCGAAATTCGAAGCAGGGAGGGCGTGTAAATCCAGTGATCTCAACTAGCTGGAACCACCCTGTTCTGTTCATCACCTGGCATGCCATCGTGGAACCACTGCTGATACAGGCTTGAAGAAAGACATCCATGTTCACAGGTGTGAATTAATTGAATGCTTACCAATTCACACCTCACTAAAACAAAAACAAACCTCCCAAAAGCATGGAATATTTGGAATGCCGCATGGATGATACATGCATAATTCATCATGCGCATTCTAATAGTCAGCACATAGGAAGTGCTTACAAAATTGCATTTCTGAAGAACATCATGGCATAGATGTTCAGACCTCAGACCCCGCCGAAGAAAAGGGAGAGCTGACAACAAAAGCTCTTAGTAATTGAAAATACCAACGTATAATATTGTACAGCGGAGATCTTATCTTACCAAGCTTCGCTGCCAAAACACCCGATGTTATTGCATTCCGCACAGGGAAACCCAAGAAAAGTTTCTTTGATACGGAGTTGTGCACAACACTACGCCATTGGTTTGCCTCACTGCCTCAAAATTTTTCCGATACTTCATTTGGAAACCAAATCAATGACTTTCTGGTAAGCTGCACTCGCATTCACAAAATAAGAACAAGAGATGAAAAAGTAAGTGGAAAGATACAAAATCTGTTTCCAAGTTCCAACAGTACCTCTCCCCAAATTCAAAGATAACTTTGATTGGTCATTCAAATTAGCAATGATCTACTCACCGCCAAGGAAATTCGCTGGTGTCTATCCCTGCTTGGTGAAGTTCATCAACATACTGCAATGCTTCCCTGCACTCCTCCCGATCGTCAAAAAATTCCTTTTTGTCTCCTTCAATCTGATATGTTTCATGACCCTTGCCAGCAACTACCTAGAATACAGAGAATAATGATTTCATGACAACAAAACAAATAAAACAATAGCCGGATAAAACACAGCTTGGATCAACGATTAGTCAATGAAGGGTCAAAAAGTAAGACCATTTTGGCCCTGTCTACAAAGATTTATTCACCAACTGATTTATGCTATTAAAGTGATTAACAGTTTTTTTCTAAAGTTATTCTTTTCAGAATATATAATCTTTAATGCTATTATGGAGAGAAGGAAGAGCTTGGTATAAGGACACCAGGAAATCAATTCCATTTGTAACAGCTTTGCTAAAAAGGCCATTGCATGTTTTTAGCTACATATTAAAACATTTTGCACATACTTCTGAAACTTCAAAAACTTACAACCATGTCGCCTTCTTCTCCCATTGCAACAGCACAACGTACAGCGACTCGTCTAATATCATGCAGAAAAAGGCGGTGACCATTTGGAAGAGGTGGATAATAATCATTCTCTCCATATTTCAAATAATCCTGCATCGACCATCCCACACCAGCCAGCATGTCATCCAAGATGTCCACTGGTAAAGATATTAAGTAATCAGTAAGAAGCTAGAAAAATCAGTATTTATATAATATAGGTTCAGGGAACGTACATGGATCTTCATTTCTAGGATTGTCAGAGGTTAGCATTGTAACCTCACTTTTATCTGTGGCAATTTTTGTCATCATAGGTCGCTTGCCTCTTTCAATCTCTCCAGGACAACCAATAACTTCATGAAAACCATCAAGTGATCAGAAAAACAAAGTGCTATACCATCTCAAAGAAAGCAATTAAATTTCCAGAAAATGAACAAAGAGATCGAGCCTAAAACATTTAACTGAAGCAATAAACTTGTTAGTAAGATCTTCAATTCCAGGGGTTCAAAATTGTCCCCATTGATGAAGAGACACAAGGACTCATCTACCGTGATTGTCTTTACTATACTTGGGAGCTTCAAACTGACGTAGTGTGGGAAGGAAAAACAAAGATAAGTAGAATAGAATAAGCTATAATTGAAGTAGATTGTAGCTGGAACTTGAAAATAGGGCTTAGGGTTTGTAGAAAAACCTCTAAAAGCATAAAATTATTTGATTG
>JANZLF010000221.1:32144407-32159847 GCA_026546835.1 Erythroxylum foetidum
TCCTCAAATGAAAATATATTTTGAATTATAAAAATTAATATAAATTAAATTATAATAATTAATTATTATAAGAACGATTCTTTAAACTAATTTAAACTATATGGACCGAATCTGAAGAACTCTTTTCATATTTTCTAAAATACTTAGCAACAAAATTTTTTGTTGCTAGAAATACTTCTTTAGCAATCATATAATGTGGTTGCTGTAAAGAAATCATGTAAATTTAACAACCAAATTTATTGGTTGCTAATGAAAAATTTGAAATACTTGTAGTGACCACTCAATAGTTGGTTGTTCATTTGGTTGTTATTAATAATTTTCTAAAGCGACTATTAAAGTTGTCGCTAAAATTTTTATGTTTAGTCGTTATATTATTATTAATGAATTGTAAGTTTTAGTAACCATCTATAACCACCAAATATTGATTGGTTGGTAAAAAATATACGTAACTTATATATTGCAACTAAATAATTTTTTGTTGCAAAATGTATATAATTAACAACCATTTTACTATGGTTGCTGAAATCAAATTTTCTTGCAGTGTTTAAAGATATAAAATGAACATTATTCAACATGCCTTCAATCAATATATAAGGAACGAAATTTAATTTTATCTAAAATAAAACCTTAAGAAAAAAGGTTATATACCCCATTTCTTAATTTTATTGAAATTTAATTTTCTTGGTGGAGGTTTATAATTGATAACTTCAAAGAATTTATGCACTAAATGGTTGGATTCTGAAAAGGTTATTAATTTTCATCTTCGAAATATTTCTGAAATTAGTATGTACCTCTTCCCAAGGTTACTTAAATTTGATTTTCTTGGGATAGGTTTACAATTAAGACAAAAGAATTGGAGGGAGCAGTAAATGACTGGATTGTGAAAGGGTAAAAAATTTTCGGGTGTCCCAATTCAGATGTTGATTGAAGCTCGGACCAGTCATCATTTCAGGTGAAACCGGTCCGAGTTTCAGAAAATTTTAAACTTTTTTTGTTCTGTTAGATTGTAAACTTTTTTTTTCTGAAACTCGGACCGGTTATATATGTTTCGGTCTATATATGTTTTTCAATTCAAGTGTTCCAATTTTGGACCGGTCATTAAATCGGAGGGCTTACTGGTTACCGGTTTGATCTGTTCAACGGATTCAATCATCGGTCGAACCGGTGTGACGTCATAATTATGCAATAGTTATATTTAATTATATATAATATTAATAATATTTAAAAATGTAAAAATATACCAAAAATAAAAAATAATAAAAAATAAAAATTTTATTGAACTAGTGGTCAGATCGGTCCGGTTTGACCAGTCCGACCAGTCAATTAACCGATTTTGACCGGTTCTCACTGGTTCAATTAAGAACAGATTTTAATGGGTGAACCGGACCGAATAGCTGATCAATCACCGGTTAAACTGGTTGGACCGGCCGGTCTGATCCGGTCCAATTTTTAAAACAGAGGTTTCCATAGTCATTTGCTACACTCCGTTTTGGGTCCAGCGAAAGTCAATAATAATATTAATAGTAGTAGTAGTCCACGTTACAAACGTTACGACAAGTGTAATGAAGAAAACAATACAACACCCGAGTTAAACTAATTATAGTTTTCCGTTTTTTTGCTTGGTTTATCCCAACTTTCATCTTGTGTTTCCCCTAAACAAGAAAAAATAGTTTTACATTCTGGGATGGACAAACATGTTTAAAATGAACAAGCCAAGTTGGGATTGGGATGATGAGATTATCCTTACGGGAGTGGTTGAGATCCTTATCTTAACCAATCCAACGGATAGACATCACGATTCAAAGATTCCTTGACGGAGACGCAAGGTCAGAGGGGGTTGCGGCGCCACTCCTCAGGCCCCAATCGGGGGTTTGCTTCATTTTTTCTAATAACCCTACCCAATACGACACAATTCACTTGCCACCCACGATCAACTTCTGTAGGGAAAATTTGAAAACTACGCGTCACCATCTTCTGTTTAAACAATCCCTTTTGTAAAAAATTATTTATTTTTTAGTTTTTACCAAATAAAATAAATTACTTGAATGTTTAAATCCGCTCCCAAGTCCCAACCCAAGCGTTTATGACTTGTGAGATTTTGGTGAACAGGACAAGAGCAATGTGGACAGGACGCCACTCTTTATCTTGTTACTGTTAAAAACACCTCTTAAATATTAATTATTACAAATGGATGGATGGATGAGGACGATGCTGTCAAAGTCCTAAATTGAAATCCTGACATGAGGTTGACAACGTAGCAACAAGCAAAGACAACAACGTTTCCACATGAACCCCATCCTACACTGCACATTTTCCCATGGAAAATCCTTACTCTCCAGCAAAAATTACTGAAACCTTCCTTTACCCTTGCGTGTGGTGTTAGGATTTAGGAACAATATTTGCTTTCATTCACGGGAATGGAAATAGGTAAAGAAGAATTATTTTAAAGCATCTGATTTTGAGGTGAGGACTGAGGACCCCTCCCCTCATCTCGGTTGCTGGACATCCTTTTTTTTTTTCCTTTCTGTATACAGAGAGAGAGAGAGAGGTAGGGACGGGATTGTGTGTGTTGAAATTAAATGGTGATTGTTGAAGAGTTGAATGGCAGAGGTAGAGGAATGGGAAAGCAAAGCCATACTCTTTTTCTTCTTTTCTAGCTTCAGCTTAAAGCTTTTCCCTTGTTGTCAAGCATATACAATTAGCTAGTCAATATCATAATAACTACCCATTCATAGCCTTCATTTTCCATTGTCTCTCATTTTCAGCCCTCCTTTAATGTCATAGAATTAAGAGAAAGTGGTCACGCAATTGACCAAAGGAGCAGAGATGATCTTTCCTTTTACTAGTGGATGATGAATGGACATGGTTACTGTTCTCGTTTCAGCATTTCTACTTCAATTCAAGAACTAGCTCAGGTAGCCCCCTCTCCTCTTGCTGTGTGTGTATAAGAACTGTCTGAGGACTGTGTAATAGCATTCTCCCAGATCCTTATGTCAGTGTCTTTGAAGAATTTAGTGAAAATATAGGCTGCTTTTTAGCTTGCTAGTTTTCTTTCGTTTTAGTCTCAACTTTCCCTGTCAATTCCCAAGTTCGTTGGATAATGGTTGCCTGAAAAGGATAGGTTCTTAATTCTAGTGTCTCAACTTGGCCCTTGTTTACTAGATTTGCCACAAAGGTAATGGAAGCTCCTACCATGAACAAGCTTCTAAATGTTCAAAATGTTAAGACTCCTGACTAAAGAACTTAAATATAGAAACTGTTGGTTTTCACTGGATATGTGTTTTTATTAATTTGACGTACAAAAGTTGTTTTTCTTACACAGAATTGTATCTCTCACATTGGACAGACTTGACTTTGGTGTTCATAATGGAAAAACGATCAGCTAGGAGTCCCATGCCAAAGAGCCCCATCCCCAATCCCAAGAGTCCGGTAGCCTATGAGAAGTACAAGTCAAGATGTGCATACGGTTTAATTAATTTCTTCCATTTCCGCCGAAGTAATTCAAAGAAGCTGATCTCTAATGCGATACACTTGGGCAGGCATGTTGCTGGTAAGATTTCCATCGATTTGTGTCCCATTACCTCATTCTTTTGCTTCAACCATGGTGCATAAGTAAGCTGTTTGTGATTTTAATCGATATCCTTAAAAGCTTGTCCTACTTTACTGTCAGTATGATGAATTTAGAGAGAACGATATCTCTAAAATAAATACTTGTCAGAGCTTGATGAATTAAGGATGCTTTTTATTTGTTCCGGTCTTCAACCAAGGATAGCTATTAGTGGCTTAGGTATTATTGGGTCCTATAGTCATCATGTTTTTTTTTTTTTGGAATTTTAAGAAAATTATATTACCAAAAAACCAAAACCTACAATGTACAATCCTATAGTCATCATGTTGCTTGATCTTTGAGGGTATTGATCGATTTCCTGGGTATTACTGCTATTAAATTCTTCAATGTTTATATTATTTGTTTCGTTTGGATATGCAGATGATGGATATGCAAGGAATAGCATATCTGAGGATGGAGTAGATTGTATTACTGTGGCAATTGATTCTGGTAACAGAAAAGCAAAGACATTATTACAAGAATCCTCTGAGCATTATATGAAACATAGGAAAACTGCTGACAAAGTAGAGCAAGTAAGTTCTGACACTCAAATTCTTTATGATAAACCGAGGAATCAAAGGAAAGCAAACAAGACTCGGCATAGACCTCGTCGTTTGCCTATTTATGGCTGTAATGATGTGTCAACCATGGGGCACGGTGGGCCAGTTCATCAAAATATGTTAGGTACTTCTTCAAAGAAAGATTATGCAGTCCCTGCAGAAGCAGCCTGCAATCAAGTTCACCCAACAAATGGAAAATATTGTAAGAGGGATGACAATATTAATGAGATCAATGTTCAAGTTCAAATGAATGAAGAAGCTGAAGCATTTATTAATAAAAAATTGATTGATGGAGAATATCTCAGTGCAGATAAAGCAAGTTGCCAGTCAAAACATTTCCTGGACGCGTTAGAGGTACTGAATGCAAACAGGGAATTATTCGTCAAACTCCTACAAGATCCAAATTCTCTATTGGTAAAGCATATTAAAGATATGCGAGATTCTCAAGCAAGAAAGCAGCAGACAGAATCTTCAGCAAAAGCAAAGTTGCGAGAATCTCAAACAGGTAGTGCAGAAAAACCTGAACATCCAGTTTGCACCAAAAAGGTCCAATCTGTTGACACATATCTGTCTGGTGGAATTGATGATTCTCAATTATTAGATCAAATAGTATTACTGAAGCCTGGCGCTTCAAACTTCAGTAATCACACGGATGGAATTGGCCATGAGTCTCCTGGGCCTCATTTGAGCCTAAGGAATGTGCAACAAAGTGTTGGACCTGCATTTTTCTCCTTCGAACGAATGAAAAGAAAACTTATGCGTGCTATTGGAGTAAGCAGAACAGAGCAGCACTTGATGACAAATAAGGTTTCACTGCAAGGCTGTACCTTTGACTTTGTAGGCACTGATGGCTGCAAAGAACGCATAGGTATTCAGGCCATTAAAAGAAACTCAACAGGTGAAGAAAACTCTGCTTTTGGAGGAAAGGCTTCATCTTCTGAGGAGTTGAAAAGGGAAGAGAAGATGAATGAAGTGAAAGATTTTGGTACAAGTGTTACTAAGAAATCTGCTTCAGGTGTTGAAAACAGACATGGAAAATCAAACTCAGCAATTGTGAAGCACAGCAAGCCCAATAAACATGATCTTATTTTTGAAGACAGAGTTCAACTCTCTGAGTCGTTAAACAATAGAAACACAAATCTTTTGAGGAAACGAAGGCCAAAAACTTGGGATGGGATAAGTTATCTTCCTGATCACGACTTTTTATCTTTTCTGAGTGTCAGTCCTAAAAATAAGAGGGAACTTGGGTTTATAACTCCACAGATGAGATTTTCCCCGCCCACCAATTACCAAAATGAAAGTGAGAAAAAATGGAAGGACCAAAATGATGGGAACAACATCTTTAGTCCATTGATGCAGAGCTCAGAATTTGCACTCCTGGTTAAAAGAAATAGACACTTGGATCACTGCCAAACATTTGAAGAAATGCAAAATACCGAAGAAAAATTTCAACCTGATATCAACATGCAAGAAAGCATCCCCTTCTCAAACAACAACTTCATACACAGAGGTATCCAGCTACAATTTAATCTTGGTATGGATGTTCTCTATTTTTTCAGGCTGTAACAAGTTCAGAATAGTTCTGCAGGTTCTATGAAAACTCTGAGTACACAGCAGAACGAACATTCAGAAGTCACTCCCTCTGAGATGCCCTTTGAACAGGATAATTCATGCACCTGTAGTGCTTATCAAGGCAGTGATGGAGACAACACGTATCAAGAAAATGGATTAAATTTCTTTGGACTGGTAGTTCTCTATGCTGTTATCGCTCAAGTTGTTCAGAAAGATAGTTCATTTGTTTGTTGAGGGTGTGTGCCTTGTGCTTATCCTTTTGGTATTTTCTAAATGTTAAAGTTGCATAAGATACACAATTTTAATGACAGTTTCAGGATTCACCTGTGGAAAATCAGAAATCAGCAAATGTAACAGGTGACTATTCTTCAAGTCCATCCAACATTCAGAAAGTTGAAGACCTTGGCAGTTTTAAACATTGCATAGAACAACCAAGTCCTGTGTCGGTGCTAGAGCAGTCTTTCTTGGAAGATGTCCCAAGCCCTCTAAACATTGAACGCCAAACTGGTAAGCTCTTTACATTAATATTTCTAACTTTATTGATTAGTTCATGTGAATTCACATCGAAGTCAATGTCAATAATTCTATGCAGGTCAATCATCAGTCCCGCAAACTGGTATTAAGGAAGACTATTCAGCTACGGATGGATCTGTAGTCAATTATATAAGCACGCTGTTAGATGCTTCTGGATTTGATTGGGATGAACTGCCATTAAAGTGCCATTCATCTGATCAACTTCTTGAACTATCTTTAGTTCAGGAAGTTGGCTCACTGCCTTACGAAATCTACGATGACTGCAATCTCCTGTTTGACTATGTTAATGAAGTTCTTCTAGAGGTATGCCGGTGTCATCTAAGCTATTCCCCTTGGGCATCATCTGTGAAACAGAGAGTTCGGCCATTTAAGTGGGCGGAAAATATGATCCATGAAGTAGTGAAGAACATTGATTGGAATCTTCTCGTGCAGCCATCTTTACAAACATTGCAGAAAGCCATTGAAATGGACTTGAAGAAGTCTGGAAGATGGATGGATACCAGAGCTGATACTGAAGATGTTATTAGTGATATAGCAGAAAAAATTTTGGAAGATTTGATAGCGAAGGTAACAATTGAGTAGCGAATTAGAAGTGTCTTCTGTTGACTATTTATCTTAGCCAAAGTCGCCCACATTAGTTCCAGGACAGAGGTAGCATGAGAAGCACTACTTATTATCTGAATTTAATAGCCACATGCTATTAGCTGGTTTCTGTACATGTACCTTTCCAAGATTCAGGATTAAAAGTTGGACAAGAATGGGGGAATTTTGTGTAATTGCGCTAAGAGGTGGTGATGAATCCGAAGCACGAGCTCGAATTTTTTTGCATACTCAACGCATTTTTGTTTCGTTGTAAAGAGAAGTGTATCTTTAGCACATAGACCATTATTGGATGTTATAGTAAACATCAAAATTTCAGACCTTTCATATGAGGACAACGTGTCTCTAGTCATTCCATCTATAAGAAGATAGATTTTATCAAAGAGATTGGGTTTGTTACCATGTATTCCTGCTAATATTTTGAGACAGTGGATGTATGTTTGCTGCTCTTCCGGCACCGAAATGTTCCCCTTCACTTTTTATTTATCCAGAATTAGTTGAATCCAATTAACAGAACAAGTGAATCTAAACACTTGGAGAGTCTGGGCGGCTAAACGTTTAACATCGCCAATTTCAGCAACGGGAAAAGAAATTGTGAACAGGATCGAGGACACAGAGTTGAATCTCGTTGGATAATATGGTATCTCATTCGAATGAGTACTGCAGCTAGAATGGTTCCTACTCTGGATGAGAAAGATCCACGTAGTATTTGCCCAATGAACATGTAATTAAGTTCCTTTGAATGAGAGTCTAAACAAACTCCATTATGTCTTGGGCCTTTGACTGCTGACTTCTTCCATGTGTTTAAGTCTGGCATGGCAAAATCCATTCACTTTTGACTGGCTTTTGTGCATTGGTATGTTGGAATATACTTTTATTTTCTAATTTTTCCAACAATTAGGGTGAACTTTGATGCAGATGCCTTCTCGCCAAGAACCACTATATTTGCATTAGATTCTTGTGAGTAATGAGTGATGCTTTCGACCCAATAAAGTAATGATTATTCTCAGCTGAGAAAGCATCAACACATGTATTGCTAATCAGTTGGGAATTCACCTTGCACATCATATCAAGCCCAATATTGGTTTCAATAAACTGATTCTTCGAATCACCTTTAAGAGTAAAAGGAACACTAACCACCTTTGTTGGGAATTTTTTCATAACAAACATTTTTGGAAGTTTAATTGCAACCATGTTGGATATAACCCCTCTAATTGTGACAAGGCCCTCCAATTTCAGATCTTTGCTTGTGGTTAATGCAATATTAACTTGCTCAGTTATTTTTATTTGATCCTAAGTATGTTCCAATAACCTTTATTTTTGTGTTAGCTCCATGACCATTAAAACCCAAACAATTATACCTTTCATGAGTAATTCTTCAAACAATTCATCTACAGAATTCATGATACCACATTGAACACTCATAACAAGCATATCCATGGGATTGTTGGGCAAGCTCAACTGTGGAGTCAACCCATTTGTACAATTTCCAAAACGTCCGTTCTAATTGTCTAAAGTGTTAAAACTAGATAAGAGGCTGCCATCATTATTTGTCATCTTCCCTCAATGAATTATCTTCCCAAGTGATTTTAGAGAGGTTGAAAATGTAATGTCTCTTGCTATCATTTCCATATCCTCTTTCAGAAAGACCATTTTCGACACCAAAGTTGGGATAGCTATTTTTTCTAGCAAGATTAAATCCATTGCTAGTGTTCTTTTTTGCCTATATAGGATGCTCCAACGAAGGAGAATAAATGAACTAGCCTGAGACTTGATAGATCCAAGATAACTCAAGTTTATGTTAGGAGGAATAAAAAGAGAGTAGAGGGGCAGAAATGACTAGTCAATACATATATATATTGGGGGGTTGTTGTCAGCTAATCGAATCTGTGATTCCTAACAGATTCTTAGTATAAATAAGTAATAGACATGAGGAGAGAGGGTATTACGTATACTGTTGAGTATGTGAGCCATAGGCTGGAGGTGCTAGTCTTCGAAATCTAATGTTGTCATTTTCATTCAGCTAAAGAATCAATACACATATACAAATTTTCCTTACCTTGTTCTGGAACTTATCAACTGGTATCAGAGCAGTTGATCTTAGGTAATGGCTACCAAGAAAGCAGATAATCGGTTAGAAGGGATTGAGAAGGATTTGGAACTTCTTCGTGAAGAGAGGCAAAGAAATAGGGAGGAGATACAGAAATCGATCAGCTAGGCTCACCAAGAGTTCCAGAAACAACTTAGTCTTTCCAATCAAGAGTGGCAGAGACATTTGGAGGACCACGGCTTGGAGCTCCAGAAGAAAATGGAGAGTGTTAATAGAGAAATGGGGGAATGATTGCGGTCAGAAATAAAGAGTATGATGATGTCGGTATAATAGACGTGGAAAAAAATTGATGAAGGCGTGGGAAGAGTGGGTGACACCCGACCCGAAGAAAACCCACCGGAGCCTAGTCGAAGGAGAGAATTGGGGAAGGAACCGACTGAGATGGAGGAGCAATACGAAAGCAATGAGCTGCGGAATGAGGCTAGCCACCGCATCAACCCACCTCCAGGGTTCGTGTGTCACAGCGACTTCCGGCGGGACTGCCGCACCCAACAGATTGAGATGCCAGTCTTCAGCGGTGATGATCCTGATGGGTGAATCCACCGAGTGGAGCGATTTTTTTTAGTGGGGAGATTTTCAGAAGTAGAGAAGATGGAACTGGTAGGGATGAGCCTCGAAAAAAAGGCGTTAACGCGGTTTCGTTGGGTGGAGGGACGCCGACCCTATTGTGGACTGGCAAGAGTGTAAGAAGTTAGTGACCCAGAAGTTCTAACCGGCTCATGAAGGGACGCAGTGTCAACGCCTATTAGGGGTGAAGCAGATCGGGACAGTGGTAGAATACACTGGTAAATTTCTTGAACTCGCAACTCCTCAACCGGAGCTACCTGATGTTGTGCTTGAGAGTACATTTCTGAATGGGTTGGTAGAAGAGATTCGGTTGGAGGTACAGATTCTTAAGCCTAAGAATTTGGTTGAGATGATGGAGTTATCCCAACATATGGAGAAAAAATTTAGACGTATGAGCGAATTACGGTGGCACCATTAGCGTGCAGGCACAAGGTGGGGAAATATGGGAACCAAAACTGATAGCACAAGGGCAGATAAAAGGAGGGAGAAGCTAGTTAATAATCTGGTCCCTACAGAAATAAGGCATAAAAATATAGAAGGAAGTAGAAATTTGAATATGGGAGGATTTAGGAGGCTAACGGTGAGTGAATTATAAGATAAAAAGGCCAAGGGACTTTGTTTTAGATGTGATGAGAAATTCAGCCCAGGCCATCGATGCAAAAAAGTAGAGCTCCAAGTTCTGGCAATCATGGATGAAGAAACAGAATCGGAGGAGGAGCTGGAAGGAGAAGAAGTGGAGGAGACGCTACAAATAGTGGAACTAGCTGCTGGTTCAATATTGGAGTTCACTTTTCCAAAAACAATGAAACTAAAGGGGGACTTGGAAAGGAGATAAATGATCATACTCATAGATAATGGAGTCTCATATAACTTCATTTCATGGGAGTTGGTGAATTCGCTAAATTGTGAATTGGCAGCAACGACGAAGTATGTGATAACTATAGGTAATATGGTGAAGATTAAGAGAGAAGGGATTTGCAGAGGGGTAGTGGTGTTGGTACAAGGGTTGGTGGTCAATGAAGAGTATCTACCCATGGAGTTAGGCAGCTGTGATATTATATTGGGGATTAAATAGTTACTGACTTTGGGTAAGGTGATGATAGATTGGAGCAAGATGACGATGGAGGTCCAGCAAGGAGATCAAACCCTTACAATTACGGGAGACCCAAAACTCTTAAAAACAACTATTAATTTGAAAAGTTTGGTGCACACTATCACAGAGGACTCGATATACTTGTTACAATTGGGCCTTTCGGAGGCAACAGGGCTGAAGGGTGCTAACCCAATTAACACCGATCTCTAGACTGTTTTGGAAGAGTTCAAGGCAGTCTTCCACATGCCTCAGACACTACCACCTGAAAGGGGTAAGAACCATGCAAGTGTACTCCAAGAGGGGGCAAATCCAGTCATCATTAGACCTTATAAATACGCCCAATTCCAAAAAAATGATTTTGAGAAGTTGGTGACAGAAATGTTGGAGTCAGGAATTATTCAACCAAGTGTTAGCCCTTATGCTAGCCCGGTACTGTTGGTTAAGAAAAGGATGGAGGGTGGCATTTTTGTGTAGACTACCGTGCCTTAAACAAGGTGACAGTAGTGGACAAATTCCCTATTCCTATCATAGATGAATTACTTTATGAATTGAAGGGTGTTACTATCTTTTCAAAGATTGATCTAAAGGTCGGGTATCATCAAATCCAAATGAAAACGGAGGACATAGAAAAGACAGCCTTCAAGACTCATGAAGGGCATTACGAATTCTTTGTCATATCCTTCGGATTGACTAACGCACCAGCCACATTTCAATCCCTCATGAATCAAGTTTTTAATCCCTACCTTCGAAAATTTATATTGGTTTTTTTAAGGACATCTTGATTTACAGTACCAGCAAGGAAGAGCATATGTGTCACTTAAGGGCAGTCCTAAATGTGCTCCTATCCCAGCAATTGTATGCGAATTGAAAGAAATGTATTTTTGGCCAAGAGACATTGGAATACCTTGGGCACATCATATCAAGAGATGGGGTGGCAGCCGACATGAGAAAGATTCAGGTGATGATTAATTGGTCGAGACAAGGAAACATGAAAGAGTTAAGGAGTTTTTTAGGGTTGACAGGATATTATAGGAAATTTGTGGAGGAATTTTATAGCCTTCAACACAATTGCTCAAGAAGGAGGGATTTAAGTGGACTAAAGAGTGTGAGGTCTCTTTCCAACAACTTAAACAAGCTATGATTTTAGCTCCGGTGTTGATATTACCTGATTTCATTAGATCCTTTATCTTGGAAACCAATGCTTCAGACAATGCCATAGGAGCTATCCTAATGCAGGAGAACCACCCCATTGCATACTACAGCCAGGTCTTGTCCATTTCCAACCGCCACAAATCAGCCTATGAGAGGGATTTGTTAGCTATTGTATTAGCTATAAAAAATGGTGTCCCTACCTCTTAGGCCATGAATTTGTCATTAGAACCGAACAACAACTACTTAAATTCCTTTTGGAGCAGTATGAGGTGTACTCAGAATATCAAAAGTGGTTGTCCAAATTATTGGGGTACACTTTCAGCATTGAGTATAAAGCAGGAAGGGAAAACAAAGTAACAGATGCCTCATCAAGAGTTCCTAATCAGGTGGAAATAATGGCAGTAATGGTAATTAGGGCGTTGGATATGGAGCAGGTAATAAAAGAGATTGAGGCTGATCCAAAACTGTTAAAGTTGAAGTAAGAACTTCTAAATGATGGTGGATCACATCTTGCATATACAATAAACCAAGATCGCTTGTTTTACAAGGATCGATTGGTAATTCCAAAGAATTCAACTATTATACCAACCCTGATCATGGACAACCACCAGAGTAATATCGGAGGGCATGAGGTGCTTTAAAAACATACAAGAGGCTAGCAAACGGATTGTTTTGGGAAGGAATGAAAAATGATGTCTATAGATTTGTGGCTGACTGCTTCATTTGACAACAGAATAAGTATCTATCACTATCGTCGGCCGGACTTTGGCAACCCTTACGAGTACCACAGCAAGTTTGGGAGGATGTTTCGATCGATTTCATAGAGGGGCTGCCAAAATCTAAAGGATTTTCGATTATCTTAGTGGTGGTGGATAGACTTAGTAAGTATGCTCACTTTATTCCTTTAAAACATCCATACACTGCACAATTTGTTGCATATCTATTTGTTCAAGAAGTGGTGTGCTTACATGGTTATCCTAATTCGATTGTGTCCGACAGGGATAAGATATTTTTGAGCAAATTTTGGAAGGAGATGTTTAAACTGCAGGGCATAAAGTTAAGATATAGTTCAACCTACTATCCACAAACGGATGGACAAACCAAGGTTGTCAATAGATGCCTCGAAACATATCTCAGATGTTTCACTAGCAAACAGCCCCAACAGTGGGCAAGATAGGTGAGATGGGCTGAATATTGTTACAACACATCTTTTCATTCAACTTTGGGCACTATACCATTCAAGGCCCTCTATGGACGTGATCCTACTACTCTCACTCGATACAGAATCCAATCTTCTGCTATAGATACTATTGATACATTGTTGTAAGAAAGAGACCAGAACTTGGTTAAGTTACGTCGACGTTTGATGATAGTGCAGCAAAGGATGAAGTTGATAGCAGATGGGAAGAGAAGAGATGTGGAGTTTCAGGTAGGGGATAAGGTCTTTGTTAAGCTGGCACCTTATTGCCAACAATCTATTGAGACCAGGAGTAATAATAAGTTGGCCCCGTGCTATTTCGGTCCTTTTGAGATCCTACAACACATTGGATCGGTTGCATACCAGCTAAAGTTGCCTCTGACAGCTAGAATTCACTCTGTTTTTCATGTTTCTCAACTGAGGAAGGTCTTGGGTACTGCCGATACAACCACGAATATCCCAAACCATCTATTAGTTCCTGAAGCTACCCCAGTTTATCCAATTTCCCTTTTGGCCATTTGGAACATCACTACTAGCTCAGATTTAGAAGTGCTCATACAATGGATCGATTAGCCAGCATCTGAGGCTATATGGGAGCTATATGAAGAAATGAAAGCTAGATTTCCCGACTTTCACCTTAAGGAAAAGGTGAAGCTGATGGAGGGAGTATTGCTAGATCCAAGATAACTCAAGTGTATGTTAGGAGAAATAAAAAGAGAGTAGAGGGGCAGAAATGACTAGTTAATACATATATATATATTCTGTTAGTTGTTGAGAATGGGGGGGGAAGCCTGACAACCTCATGATTGGTTATCAGCTAACTGAATCTGTGATTCCTAACAGATTCTTAGTATAAATAAGTAATAGACACGAGGAGAGAGGATATTACATATATTGTTGAGTGTGTGAGCCATAGGCTGGATGTGTTGGTCTTCGAAATCCAGTTTTGTCATTTTCATTCAGCTAAAGAATCAATACACACATACAGATTTTCCTTACCTTGTTCTGAAACTTATCAAGATATCCTAGTAGTTGTAGATGAGTTAACATGAACTTTTACATGTTGATGAACCATTTGTGAATCTACCAATTCTCTCTTGATGACTGGTTTCTCTCAAAATTCTTTCAACTCGATAAAATCACCAACTGTTGAGTTTTCAGTATACAGATCTTGTTTAAACCATCAATAACCTCCTTATCACTTTTAATGATTCCACTAGTGCCATGAATATCATCATCCAGTAATGTAAAGTTATTTTTTTCATATATATTCCGTGAATATGGTCATGAGTTCTTCCATGGTTATCTCTTCTTCAACTCTAGCTTGTGCTAGTGATGTTTCCACAACAGGTATATAGTTCTCAAGTAAATGTTAAGTTTGATCAATTTTATCAAGATATAAATAAGGGAACATGGAATCAACCATAAAATATATTAGATAGTGGTCATTTAAATACTATATAATTCAAGTTTGAATACCACATAATTCAAGTTTATTATGAAACAATTGGTAGAAAACAAAGGTGAGAAAGGTTTCTGAAACAAAATGGATCATGAATGTAATGTATGATAAACAGGCCACCAAAATTGACGCTCTAGTACTAATTATTAAGGGGTAAATTATACTAGAAGGCGAAAGTAACACACCAACAAAGAAGAGAAGAGGAAGAAAAGAGAAACGGTAACTTAATTCATATATTTGTTAGATCCCTATTGTAACATCCCATCACCGATGGGAAGGGTAAAATGGTAATTCGGAACGAGTTATGAGTGTGTAAACATATCTCGGCATGTACATGCACCATATAGCCTCTATATTTATATCAATGGAAATTTTTGCACATGCACATGATTGTACATGCATTCATGATATTTCCCGGCATCTGTGTTTATTGTGAAAAATATGTATTTGTGCTTGAAAAATTGAAATAGAGTGATTTATGTATGTTTCACATTTTTAGGGACTTTTAGGAAAATTTTTGAAATTTTTCGGAGGAAATATCCGGACCAGAAAAATTGACAAGTGATAGACTAATTTGGTTTGCGGTACCGAAAAAGACTGTCCAATGACATTGGAAATGTAGATACATGATTTTAGAATTTATTATTTTGAGCCATTGGAATTTGGAGAGAAATTGGACTAGAAATTGAATTGAAATGGGAAAGAAACTTGTAGAGTGCTTAAAAAAGGACAAGTGGCAAGTGACACTTGTCACTTGCCTACTTAAACTTGTTTTGTATATATAAATATCTTAAGCTTGGCCAATCTCCCACGACACTTCACCTTTAGCAAAATTAGAAGATGCTTTTAAATGCTCTTTTCTTCTTCCATTCGTAGCTTCCATCCTCCTCCTTCCTTTGTTTTTTTTCCTTCTTCTTTTAAAGTGCTACCTTCCTTCACTTATCTAGACCTTTATATCCTTTGTGCTTACTCTTCTTTTATGCAC
>JANZLF010000221.1:32167863-32184714 GCA_026546835.1 Erythroxylum foetidum
TCGCGTCTGCATTGCATGTCTTTATTATGTAATAAAGTGTATATTTGTATTTGTGAAATGGGCCCGAGTGGCTATTGAAATTCGTGTATATTGAAACTGTATATGATTGAATGAGGACCCAAATTAGGCATTGAATTCCGCATATATATTGTTTTCAAGAAAAAAATGTATCGATTACTGAATGAGTGTTTTAGCACGCCACCCTCGTGAGGCACGGACTCGAATATCACAGTCGATGTCGGGTTTAGGTCGCGTGGGAGTGGGGTGTTACAGCTAGAGTTTCTCTAATGGTCTTTCAAGAATCAACTGATTTTTTTGCCGATTTTTTCAGAAAATCGTTTGGTTTATTTCTTAGCTGGCCGATTTCTTCTTATAAGAGGTTATTAACTTAAATTGAATAAAATATTAGGTTAGTTTATATTTATTCGGGTTGAATCAATCGGTCTAGTCTAGTTTTAGAAACATTAGGACTACTAGTTATCCTAATTTATTTCTTTTTCTTTTTCTCCTTTTTTATTTTTTATATGTTATATACATTGAAGGCAATGTATAAATTAATTGTAAGGGACTGATTACCCTTGAGCATAAATAAAATTGAATTTAGCATAGTAAGTGAACATCTAAAGAAATTAGGCAAGGAGATTGAGATGATTGACTTTATCTATTATAAGTGATATTGTCATGTGTATTGATTGCATTAAGTTATTTAATATCCCCTCCCTCCTATATATATGTGTGTGCATCTCACTTCCACCCTCATCTTTCTTATTTTTCATTTTCACCCCCCAAGTTTTCTATTATTGAAACTATTCTCTTCCTCTATTCTTCACCTCTAACGACTCTAACTAGCTAATCATATATATCAATCAACTCCTTTATTTGAGCCTGTCATAACCATACCCATTTTACCTTATAATAACAATTGAATCATCATAAAAATTGAGAAGAAAATTGAAGAAAAACTCAAACCTTTTATCCATCACCTCTGATGAGGTTTTTCGACCACCATCATCACTATTAGAATCCCCTAGATGTTAGGAGCAAAAGCCCTATGGTCTTGTCACCGATGACTGCTTGTATTGTTGTCGATTGACAAAATATAGGTTAAGGCTCCAAAATAATTTTTCTTCAATTTGTTGAAATTGGTTAAGAATCTAAGTTTCTTATATTTACAAAAGTTGTTCTACTCAACAAAGGCTTTCATTTATTATAAAAAGCGTTAAATTAGGAGAATAAAAAATATTTTGGTCACTAGAGGAATATTGCTATGACTGGAGGAAAATTCTAGTGGTTAAATATTGTTTCGTTGCCATTTCTATAAATTTTATTTCATAAAAATTTTAAAAAATCATATAAATTTTGTGGATAATTTTTTTCCTTAAGAACCATAGCAAAATTCTTAATAGTTTGCAAATTAAAAATCACAAACGTTTAGGTGAGAATAGGATTAAGGTTGAATTGCATAATTAGACCATCCTAGCAAACCTAATGAGTCCTAGGTTGTTAATTGAGTCCAGCGACTTATAAATGACATTGACTACTATATTTTCTTCCCTAATTTATTAGTATATCATAAGTGGGACCCACATGGCAACGTTCAAATTGATGAGTACATCGATAAGGTAAGTTCTTATCTGTCTACTAATACCAAATCCATACCCTCTATTAAGTATGGTTCTAGATTGATGACATGGCTAAATGCTCCTATCCTTATGCACGTAGATGGATAGGATAAGATAAAACATATATATGTATAGTTCTAGATTGATATGATTGACGACATATTAAGTCATGATAAATGGCCTTATCCTTATGCAAGTGGATAAGATAGCATACATACATACATACATAAATACATACAAATATATACATGTAGGTACTTTTACATACATATATACAATTTGAGTAGCCATTATCATGATGCCTATGTGAGTAATACCATGTTATCAATGTATATGGATATAGGTACCTATAGCATACTACATGTAATTGTGATGGTCTTCACCTGATTGAGTGCTCGCTTGAGAAATTATATGATTGATATTTAATTTGTGTGTAGGTGTTTGATTGTGATTATGGAGCAAGAAAAATTTGTAGAACATGTCACTTGATAGTGCATCAGGACCAAGTACGCACTTGTTTGATTATAAGAGATAATTGTGATAAGACATTAAGAAATGATACAGACAATTCCTAATTGATGATTAGGACTTAGTCGAGTCTTTATCTGACATGTATATTATTGATTTGATTGTGTCTTTAGACATAAGTGAGGTCTGTTGATGATACTTGACTCCTTGTAGCCATTTTGGACTAAGAGAGCCTTATGGCTGTATGAGTATAGGTTTATGGTTGGGCCATTGGTGATGCTTAGTTGTTGGTAGCAATTCAAGGTGTAGTATTGTGTGTTGCATGTTATTTCACACACACACACACACACACATACCAATATAAAATGTATATTATGTGATCATATCATTGGACATCGCGGGGTGATATAAAATTATTCAGTAAAGTCTGACTCCTTTTTACTCTTTTTTTTTGGGTTAGTTACCACCATCTTTGTAGCAACGACTCTAAGGAGCATCGGCTGCAATATATCTACTTTTACAAATGCTTTTCATTTATTTCACTTGTACTTTAGTGTTTGTAGTGATATAATTTAGTATATTGAAAATTTTCTTGTAATCCATGCTAACATTATTGTACTTCACTATGTTTGCACTTACGTGTGCCCATATTATCACTTAGTTTTGAGATTTTTCACATAATGATGTCCCTATTAGTCAAGATTGTGTATTATTTGAGGGCTTCAATTTTTGAGTTCAACATGCCCGTTTAGGTTGTGACAGGTTAATAAATATGATCATGAATGAGTATTTTAATTGAAGCTTATTAAATTGATTGAATGAGTTGAATGTATAATGTTGATTTATTTTGAGTTTTATGTTTTGGTTCATTAGTGGTTGATTAGTCCATTTTGATTGTTAATTGATAAAAAATTGCATAAATAAATTCTACTATACTAATTTTGATCTTAGAAATGGGTTAAAGTTATTGGTGCTAATATTCATTTGAAATTATGATCTGGTTGAGTAATTAGAGGTACTTATAATAAGGTATTTAATTTCATATTAAAATGCTAATATTATGTTTTAGTCAAGCCAATCATGCTCCTTAAAATTTTTAATAAAATTATATTAACTTTTTTTATTATGGATTATCAAATACTTTTTTTTTCTTAAACTTTTTATTCCTTTTATATCCACTTTATATATGAGATAAAGTTGTTCCAATTGATTTGAATTTGAAACATTATTTGGTCAGGTTGAAATTAAATTACAAGTTGGTGTGTTATCTAAAAATCTAAGTGGTTAATTAATGGGATGATTGAACTGATAATGGTGATACTTAACCTTTTTGATTGAATTAATAAACTTTTCTAGAATCTTACCTAGGTTAATGTCTTTTAAGATTGATTACTTCAGGGCAAGTAAATGCTTAAATGTGGGAAAACTTTGATAGGTGCTAAATAACCTATGTTCATAACATAATTTCAAGAGCATTTTACTTATGTTTGAGTGATTTATATAGGATTTAGTACAGAATTTAATTTATATTTTGTTTTAAAGCCTTATTGTAGCTCTTTAGTGAAGAAAGAATGTCTTTGGGAAAATTTGAATCAATGTGGAGTGGTTTGGTCATAGATTTTGTGCATAATGAACATGAATTTATGTTGGACAATATGAACCCATGTTCAACATAATTGATACAAAATGCTCCTAATACAAGTTTAAAATTTTCTATTTAGGGACCTAAGTTTGTAATGATTTTATATAAAATGAGAGTTTTCTAGAATTGTGAAGAATATAGAACCAATATAGGTTTGTGTTAGACTAGCATTGGTTGAGACACTTCAAAATTTTCAAGGTGTCATGAGAATAAAATGAAAAGTTTGAGATTAAATGTGATATACATCATTAGAGACATAAATTAGAGCATCTTTACATAAGAACGATGCAATATTAAAGAGAAAAGAAGGGAATTCCATCAATATTCAAGTGAAGACATCAAGATTTTAATGAGTTCTTTTATTTTGTGTTCTATCTTATTTATTATTAGTTTTTCTTTATCTTAGTATGAAGATGAACACTAGAACTATTTATTTGAATCGATTCTTTAATTTAATAAAAGACCCATAATTTATTACAAATTATCATGACTACTTATTATGGTTGAACTGAAATATGCTAGGCTCCTTATTCAATTTAAAAAAGAAATTAGATGTAAGAATAGATTATGGTAATAATAATAAAGTTTTATGAAATCATATAAATAATACCATATAAATCTTCTGGGTTAGAGTCAAATATATCAAGGGAATTCAAATAACAAGTTAATGCATTCTTAAGGAGTTTGATTAATAATAGATTTCAATTAATCAACTTAAGCTTAAGGATTGTAATTATTGATAAAAAAATTATAATGATAAATTTAGAGTTTCTACTAATCTAAGAAAATAGGGCAAAAAATTAAATCAGGAAAATTTTGGTTACTTCAAGCTTGTTTGTTACTTTAGTTTTTTATTTTAGATTAGCAATTTTAGTTTATTAATTATTCTTTTTAAATTAGTCACTCATTTTGTTAGATTAGATAACGGAAAGATAGCTAGTAGTTAGGTTGGAATTAAAAACAATTTGACTTGAACTCAGCCTAATCTAGTTCCAACCTTACTTAAATTGAAACAATCATTACTTATAGTGTTTTAAATTTGACCGCTATTAATAGAAGGATTTTGATACATAATTTTGCAAACTATGTTAGACATGAGTAGAATCAACAATAGTAATTCTAATGGCTATCTTTTATAATGTTAGATAAATCTAATTATTACTCATAATATTTAAATAATTTCACATTAGAAGAATATATTCTATTAAAATATCTAGATAAAGATAAATAATTTGTGGGATAGAAATAAATATTAAAATGTGTGTTAATCATAATAAATTGGAATGTGTAACTATAGTTAGTTTGATTCACCCGTAAATGCCCATCCATCTTCTTATTTTATCGAGAAATAAATTCAGGTATCCAAAAGTAGAGTTTGTAAGGATAAAAATCTTATGTTCTAAATTATAAATTATAGTTAGCGACTATTTGTATTGCAACTCATCTCTTACAATAATATTTCTATGCATATCTTATTTCTTTTAATCTTAATTGAGCTACAATCTTACTTTATTAACCTATTCATTCCAACTAGTGTTAGATCATATTAAGGTGTATATATCTACTTATTGTATGTTTTTTTGGTTTTCATTATAAGTGAAATCTCCAAAATAGAAAATAAGTTAGATATTATACTAGCTACGATTCACATATATAATTATTGTTTATATAAAATAGTGTCTCGAACAGCCACTATCGACTATCTATTAATTTTCTCTTGTCTCTGTTGTTGAAACATATCTGCAAAAAAAGAATCTTATTTTAGGTACCAAAATTTTTCTAGGTCCTTTTAAGTTAGTAGCTTGACCTTTAGGTCTCCAAACATGCATTTGAGATAATTTCTTCATTTTATGAAAGTTACAAAAATGATTAATGTGACCATATTTACCACAGTAGAAACATAAAACAGATGAATGAGAATTGCTATAATTTCTACCATATATCAGGTTCCTGTTGTTTTGATTATAGCTACTGCTGGATTTAACAAAGAAATTCTTGTATGACCTAATATTATTTTCATTATAATCGATTCCAGCCTTATCAAAAACACATTTACCACTACTAAGTAATGCGTCCAAGTTATTCGTGCCATCCATGAAATTTGTAAGATCTTTTTCTAGAGATAAGATTTTTCAAGCATATTTCTCTTTTTCAAGTTCCAAGACGACAACTTTTTCTTCTAACTATCTCACTTTATCAGAATCATTCTCATGCAAAGCATTTTTCAACTTAGCTACTCTTTCTTCCAAAGCTTCCTTTTCGGAGACCTTTTGCTTATAATTACCTTCAAGATACATATTTTTGGTCACCAAACTCTCATTCACAGATTCTAATGATTTAATCTTGCTCTTCAAAGATGTATTATTGTTCTTGGACTTCTCAATTTTTTTGAAATACTTCACTGTCCACTTTTTGTACTGATCATTCAATTCATGATATGCATTTTTCAATTCATTAACTTCAATATCAGAGTCAGAATAATATATCTTATTGTCTCCTAATTCAACTATAAAGTAAACATTACTGACTTCTTCTGGCTCTTCTTCTTCAAAGTTTTCAAAATCGTCATCTGACCAAGCTGCATCATTACTTGCTTTCTAGGTTTTCTGATCTTTGACTTGTCCTTTTGAAGAAGAAGACATTCAGGTCTTATGTGTCTAGGCTTCTTACAGTAATTGCATATGATTTGATTGTTTTGTGTATTGTTGTTGTTGCCTTTTGATAGGAGCCTATTATTCCCAGCTTTCTTGTTTGCTTCTCTTTTCTTTATCAACTTCTTTTTATAAAAGCGAGCATTTTTTCTGACCATGAATTTGAACTCCTCATCTCCATCTATTTGCAACTCAGTGTCACTTTCATCACCATTTGATTCATCAGCTACTTTTAGTGCCATTCTTTTTTTGTAGGAGGATCTTTCATCTCTCCTAAGCTTGGTTTCATGGATCATTAGATTTCCTCATAGCCAATTGAGTGAAATAGTATCTAGATCCTTTGTAGTTTTTAGAGTTGTCACCTTAGGTCTCCATTCTTTGGTAGTAAACTTAGAATCTTTGTTACGAGCTAGTCATTGGGATATATCTTTCCCAAGTTCTTTAAGGTCTTGATGATGTTGTTGAACCATCTAAAGAATTCATCTATGGTTTCTCCCTATTTCATGCCAATAGTTTTGTATTGATGTACTAAAAGACTTATTCTATGTTTCTTTTCCTCGTTCGTTCCTTCAAAGGTGACTTGAAGTTCATCCCATATTCCCTTTGCTATAGAGCAGTGAGATATCTTTTCATATTCTTCTGGGGATAGTGCACATATCAGATGATGTTTTGTTTTAGTATTTAGTTGTGCATTTCTTCTATCAGCATTAGACCGTACTTCTATGTTATCGGTAGTGGGAAGTGTAGCTCCAACTTCGATGGCTTGCCAGACTTCAATATCTATAGATTAGAGATAAATGGTCATTCTCTCTTTCCAGTATGAGTAGTTGTTTCTATTGAAATAAGGAAGCTTTGAGATGGATTGTCCTTCAAGGCTTCCTAAATTATTTGCCATGATCTATCACGTGCTGTAAAATATAATAAATGTGAAACCATGCTTTGGTGTCAAATAATAAAGCAAACACACGAAAGAGAGGGTGAATTATGTGTAATAAAAGATTCAAGATACTTTCAAATCAATAAGATCTAACTTAAACAAAATAAATTTATAAATAGAAAGGTCCTATAAACTTTTGAAAGGATCCTATTAACGCTCAAACCGATAGGAGCCTATTTAATTGATAAGAGCCTACTAATGCTAAAAAAGAAATGAGCCTATTATTTGATAAAACCTTTTGCGATATAAAAACAGAAAGATCATACTGTAAAACTAAAGGAGCCTTTTGAAAATACAATCTTATAATGCAGAAATTTAAAAGTAAGAAGGAGAGAGAAGATGACATAGTAGATTTATACTGGTTCGACTTATAACAAAGCCTATATCCAATCCCCAAGTATACTTAAGCATTTCACTATAAAAGCCAAATAGTAATTTGACAAGCCTCTTCAAGCTCACAAGTGTATATTTTTCAAGGTTCTTCAAGCTTCTACAGTAGTAGTATTTTACTAACCTTTACAAGCTCTCAATGAAAATTATATGAAAGATTTTACAACATCTCTTAATAGAGTGATTTCACTTTCTAAATCACATAGAGTTTAATATGGCTTTCAAGAATATTGATGCTCTAAGATATTTCGCAAGTCTCGTGTCTGTATCTCTCGTAAATACAGTGGCTCTTCCTCAAGTAGACATTTTCTTAACTAACCATTGGTTAATCTTTGATATTATCTCTGCTAAAATCTTCGATATTTAGACGTTAAGAAGAACATTTTGTTAAAGCTTTTGGAGTTGATTATTCGAATTAGTAAGATCGTTCCAGATGTCATAAAACCATTTCTAAAAAGGTAAGTTTTTAAAGAAGGTTATTGCAAGAAAGAAATTAATTATTCCATAATTTTATTTCCTTTTAAGAATTGTATCGTTGTCTATATAAGGAAATAAATCCTATTTGAATTTTAAAAAAATATACAGTTATCATCAAAATCGTTAATAATAAATCTTGAGCTAATAGACTTACACCAAGTTAGCTAAAAAGTGTGCCTAACATTCAAAATCACTGCAAATCCTCAGATGGGCAATTTGTTGGGACTTCAATGTCACTGTTCAAAAATTTGAATATTAAAGCTACATGCATCATCGTCACAATCTTCTCAATCCAATTTGAAAGCAATATTTTTGTAAGTATTAAACCAATCAACTAGTAGCAGGGACAATTCTTGACCATCTACATCCTAGCATATGTAGAACTCAAAACCTATCCTCGATAGCATCTACAAAATTTTGAGGGTAGGTTTTGATGTATTTTACATCATTGCAACTTATGTGAAATTGTAATGTATTAAAATGTGCAACTCCTATCATGTATTCATTTTCATGGAAATCCTTTATACTTTGCCTCTTATCGTTTCACACATGTAAACCTAACTACATTCTCAACTAAATTTAATGAATTTTTTTTTTAAAGATTACATATATACCAACGAGATAGGAGAAATAACCTTGAGAAGACAGAAATGCAAATGCCTTGGTAGTTATAAGAAGGCTTATTTAACTAACAAAATGATACTTTGTTAGCATCCCTAGCGTTTTAAATAAATACTATTAGGATATAAATGCCAAGATTCAACTACAAATACAAAGTAATCATCTAAAAGAATTTGAAAGTAAACAAAGGAGAATTGTTTTTGACTTACATAATGAAATTAAGGCAAGTTAAAAGGACGTATTAGGTACAAAGGTTTATGCAAAAAGTTTATATTATTGAGGAAATTTTTGGTTACTTCACGCTTTATATATTAAGATAGATGAGTTTTTCATTGAGATTAGTTTTATAAAAAAAATCAAGGTTTGAACTAAAGATGTACATAGGGCGAACTAGAACGAAGTTAATTAAATTCAATTCTAAAATAATTTAGAATTTTTAAGCTAATATCTAAGACAAATTGTCTAACCCAAATCTGACGCATTCAATCTAATCTATAAATTACATCTAGTTTTGAACTCAAATTGAACGCATTATAAAAATTTTAAATTTAAACTCAACTTATAAATTTGTATCTTATAAATATTTTAATAAGTATATAAAATATAATGTAGCATACTAACATTAATTTATGTCTTAGCATGTGATTAACTTCAAATAAAATATTTAAATCATATTTCAAATAAAAACTATAAACTTGTTCCAAAATAAAATATATTTTTTTAAAATTTATAATAAGGATTAAATTAAGTAAATAAATATAAAAATATAATAATGATAAAATTTAAATAATAAAATCTTTATTTGAACATTCATTAATTTAAATTTAATTATGTAAATGAGAAATAGTATATAACAATTATAATTTCACTTAAATTTAAGATATTTACAAATATAAATTTGAATTGAATTCTTTTAATTTTTTATAACTCAAACTGAATCTATAATTTTTTTGGGTATAATTTTTATATCTAAACCTTCTAAATTGACTTTTAAAATTAAAACCTTTTAAGCTTTACAAATTATGCTTGACTTTGGGTTGTAATAGCTACGTCATTTTGTGTAATATCAGCGTGAACTAATAATTCGATGGTGACTTTCTATATTGAATAACTGGATTACCCTATTTATAACTTTTACCAGAAGAGTATTTTTTTTTAAATCAGTTGATTGTTCAATTGTCAATTAAATTTTTTTTAAAAAAAAAGCTTTACAACTGTTTGACAACATAAAAATAAAAAATATTTTTATTAATTTTAATTATATTATATTTTATAATAAAATTATTTATGCTAAATAATATTTAAAGTATACTAAACAATATACAAAGTACAATATATTATATTTACGGTTATCTATTTCTTGGATAACCATCTTGTAGGAAATTTTAGATAACCATCTTGTGAGAAATAATTTAAAGAAATATCTCAATTTCTTGTAGGAAATAAAATTAATATAAAAATAAATATTAAAATATTTAAAAAAGTTAAATAATATTATAATCCCAAAATAAACATTCAAGCTGAGTAAAAGTGAAGCACATATCAAAATCACATACAACCATTACATTTTACGTAGAAATGCCTTTTTTCCAATATATTTTATTTGATTCGACCTTGGAACGACATCTGATATATATATTTTATCAATTGCTCCAATGCAGTCTTTAAAATAAGACCAATACCTTCTATCATCTTTAATTTTGCTTAGAATTTCTCTAAAAGTTGGATCTTTTGATTTGATGAAATCAATCGATATACGTGAAACAACCTCTAATACTCTTTCAAACTATCTAGAAATTATTTCACCAGAATGTTAAAATCTTTTTTGAACCATTTTATTGCAAAGTCTATGATCTAAAGTGATCAAAAACATAGCTACAGTGTCTTCTATTGTAACTTTTGTACCTTTCTTTAATCCATATGAATCATTCAACAATTTACATAATTTGATAAAAACATCCTTCTCCATTCTAAATTGTTGATGACATTTATCTTTTTGGCCATTAAACAACTTCATTACAAACATCCATCTAGTACGAGGGGATGTTCTACATAAATTTTTTTCATATAATATTTAATATAATGATTTATGGTCATTGCAACTCTTATTTGAACCGTATGCAAAATTTCTTCTTCAATCTTTTCATTATATTCATGATTATTGTCAGAATTATTATAAAAAAAATGACTTCTGTTTCAAAAATATATATAAAAAATAAATAATAAACTTATTGTATAATAAGATTAACAAATTGCAGTTTAAATTCATTAGAACAAAAGCGTCCAACAATGTCTCCAACAAGAAGCTAAAGGTGATGAAACGCGTCGTTGTAGTGTAAGGGGGAAACGATGTCATTTTGACGATATGCAATCAGAAGGCAAACAAGCAATACGGCGTTGTTTTGAATTAACAATCATTATGTTCTTTTACAATTCTCTATCGTCTTAGCCCTAGCCTCCCGCTCATAACTCACCACCTCTCCATTGAGTTTTCAATGCTCGCCGGTGACTTTTCACCCATTTCCGTCGGATTTTGAGAAATTTTTGTTGGATTTGAGCAATTTGGGACGGATTTTCTTTGCCCATAAACAAAAACCCCCTACTGAAGGAGAAATAGACGCCACCTTCTTCATCTTAGCCACTGAGACATCCAAGCATTCCCCGAATCCGCAGACTAGCTCTTGAAGGGGGTTGAAAAGCCTTAAAGGCTCTGTCGTTAGCGCAAAGGATTTTCTCACGCGGTCAACGCGCCCTGCTGTGGAAGGAAAAATCTTCGCACACGCCGTCGTGCTCTAGCTCCGGTAAAACCATTCGACAGGATCTTGTTAGCTCTTTAGTTCTTTTTTGTCATATTCCCTTCCATTTAGTTTCTGGTGTAAAGCTAGTGTAATTGATTACATGTTTCGGGCTTTTATTTTTGTTCTGTCTTTTATTCTTTTCAATCTCAAGTTTGCTAACCTCTATGTTCGTTTTATATTTCTTTCTTCTTGTTGCTGTTTATTTTGTTCTGTTGGTGTAGATCAGTTTAGACTCTAGAAAGACAAGTTTTAGGATCCTTTTGTTCTTTGATTGCTTACTTTCTAGTGATATTCTGTTCAATTCAATATGCTTTGAGTTTTTTGTGTTTATGGCTGCAATTTCATGTTTTTCCTTCTGCTTATTGCGTTCAAAAACTTTTCTCCCCAGTATTCAATTATAGTCAGTTGGAATTATATTCTTAATATATCCGTTTTCTTAGACTTAATCCCTTTCTCTGTCTTTTCAGTTTTAATGGCTTCTGGAAAGGAAAGTGACCCGTCACTGGGTTACTTGACCCGGAAAGACACTGAGGTCAAACTTCCTCGTCCCACACGAGTAAAGAACAAAACTCCAGCTCCAATCCAAATAACTGCTGAGCAGATTCTCCGGGAGGCTCGTGAGCGCCAGGAAGCTGAAATCCGCCCTCCCAAGCAGAAAATCACCGACTCAACAGAGCTTGCTGACTACCGGCTTCGCAAGAGGAAGGAATTTGAGGACCAGATTCGAAGGGTTAGGTGGAATATAAGTGTTTGGATCAAGTATGCTCAGTGGGAGGAGTCGCAGAAAGATTTTAACAGGGCACGTTCCGTTTGGGAACGAGCCCTAGAGGTAGATTATAGGAATCACACACTATGGCTCAAGTACGCAGAAGTGGAGATGAAGAACAAGTTCATCAATCGTGCCAGGAACGTTTGGGACCGCGCTGTAACACTCTTGCCACGTGTTGATCAGTTGTGGTATAAGTACATCCACATGGAGGAGATGTTGGGTAATGTGGCGGGTGCAAGGCAGGTTTTTGAACGGTGGATGAGTTGGATGCCAGACCATCAAGGTTGGCTCTCCTACATTAAGTTTGAACTTAGGTACAATGAGATTGAACGGGCTCGAGGAATTTTCGAACGTTTTGTTCAATGTCACCCAAAAATTACTGCTTGGATTCGATATGCTAAGTTTGAGATGAAGAATGGGGAAGTTCCGAGGGCAAGGAATGTGTATGAGAGGGCGGTGGAGAAGTTGGCAGATGATGAGGAGGCGGAGCAGTTGTTTGTGGCCTTTGCGGAGTTTGAGGAAAGGTGTAAGGAGGTGGAACGGGCACGTTGTATTTACAAGTTTGCGTTGGATCATATACCAAAGGGAAGGGCAGAGGATTTGTATAGGAAGTTTGTGGCTTTTGAGAAGCAATATGGAGATAAGGAGGGTATTGAGGATGCTATTGTAGGAAAGAGGAGGTTTCAGTATGAGGATGAATTGAGGAAAAATCCGTTGAATTATGATTCATGGTTCGATTATATTAGGTTGGAAGAGAGTGTTGGGAACAAGGAAAGGATTAGGGAGGTTTATGAGCGTGCAATTTCAAATGTGCCACCTGCTGACGAGAAGAGATATTGGCAGAGATATATTTACTTGTGGCAAGTTTTGAGTCCTTGGTGGATCTAAGTGGATAAGTTTCCAGTATTTCATGCTTAGTTGTGATTGTCTTGATAATTATTTTTTCTTTGTATGTGAATAGGATCAATTATGCATTGTATGAAGAACTTGATGCTGGCGATTTGGAGAGAACACGGGATGTATATAGGTATTCTTTATTCTGCAGTCCCTGCTATATTTTGTGTCATAACAATCAAGATGTTTTGTCTACACACCTCACTTTGAATTTTATTTGTGCCAAAGTACCTGGTAGCTTTGTCTGATAACAGATGAACTTAGCTACATCTTGTTGGTTGAAACATTCTATACAATAGTTGTTAGTAGTTACATGCCAAATAATGTTTTCCAGCATCTGGTCCGTTGTCTAGATGACTGTTCGGTTTTATATTACTGTGTTGGAGGTTTTGGTAGGATAATAGCTTTGTCTGGATCAAATAGAGAATTGAAAAACTTAGAAGATGTATGGCATTAGTGAGGTGGATATGTCAGTTGAAACTATAGCATGGAAAAATAGTTGTCTCCTACTTTGTCATTGTTGTCTTTATAGGAAACTTGACTATAGAAAAGTTAGTTGTCTAATCCAAGTATCTGATTCCAAATGTTATCAAATTTTATTTTTTCATATATTTAAAGAAAGAAAAATGTAGGGTCAAAATTAACAAACTGAAATGTGAGAAAAAGAGGATGAGGAACATCTATTGTGTGCCTTAAACGAATCACGTACTTTGCTAAGTGAATGTTGAGGAAATTGCTTATGTATTTACATCCAAATTTTGTGTGTACTTAGTTGAAGTGGTTAGGAATGCAACGTAATTTTGTTTATATGGGGTTTGTTTTGGAACTTTACCCCCCCTTCTAAATTATATACATACATTGACACGTCTGCATTTCTTTCTTTCTTTTTCATGATTTTTTTTTTGCATGGATAGATCTAGGAAACAGTACTTGAACAGTTGATTTAATTCAACTGAATGTTGTCAGGGAGTGTTTGAAACTAATTCCGCACGAGAAGTTCTCATTTGCAAAAATATGGCTTTTAGCTGCTCAGTTTGAAATACGGCAACTGAATCTAAAGGATGCTAGACAAATTCTAGGCAATGCCATTGGCAGAGCTCCTAAAGATAAGGTAAATGTCAAGTTGGTGGTTTTTAATGAGATTCATTGTGCTACATTGTTGCCTTCTCTTTACATTTTTTTTTTGAAACAGATATTTAAGAAATATATTGAGATAGAGCTCCAACTTGGAAACATTGATCGCTGCCGTAAGCTGTATGAGAAGTACCTGGAGTGGTCGCCAGAGAATTGCTATGCTTGGAGCAAATATGCTGAACTAGAAAGATCCCTTTGTGAAACTGAGAGAGCTCAGGCCATTTTTGAGCTTGCAATATCACAGCCAGCCTTGGACATGCCAGAGTTGCTGTGGAAGGTATTTGATTGCTATAATTTTTCCTTTGAACCTTCCAAAAGTTTTAGTTTTTACACTTCTGCCTTCTATTTCCAAATGAACCAAGGATAAAATACATACTGGGAGAAATTTGTTTTGACATACATCCTACACTGCTTCAATAGGACTATGGTTGCATTGATAAGTAGAGGACTCAGATTTTCTTTCTTTAGAATAACTTATATTGGTTATATAGGTTGAGAACGTTACTAGGAATTGATGAAACATCTTGTTTACTCTGTTCATGGCAGGCATATATTGATTTCGAAATATCTGAAGGTGAATATGACAGAACACGAGATCTTTATGAGAGACTGTTGGACCGAACAAAACATTTGAAGGTTTGGATTAGTTATGCGAAGTTTGAAGCAACTGCCATGGAAGAGGAATGTCTTGATCCAGATTCTTTGAAAGAAAAGAAGAAATTGTGTATTGAAAATGCAAGAAGTAAGCTATCCTGCCCTTTTTTAATCACCCTAATAGGCTCTAATGGATAATGATGATATTAAAATTTCTTACATGATTCTTTTTGTCAGGGGTCTTCGAAAAAGCCATTAATTACTACAGGACTTCAGCACCTGAATTGAAGGAAGAACGGGCCATGCTTTTAGAAGAATGGCTGAACATTGAGAGTAGTTCTGGTGAGTTTGGTGATGTTAGCATAGTTCAAGTTAAGATGCCCAAGAAACTCAAGAAGAGGAGACAGATGGTCTCGGAAGATGGACTAGCCGGGTGTGTATTCTACTTGGATTGTTTCTGTCTTGCATAGAAAAAGTTTATTAATTAGTATTTTATCATAATGGGCTTAAATATATAAGCTTTGGATATGTAGTCATGATGGATAATGTTTGGGATACCAAAATGTCCTTTCAGCAATAAATTGAAGATTTTGCTAATTTACTAATTTTATTAACTTCCATTAGGTCTAGGTTTGTTGTGCAAAGTAAGAAGGTTTCTAGGTTCCTTTGCATTGTTGGTTTAAGCCTGTCTTTGTCGTCCTTGTTTCTTATGCTACTGCTTATATTTTGCAGCTACGAGGAATACATAGATTATATATTTCCAGAAGAAACTCAAGCCCCAAATCTCAAGATATTGGAAGCAGCATACAAATGGAAGAAGCAAAAGTTGTCCACAGAGGATTAGTAGGATCTTTTTGGAATCTTGTTTGATACATTCATCAACCCCTGATGGAATCCGTCGCTGGACCTATAGATTGAAAGGTACAAACTCAGGAAGTCATATTCAATGCCAAAAGAACTGTACTGTTGGTTGCAAGACTGTGTGTTATTTATACGCTCTAACATGAATGTCTACCATGAAGGCTTCTCAAGCCAGGACTATATATGCTATTGTGTCTATTGCGGCACAATGGACTATCTGCTGCATGAACTGCGATGGTTAAGCAAGCACTTCAAAGATTTTGCTTGGAACGCGAAGGATCCAACCTTTTCATAAATGCAATTGGCGGTGATTGCATGTTAGAACATCACTGGCTGAGTTGAATGTTATGCATCGTGGATGTTGTATATATCATAGCTATTGAGCATGGGATAAGCGTTGTGAAGATTTATTCAATGATTTGGTCCGCAGCTACTGCACGTAAAAGTACTTGATTCATGAACTTATTGTTGTTAAATACAGATTCAAGCAACTCGAGATCCTGATTTTAGCTAATTGCAAATTTGAAGAGAATTAAATCCTGAATTTAGGACACCTGTGAAGCTCGTTGGGGGGGTTGGAAAGAGCTTAATGATCAGCTTCGACCGTCAACGTCTTTGCATCTTCCAAAGAGCGGATCTTTTCAAATGTGACAGCAACATAAGTTGTTTTGACAAAGCTATAGAATCCAAAGCACGACAAAGGTTAAGGGTAGGAAACATAAAATTGCAGTTACCATCCAGCAACCGAGGACTTTTGCATGGGGATACACTTTGAACTTTTGTAATTCTCAAGGAAAAAGCCGTTTTCAATGTCCATCGAGTCATTTCATTAAAAACATTTCAGTATTTGTTTGCTTAGACAACGGCTACATGTCCTTTCAAGGAGTGAATAGAAACCTGCATTATGCAGCACTAACTACAAAACGGGAGGAGATCCTCTGTCTCCTTTTATCCAATACTCTCTGTCCCCTTTTGATCTCAACCGTCCAATAC
>JANZLF010000221.1:32184814-32198522 GCA_026546835.1 Erythroxylum foetidum
ATACTCTCTGTCCCCTTTTGATCTCAACCGTCCAATACATTATATATTGGACGGTTGAGATCAAAAGGGGACAGAGGGTATTGAGTGTATTGGACGGTTGAGATCAAAAGGGGACAGAGGGTATTGGGTAAAAAGGGATATCCTCCCCTACACAACTTGTCTCAACATTTTGACGAAATTTTTTACATTATGTGACACTAACTACAAGCTCAATTTCTTGACAGCATTTTAAAGTTTTTGTGACAGCATTGTAAAGTTTAAAGAACTCGCGAATCACATACCAATTATTGTGGAGGACTTATTCCAGAAGATTACAACACACTCTCCTTTTAGATTCAACAACTAATTGGCCAATGAAACTGGCTTATCAGATGCTTGGAGAAGATGTTTCGAATGCTTTTTTGTGTGTACCAAAAAAAAGACTCAAGTTGTTAAACTCCTCAAAGGGCTCTGACATTGGAACTGCTTTGAACTCTGCCAAGAATGAACTTGCTGCTATTCAATGCCAAAGTGGTTCCTCTGCTAATGATCCTCATCTATTATCCAAAGAAAAACACTTACTTTCCAAATATAGGCAGGCTGTCAGCAATCACTCATCTATACTCTTGCAAAGAACAAATGTACAAAATTCTTCATCACGATTTCTGCAAGAATGAATCACCACAAAATCTTTTCTATCATCACCGATGATGGATCCTTGACACAAAATCACAATGACATCCAACAAGAGGCAGTGAGGTATTTTGATTCTCTTCTTGGCACTTCCAGTTCAAAATTTGCTACTTGTTCTGATCTTTGTAATTTCATTTCAAAAAGAGTTTCCCCAGTGGACTATGCTCTATTAACCAAACTTGAAGATGATAAGGAGATTGTAGCTGTTGTTTTTAGTGTGGATGCTATAAAAGCACCAGGTCTCGATTCTTTGAATCGATGTTTCTTCCATAAATCTTGTAATATCACAGGTCAGTTTGTTAAGAATGCAGTGTATGAATTCTTTTCTAATGATATTCTCCCGAAAGAAATCAATAGGAATTTGTTATGCTTAATTCCGGAGGTTATTTTGGAGACATTGGGCCTGTTGCCTACATCAACTTTCTCTACAAAATTATCTCCAAAATCTTTGCTACCAGACTGGAAAAGGCTAAACTCTAATCAGCGACAACCAAGGTGCTTACTTGTGTAACACGCAAATTGGTGATAATGTGTTGATTGTTCAAGAACTTCTAAAAGGATACTCAAGATATAATTATACTCCTAATTGCACTATCAAAGTAGACTTTCACAATTCCTTTGATAGTGTAAGTTGTGATTTCTTATGGAAGATGCTTAAGGCTTTCGAATTTCCTAGTATTTTCATTGGATGGCTAAAGGAATGCATTTCTTCTGCCACCTTTTCTGTGTTGGTCAATGGAAAACCCACAAACTATTTCAAGACTGCTAAAGGTCTCAAACAGGGGGATCTTCTCTCTCTCTATCTCTTCATCCTTTGCATGGTAACTCTAAACTTACTTATCAAGCATGAAGTGGAAATGAGTTCCAGCTCTAAGTTCTATTCTAGATGTGAGAAAATTGGTATAACAAACTTATATTTTGCAGATGACCTTCTTTTATTTTGCAGTGCCCAAATGGATTGTATTTAGACGTTTATGAACGCACTTAGAAACTTTTAAAGGACTCTTTAATTATAAATCAATTTTAGCAAAAGCCACATCTTAATTTCTAATGGAGCTTTACTTTGGAGTCTCACTTTGCAACAATTATTGGAATGAAAATGAAATCTCCTCCCTTATAGTATTTGGGAAATCCCTTTTCAACCAAAAGACTCAACTTTATTAATTTCATGCCTCTTATCGAAAAAATTCAAAAGAATTTGAGTTTTCATACAAAATTGGCAATGGAAAATAGACTTGTCTATGGTTTGATAATTGGTTCAAACAAGGCCAACTATTCCATTCCTAGGGGATTCATTGATCCTACCCCTACATACTAAGATCTGCTCTCTGATCAATGGTATTTCCTGGCAATTCCTTGAATGCCTAAGACACCTGCAATCTCATTACCCCTTAATCCATCCACCCCGAACACATTCTACTGGAAAGATCAGTCAATCCACAAAATGTCCAATGAGCTCATTAAAGATTTTCTTAGAAGAAGGAACCTTGAAGTTGAATGACACAAAATAGTCTGGAGTAAGGTATTAACACCTAAAACTTCTTTTCTTCTTTGGCAAATCATAAAAAACAAACTTAACACCACATATAGAATTAGATATTGGGAAGTTGACAGATCTTGGCCTTTATCTTTAGTGCAAGAGGAATCAAGCGATCACTTGTTCTTCGAATGCATTATTGCCTATAGACTATGAGAAACTGATAAGAGAAAATTCCTCTGGTTCATCCAAAGGGAATGCTCTCTCAAACACCATGCAATGGCTTTCAATCCACACTTCTCTTTCAAGGCCAGTTAGTTAGATATTTACGATAGTTTTGGGACTTCGTGTGCAAATTATTTGGAAAGAAAGGAACTCTAGAAGATTTGTAACCAAGTTCACCTTACTTGATTCTCTCACTTCAAAAGTCATCAATGGGATAAGGGAATTAGTCTTGCTAAAGAATACTGATCGAAACTGTATTTCTGCTATATTATCTTCTTAAATATTTAACTAAACTCTTTGAACTCTAAACATCTGATTCTTGGTAAGTTATTGTTAATTGAGCAAAGATACTTGAATTATTAGAATCAAGTTGAACCTCTCATAGATTCAACATACCGTGAGTCAAGAACATTATAAAAGAATCTTCCATTTGTTGCTTTCGTTGTTTAAAGTAAGTTTCTCTGTAAAACTTGATTCGTATCAAAGGACGGTCATGATTCTTTTCATGTTCCTCAGTGAATCTAGATATGTTGTCCACGGTCTTAATTTAACAGAACATTCTGAAACACAAAACTTTAATGTCATACTATTGAAATATTTCACTTATGTATGATGATGCACATGATAACATGACATCATGTATGCTATTTTTGTGTGTGATATGATTATGTGAATTTTACATCTATCGATATGATTGATCTTATCATAAAAAAAACAAATCAATATACCACATAAATATGTAACATACTGATTTGTGAGAATATTTGCATAATATGATGTGAATTAACCCATTAATGGATATCATTGGAAATTAGATTTCGAGACGATTCCAACATTATATTATATGCACAAATAAGAGTTTTGGTTAAAAAGATATGACTGCTTGAATGTTTATATAGTTTTAGTAAAACTCATAATTACCATTGGACCATATGTGATATGTGGTCACAACAAAGTAATAACTGGAAATGAGTCTTATGTGCATTACATTTATAATTGATATGTATATTTCAAATGATAAAAAATGAACTGTTTTGATTGCTCTGAATGTGTACTGAAATAAGTGATCAAAGTGACATATGATACTACATGATGATTAATAAAATGATGTGAATTATGTGATTATATATGTTGATATGCTATATGAATTGAGTAAACCATCGAGAATGGTTAACTTACTGAATTGACAAAACTCACCAAAATTGTAACGTTGACATTTCAGGTTTGAGAGAGAATACTAGTGATAGAGAGACTCCATAAGAAGCATAGTGCTTGTAATTTTGGATAGAAAAAATGACTCAAAGGTTGGTTAGCTGAGACTGAAGCATCTAGAAAGAATTTTTGTATAATTCTTTTTTCATATAACATGTAGTATATTTTTATAATTGAGATGTAGACTCTGATAACTCTTTGATGTTGTATATAGGGATGAAGCATGTAATGCTACAATGTACATATTCGGTTTTATGAAATGAATGAGAAATTTGGGTTTTTAAATAGTGTGATATTTATCTTTTAAATGATGATGTGATGATTAATTAAATATCGTGAATGTTCTAGCGTGCCACCTTTATGGGGTATGTACTAGAATATCCAGTAGGATGTCAGGGATATGTTCTATGAGGGTGGGGTATTACATGATGTCTTTGTGCTGGCTTTAATTGGTTTCTAGTATAGTGCTCCCGTATTTCGATAGACTCAACAATCACACCATTCATTTGTCTGTATGATTAAGTTCAATAAGGGATGGAATATGCAACATCATCCTAGTCATGTGTGAGTGGGAGATGTTAGCATATGCAATTGATGGTTATCTGCTCATGACGATAACTGATATTTAAATTCAAGTCTTAGGGTGAGGTAACTGTTGTTAGTTACCAACAGACAAAATGTGTTGTCCCAATCATGTTTATCTCCTTAAGTATCTAATCAATTTTTACTCTATAAGTACGTGTAGAGCGTACTTAAGGGGGAAGAAAAACAAGAGAGTGATTGACTAAAAAGTTGTAGTTTGAAAAGTGACCGAGTTGCAAGTTTTTTTTTTTACAAAGGAATTGAAACTATAAAAAACTAACGCAGAGCTCTGCGGTATACTGCTCCTTGCTGGTCCCTGTGAATAATCTCCAGAGCTGACAACGAGGGCTCCTGAAGAAAATGAACTCCTGGGTTGGCTAGGACTGCGAGGGCGGCCAGGTTGTCTGCATACTGGTTTCCTTTACGATGCACATGTTGTAGCTGCACTTCCCAATCTCGTTTGAGTAAGCTATGGTTACCTAACAACAAAAAATTATTAACATTGACCACTATATTGGGAGAAGAAAGAAAGTTAATGACTTCCAAGGAGTCCACTTCGACCATGACTCGGTAGTATCTTAGTGACCAAGCCAAAGTGAGGCCCGAGTGGACTTCCCAAAGTTCTGCCGTAAGTGGAGAGCTTCTTCCAATGTGCTGAAGGAAACCCCACGTCACTGTCCATGCCAGTCCCGAATGAGACCACCAGTAGTAGCTATGGACAACGCTTGTTTTGCTTGATCGCTCCATCTGTGTTGATTTTAGCCCAGTCTTCCGGCGGCTTGGTCCACCCCACTAGACTACCGAGTTGCAACTTATTGAAGAATCACTATCCTTCATTGTCGATTGAATAAATACACTTAAATCGGTGGAATTAAGTTGAACCTTTTGTAGGTTTAACATATCGTAAGTCCAGTACATCGTAAAAGAATTGTCTATTTATTGCTTTTGCTATTTACGGTAAGTTTCTGTGTAAACCATTCGTTATATTGTCTGAAAAACACCCGGTGCAACTTTTTGAGTAGTTAATTAAACTATGTCGAAGAATAATCAAACGAAACAATTCACTCAAGTATCAATGGCAAGTACATTTTTCAAAGCAAAATCAGATGGCCCAGCGAATCTTTACCCATTTCATGATGAGGTTAAGGAATTTTTAAATGGCAGACATCTTTAATCGTTGCTGTGAAAGTGAAGTAGCGGCGACTACACTGCCAACTAATGCACAAGGATTCATGAAAAGGATCAAAGAAAAGAAGAGAAAATGAGTGTTAATGAAATGATTCGTCTACCATGTAAACTAGCTTTGTCAATTATTGTCTATTGTGTAAGAAGAGAAAAGGAGTGTTAATGAAATGATTCGTCTACCATGTAAGCTAGCTTTGTCAATTATTGTCTATTGTGTCAATGTAATGATTTGTCTAACATTTAAGATAACTTTATCAATTATTGTCTATCCGATGCACACTGCCCAATTATATGGATTTTGCGAAGCACACCACTTGAAAAGATGGATGATGCACTTACTCATTCGGTAGGTGTTGACTGTTTGTTGTTTGTATCTGCCTTCTCTATGTTATGTTATACGCTAAGTCATCCTTAGCCACAGAATTTTACGAACTATTTTGCAACGATCATGTTCTAATATTTAGCAAGATATGATATCAGTTGCGAATGTGTCTTCTCAGTAATATCTTCGTCGTATTTAGGAAGATTTCCACTAACAAACGAAAATAAGTGTTTAGATTTCCACTAACAAACAAGGATAAGTGTTCATTACATTATTTTATTCTAGTTAATTAAACAAAACTCAAATTAATTTAGGCATCAGAGATTCTACGTCGAAGATACCCTCCAACATTGTTTTCCATAACGAATTATCTGAACGACACTACCCCTAAGCAGAAGCTTAAGATATGAATTGATATTTGAAGTATCAATTCATGCCATTTATAAGAACGACGAAATAAAAGTTGTGTTGTCTGTCTTCTGAAATGCAACTTATGGCACCAGAATATAAGTCGCACGTTTGTGTCTATCTTTTCAAAGTTGAAATCCTACTTCGAGTCACATTTCTGGAGCAATAAGCTCAAGCCTTGAGAGCCCTCCAAACCTTAATTCTTCAATAGCGAGCAATAACTTGCGAGAAAAGTTAAGCATGTCCATATAGATAAGGTTCTCAACTTTGAGGTGCAATAGAGATTTTAAAGGTTCTTTGAGTTTGAAGAAGCGAAGAGGTTTCCCAGTAGACTTGTGTGTGCCATGTGACGACATGGGGAAAATACAAGAGGAAAGGTGAGGAGTGGCTGTACGCGAAAAAAATGAAAAATGAAAACCAAATGCGTGAGTGAAGCAGATTAGAAAATTTTTGAAATAAGTCGAATGTTTAACTACATTCACTTCAAACATAGGTTAGGTCTTCCCAAGCTCCTCTTGTGTGGCCTTCTAAGTGTTGTCAGTCCCATTTAGACTATGGGTATGATCCTGAATATTATGGAGACATAAAGCTATGGGTGGATAGTCTATTTAAAATTGACAAATAGGATAATTCCTAATATATAGACTTGCAAGTAGTGGAGAGTCGAAGTCTCGTAACAAGGGGAAAAGGCAACGCTCGTTGATCCTATAATATGGACAATAATAATGTGGTGATTAATATCATTACAGGAGGTGTCCGAAATACGAATGTCTCAAAAATTGAAAAAAAAAAGTTTAAGACAAACTTTTAGTTTAAAAATTTTTGAAAAAAATTCCTAAATTTTAAAATCTTGAAAAATTTCATATAATTTTATTTTTTTTTAAAATAACCTCTTTTAAGAGTTCAGGTAAAATAACAATGAAATACATATACTATGAACATCACATATATACTATGTTGCTTACATGATGATTTAATTTAGCTCTTAAATTCTAACGGAACTAATTAAATTTAATCTAAACTAGTAATTTATTATAATTATCTTAAATTATTAATTTTAAGTAGCATTTAAATGGTTCTAGTTGAGATTAAAAGCTAAGTTAGGTTATCATATTCATCGCATTTGATCAATCTACTATAATGTTTATACCTTGTGTGTCATTACTATTTTCTAATCAAAATCTAAAAGAAAGAGTTTTTCTAAAAGGCTGAAAAGCAAACTTTGTTTGAAAATTATAATGACTAAGGAATTTTTTAAAGTTTCCTAAACTATATGAGAGCTTTATATCATTTATACATAAAAAACATTTAAAAATATTTTGTAATTTGGTCACATCGTCATCATCATCACACTCTGTTCGAAGTCCTGCAATAAAAAGAGATCTGAAAAGATATGATACTACACAACCTTACCCCTACATAGTAGAGAGATTGTTTCCGATAAACTCACGTACAAATGTGACGACAAAAGAGTAATATAGGTTAAACTTTAAAGAGTAAAAAAGTACATATATCATGAATGTACCTACAAACTAATAAAGCAGCAAAGAAAATTTTAGACCGTAGCATTATAAACTCATTAAAAAACATAAGAAGAAATAGAAGTCAAGAATTCTCCAAAACCAAAAGTAGCTTCTTTCCCTTAAAAGATGAAAATAGATTTCTATATGGGATAGACTAGTTCAGTATAAAGAATGCTAGTCCTCTCATAATTGAGTCAGCCGCCAATACAAGGGATGCCAAAATAATACAAGAATAATTGACAAGAAGTAAATGCCACAAACAAACATCGCATCTCACTTCGACATCCTAATGCCAGCAAAGGGGAAACTATCAATGCAATTACCAATTTAAGAGCGCATTTGACAAGATTCTAATGAAAATATACATTCCAACCATAATAAATGGTTTTTATTCTTGTTCTTACTCTTAATTATACAACAACAACAACACCGATACACAAGGTTCCCATTTTTGGAAGGCTTGGGGGAGGGACATCAATTATACGCAACCTTTCCTTTGCATTTTACAAATGTTTCAACTATCCAACAGATAACCAACTTCGAAAAAGTTTGCTTGAATAATCATTTCATCAAAACAAGAATAAGAAAAGAAGCCTTAAATCACTTAATTGTAACTAAATTCAACCTAAAATAAAGTAACGCACCTTTGTTCGATTCTGAGGGCCCTTTTCATCTTTTGGGGGTAAAGGTTCCATGGCAGCCCTCTCAAGTAGTAGCAACACATCATCCATCAATACAAACATATCTTTCTCAACACGAATAATTGGTGGTGGAGTTTCCTCATTGTCCAACATCTAAACCTACTTTTAGGTTGGCGATCAAGAGCCTTCAAGCCGCTATACAAGGAATCCATTACCAAAGTAGATGTCACTTCCTCCTCTATAAAGAAATGTTTTACAACTACTTTTAGGATTACATCTGTTTTCTCCCTAGACATACAGTGTTGGGTATTTGGATCCATTCCCAACCATAATGCACAAAAAGACATAGAAAAGAAGTTATATTTTTTAAAGTAGCGGTGTTAGGGTTGTGAAACTTGAATGATGATGTGATGGTTATTACATTTAATATATTAAATTTTATGGTAAAAGACATAGAGCTCCCTTATAGTTTAGGAAACTTTTGAAAATTTTCTTTATCTTTAAAGTTAAGGAAAAAAAATCCTTCTAGTTTTTTGTTCATAGACAAACTCCTCCTTTTAGATTTATCAAGGAATATGAACAAAATACAAACACCATGAAGATCACACTTTGTACTCAACAAATGTTATTTACATGACAATTTAACTCATCTTTTAAACTCGAATTATACTAATCAAATATGAAATAAAACTAAGAATTTATGATAATTATCATAAATTATTAATTTAAGTAAATTTAATTGGTTAGGTTGATTTTAGTATCTGATTTGAGTTATCATATTAGTGACATCTGATTAGCACATGTCTAAGACTTGGGTTATTTTTTAAGCAAAGTCTAAGAGAGGGTTTTTCTAGAAAATTAAGAAATAGGAGTTTTATTTACAAATTTTTTAAATATTAAGGAATTTTTTCTAAGGTTTCTTAAACTACAGGATATGTCCATATAAAAAAGATCCTTATTGATAATAATAGCTCTGTATGTATCTTGTTCTATAATACTTTTATTGCTTGGTTTTAGATTTGCATCAACTCTTTTGATTGGATTTTGTGAAGGATAAACCTTTTTTTAACAAAAGATATCTCTCTCCTTAAATTCTAGCGATGCATCTTAAACATGTCATGATTTCAATAAAGGTTTATGCAAGTGACTTAGATCTTCTTGTATCATCTTAAGAAGACCTTCATTATGTCTTCTCAAGGCTATAATATATCCTTATCAACCAACTATGAAATTCCTCACATATATGGGATTTGAAAGGATAAAGAAGAAATCATCATGGATAGATAATGTTATGTATAGGCTAGGTTCATTGGGCTATTCAATTTTATCTATTATTATTACAACTTCTACATAAGTAAAATATTAAACGTAAAAAAAAAACATTTTCTAACCCAGGTTTAAGCTTGGTTGGCAAATTGTTTACCTAGTTGGAAGAAATAACTAGTTGGATCTTTCTTCCAGCTTCTCATGCTGATCAAATTTTCCATATTTTCCACTTAATTGCAATTGTCCTTTTTATATATGCTTTTGAGGATTCCTAACTTTTATTTCATTTATGATTACCTTTTCTCCTTTATTTCCTGACACTGCTAGGCATTTTTCTCTCCTATGTGGTTGAATATATTCATGATTACTTTATGACTATAATTTTATTCTTCTAATTGGCTATAATATGTACATTGTCACTACTAATTGCTTAATGAGTAAAATCTAATTCTTAATGTTCTCCACCTAAATAATTGCCTATGTAATACACAATTTCCATCAATCCTTATTGTATTTAGAAGTTGACCTTGGCATTTGGTCTTCAAGAAGAAACCATCCATTCAACTATAGGTTTTAACATCTTCCATCAAACCAAACATATAATCTATTGAACACTAGTTTATTATCTACTTAAGTTCTCAAAGTAAGCTCAATTGTTGATCATGGATTCCTCTCCTTCAATTCACTGTTATACTTAAATAATTTTGCATATTCATTTTGTTAATATTTTGTTTTTGTTTTTAACACTTTCATCAATGGATATTTTCACACACCTGAGTTTAAAGTCAAGTTTCTAACTATACTGTTTAACCCTCTTCCTAACTTTAATGCTTGGCTTATCTATAGTTTTCTCTTTGAAATGTTAGATAATGTACTTGAAGACATCAATATGGCTTATTGGTTAGATTACACCTATGCTCTAATGATGTTTTCAACTTGAAGCATTTGTTTCCTTTTCCAAATGATATATATAGTTCAATTACACATTCATCTTTACAATAGTACCTAATCCCTTTAAATTCATTCCTTAAGAACCTTAGATTAAAATCTATTATAACTAGACAATCATCCACTATATCTTTAAAGTTTATAACATTAAAAACAATTTCCAATATTTATTATGTGTATATAACTTTAGGAACATGTCTATCTGACTTAACCTCCTCAAAGTTGCATCTAAGTCTTATAAATCACGATATTCATCACTTCTCATAAAATACTTTTAGGATTTAAAATTTAATATACATAGACTTTTGACTTGTGCCAACACTAATATCAAAATTAAAAATAAAAAGAAATTTGTATTATATTGCTCTCCCATCCCCTCACTGCTATCCTCATCAGTATATTCATTTAACTACTCTCTCCCTTCTATATATTATCATATGCATGAACGTCTTTAGCAATTGTCTTCTTTCTATCAACATTATCAGTCATATTATCTATTTCCTCAACCATATTAACCATATTAGCTAGCTCCAACATCACCCACATCAACATCTCAACAGTCACATTACCGACAACACCAACATTCATATTACCAATTACGTCAGCAGTCACATATTCAAATAAATTTAAACTATTTCATGTTATTCCAATAATTTAATTAGTCCAAAGCACTCCAGTTGAATTATATTTGTTAAACCATCACTTAAAGTCAACCCTAGAATCAAATACTTTCAAAAACGATAATTATGACTCGACACAACCCAAAATCAATGGGTCAAGACCCAGTCAATGGTTTGAACCCCCTCTCTTAAAATAATGTTGTTTTAGTTTTAATTATTTGAAATGACGATGTTTTGATCCGTAAGTTTAAGAAAATTAAGATTAAAATAGTATCTTTGTGGTCAATTATACGTACTAACACGATGTTATTTTGAAACTATCCGTACAAGATTAAATTAGGTTCATATCATGCAGTTCGAATCTAATCAAACTTCAAACTAGGCTTAAGTCACCTATACAGGGAGAGTCAGTTCAAGTCGAGCAACGTATTAAAAGGTCACCATCTGACTCAGGCAAGATGTCACTCTTGAAAAGTCAACCTATGTTAAGGAGTCAACAACCTACAATATCCATTACGTGGATAATAAAAACAGGGATTTTATAAGTGAGTTCAATTAAGTGAATGCAGCTTGATTTGTTTTAGCAATAAATACAAGATGCCACTAAAATCTATGAGAATGTGAATTGTTCTTTTCAGGGAGCTATTTGGTATTGTCCCTACATTATAGTGGTATCTATATGTCTTTGTTTAAGGAATACGATTATTGTTGAGTCCCTCAACTTGTTGCGTCAGATGGTAAGCTGCTACCATTTTGGTGCCATGAAACGGACAGGCATAGGTACTGAATGTTGCATGGTTTGGTTGTACTAATATATGCACTGTTTGAGTCTATTACAGTATTACCAGTTATTGAAATTTACTGTTTTAAGAAAACGCGAATGCTTTTGGTTCTACTAATACATGCACATTTGAGTGTATCACTAGTTCTTAAGTTTACAGAGTTAAGCAAAAGTGAATACCTACACATTGAATACCTTTTGCTAAAATTTTACCCACCATTTTTACAATGACAAATATGCTAATTGGGTAAATGTTTGCAATACAATTGCAGCAAAAAGAATGTGTAACAGCGTCGTAAGTTTTGTCTTCTCTAAGTAAACTTATTCTAACATTTTATATACCTTTAAAGTTATATACAATTACTTAGTGTTATAGCAAGTTCTGCCAGTTCTTCTGCAGCTTTCAGGAATTCGCCTAATTCATGCAAATAATGAATTTATCACCATCCCCTTACCCTTTTCTTGAAAATCTCTTCTTTTTGGGTAGCTAAGTGCCATTTCATTTTTCCACATTTTTCTAGTAACACATTCAAAAGATGATCTAAATGCCTCAGAATATATCTTGGGAGATAAAGAAAGCTGCAAACATGGGATAGGGACCCTGGATTGTTTTCTTGCATGACTGTAGCTTCAGGCATATGATGTAATTTCTATCTCTAAATGGAATGATAAACTTAGCTAGTAAAAAAGGAAAAAAAAGAAGAGACAGGTCGAATACAAGAGTATCCACCATGCAACGCACATTTGCGGTTACGGAGCACCAAACAGTCAGAATTCAAGCACTAGCTGCAGATTTTTCCAAAAGTAAAATTTCTTTAAAACATCATATCATATTATGCTTTTCTTATCTTTTTTGCTTTTGATATTATTATCACGAAGAATCATGCCAAAGCCACACCACGTAAAATCCCAGCTCTCCCAACTTAGCTCCAATTTGATCCTTTGTGAGCAATAAACATGTCACAATCTTGTCTTTGTTTTGTTGAACCGATGAGAGCAAAAAACATGTCACAATCTTGCTCCTCAAATGTAGAGTTGGATTTTTCTGATAAGCTGAAAAAAAACCTGAATTAGATAGTTTCAATAGAATTATGAAGAAATCTTGTAAAGCCAATGAAGCAGAAGAATTCAGAACCAAAATGTCAACTGCCATTAAAAGTGATCAAGTTAGCTTAAATCCTTACTTCATGCAACTTTTGGTCCCTACAATATCAGAGTTTTTGTTTTGTCCTTTTTACAGCCTCTAATATCACTAGTTGATACATTGTCAGAGTTTCTTATTTTTTTTCAGACAGCAATATTGTCTTTGTTTTGTTGAACCAATGAGAGCAAGAAACTGTAAGATCATTTATGGATCGAATGATTTGTGTACCTGTATCCCTAATTTTTTGTCGTGATGTTGATTTGCTTGAACGAATTTTATTTCCTCTCGTCTTCTTCCGTTAGAGAATTCTTCAATGGTTCAGAATCTTATGATTCAATAAGCTTTTTCAACTTATATAGCATCACCAACGGACACGTCCTTTGGTAATTGGAAGGGAGAGGAAAAGGGTCTTTGACTCATTATTTAATATCTAATAACCATTATCTTGGGTGTTTTTCATGGTACTAAAACCATAAGTTACATGAGAAATAAAATAGTCTAACAATCTCCCACTTGGCTTATGTTACGACTTGGTGATCCAACAACGTTAAGTGCACACAATGTATGGAATCGATCAAGTCATCCTTAATTGAATTAAGTTGATGGGATCATGGCGGTCACAAGTTATATAACTTGATTCCTTCCATGTATCACAAAATCAACTCAACTCATCAAACTTTAAGTGGGTAATTCGGTAATTGT
>JANZLF010000221.1:32198622-32211323 GCA_026546835.1 Erythroxylum foetidum
AATTAATTTATTGTTAAATTTTATTTAATATAATTATTACCAATAATAAAAATATAACTTAACAATTTAAAAAAAATTATTTTATTTGAAAATAATACTAAAAAAGAAAATTAAAAATCAAACTAAAATTTTAAAAAAGTAAAACCAAGTAACCCTTTGACTTTTTCTCAAGCAGCTGGATATGGCGATTGTTGTAGGCATTGTTGAATAATCCCCATGTTTGCAAGTGCTCGTTCTCGCTCCTCTCTGTTTGGGTTCTCTCGTCCTTGCTTTGGGCGGCTGGCTGTGGAGGACTTTGGGCCACTGCACTGACGTTTCTTGTCCCTCTTCCTTGAGGCTTCTCATCTTCTTACTCTGGGCAACTGGATTTGATGTTTTGATTTTGGCTCTGTTGGCTCCTCTCCTAGCTGAAAGGGAACCCTTGCGTCCTTCTCTGTCGGACTCCTTTCTTTCCTTTTCGTGGGCGGCGGACGATCGTGTCTCGACATCGTTGGCTAATCTCTTAGTTGACAGTGATCCGGACGATGGCCTCGTTATGGGTCTGAAGATCTGGATACGACTGACAATGTACAGCTATGTCTTGTTGGGCTTTCTTGACGGATAAAGCCATCAACTTTCATGCTATGCGACATACCTTGGCATCTGTGTGGCGGCCATTGATGGGCATGCAGGTTTGTGAGGTTACTAATGGCCTGTAAGTATTTCAGTTTTTTCATGCGGTTGATGTCCACCGTATACTGGATATGCGTCCATGTACTTTTGATAATCACCTGCTTATCCTGGACCGATTTGGGGATTCTTCCTCTTCATTCGCGGTTCCCTTATACCATGTTCCCTTCTGGATTCAAGTCCACGGTCTCCAATCTGGCTTTCAGTCGGCTAGAGTATTGCAGGACAACAGTAATAAGATTGGCCAATTCCTGGAAGCGGACCCGACAAATTTTAAGCGCTCCTGGAATTCTTACCTGTGCATGCGAGTCAATTGGGATGTTCGACGGCCACTCTGCGAGGGATTCAAGCTCAAACATGATAAGGGAGACTGGTTCACTGTTGGTTTTACCTATGAATGGCTTCCTTCGTTTTGTTTTTTCTGTGGCTTGCTTAGCCATACTGAGCGTTTTTGCCTTACCTTACTAGAATTTGCACCTGGGCAAGTTGTTCGGAAATTTTCTGCTAGCCTACGCGCCCTCTCTCGCCGGGAGTAGCGCAATATTGGTGACCGTTGGTTACATCCATTGGTGCCATCCGATGAGCCTTCTTTAAGTCGTTCCCCTCAGCACAATACAGACTCTGATGGTATGACCCCTAATATAGACTGCCTATTGGCCATATCTGCAGAGACTGAGGCGGGACATCGGGGCGTGCATCAAGGCAGCATCGTCTCCCCTTTTCCAGCCCTTACTGACCCGCGTGTTCCCTCAGCTGCTTCACTTGATGGCTCACCCCCAGAGTTGGATGAAGGCCTCATAATGGATGACTCTAAAAGGAAATGAATGGGTCCGGATCACCACCGAGGCGAGACCCAGGATCTTGCTACTTCCACCAGCATGTCCGTGGATCCACAGACTGTGATATCGGCCGCCGGAAGCCATGAGTTGCCTTGCTTGGAATTGTCGTGGGCTGGGTAATCCACGGCCTTTACAGTTCCTTAAACTTTTTGTATCGAAAAAAAGGCCTACTTTTATCTTTCTTGTTGAAACTCTGTGTTCTTCTAATAAAATTGATGACTTAAAGCTTTTGTTGGGTTATGATGGTTGCATTGTTGTTGATTGTGTGGGACATAGTAGGCGTTTAGCTCTCATTTGGAAATCTGTTGCTTCGGTTAGACAATTAAATGTATGTTTATGTTGCATTGATGTTGAAGTTGTGGTTGATTAGTTTGGTGCATGAAGACTAACGGGCATATATGGGCATCCTAATTGTAATCATCATTCTGAAACGTGGAATTTGCTTCAGAACCTCACACATTGTAGTGACCAGCCATGGGTATGTATCGGTGACTATAATGCTATTCTCCATCACCATGAGAAGAAAGGGGGTCGTCGGTAACCCTAACACTTAATTGATGGCTTACGCCAGTCCATCTTAGATGCTGGACTTAGTGACTTTCCTATGGGGGGTACCCTTTCACGTGGGAGCATGGAAGGGACTCAGGTGCTCTCATTGAGGAAAAGCTTGACCGTGTCTTTGTTTCAAGTGACTGGCGTACTCTCTTCCCTTTAGCCCATGCCTATGTTTTAGATACCTCCTCTTCCGACCATCTACCTCTCTTCTTGGAGTTCCGCACTTTTATGTCTCATCATAATGCTCGGCGCTTTCGTTTTGAGAATTCTTGGCTGCGCAATCCTGACTGTCGACACCTGGTTCAAACCGTTTGGGATGCCCATCCTGACCTAGATTTACTAGCCCAGCGACATACATGCAGTCTTGCCCTTGATCGTTGGGGTATCAATTTACGTCATGCGGAGAAAAAATTGTTGGCTGATTGTAGGCACACTATGATTGCCTTGCAGGGTTCTCGCGCCCCGGCTGATATGAGGCGCTTTGCGATTGCTAAAAGAACACTTCATGCTTTGGTTAATGATCAGGAAATTCGCTGGAAACAACGTTCTAAGACATTTTGGTTGAAAGAAGGGGACATGAATACCCTTTTTTTTCCACAATGTCGCTACTAACCGGTTCAGGAAAAATCAGATATCTCTTATGAAAGATGAGGCTGGTACTTAGGTGGAGACTCGGTTGGCTTTGGCGACTTTAATCACCGATTATTTTTTGCCCTTTACACTGCTCATTCAGGGGAGGTTGGTTCAGTTATTGCACATGTTCCTGTTTGTGTTTCTCCTGAGATGAATGCTGTTCTTACAACTCCTTATTCGGAGAATGAGATCAAATTCGCCGCATTTAGTATGAAACCTGATAAAGCCCCTGGCATTGACGGCTTTAACCCTGCATTTTATCAACATCATTGGGATATTGTTGGACCCTCGATCTGCCATGTCTATATACAATATTTGACTCAGGGATCTTTTCCTTCTGCTTTGAACCATACTCTCTTGATACTTACTCCGAAAAATTCCATGCCAGAAGTTGTAGGAGATCTCTGGCCTATAGCATTATGTAATGTGGTTTCCGAGATCATGAGCAAAGTTATTGCTAATCGATTGTGACAGATTCTATCAACTATTATCTCTTCTTCTCAGTATGCCTTTGTTCCTAATCGCAGCATCCAGGATAATAGTATCATTGCCTTTGAACTCATGCATTTTTTTTCTACGTAAGAGGCGTGGGAGGGATGGTTATGTAGCACTGAAAATGGACATCTCCAAGGCTTATGACTGGCTTGAGTGGAGTTACCTCACGGCAGTGCTTGATAAAATGGGGTTCAGCCCATATTGGATTCGTTTTGTTCTGAATTGTATTTCGACAGTGAAGTATTGAGTTCTACATTAAGGCCAGCATCTCGGTCCGATTACTCCATCCAGAGGCATATGACAGGGCGACCCTTTTTCTCCTTATTTATTCATTTTGTGTGCGGAGGGTTTATCCTGGCTGATTCAATCTCGTGTGACTGCAGGGACCTGCACGGTTGCTCTATGGCCCTTGGGGCTCCTTCTATTGACCATCTCTTTTTTGCAGATGATAGTATGCTTGTTTTCAAGGCGACTAGTAGGGAGGCTACTGTGGTTGAAGACGTGATGGCAATCTATGCTCAAGCGTCAGGTCAACATATCAATTTGGGGAAATCTTCCCTTTGTTTCTCCAACAGTGTCCCCCCTCCGATTCGTAATCAAATTTGCGGTGCTCTTAGAATCGAAGAGAAAGGTGACTTCGGTCTCTACTTGGGCCTACCCACTCGGGTGGGCTTAAGCAAACGGGCAGTCTTTCACTTTATTAAAGATCGACTTTGGAGGAAGTTAACCACATGGAAGTAGAATTGCTTGTCTCAGGCGGGGAAAGAAATCATGCTCAAGTCCGTCTTGCTTACATTACCAAATTATGTTATGCACCTCTTCTTGCTTCCCAAGACTCTCTACATGGAAATAAAATGTATGATGTGTCATTTTTGGTGGGGTACTGGCACACAACCTGGTCAAGGTATTCACTGAATGAGTTGGGAACAGATGTGTAAACCGAAATACTTCGGTGGACTTGGCTTTAAGCACTTACGTGACTTTAATCTTTCCATGGTTGGGAAACAAGCATGGTGACTTTTTAAGGACCCCACTTCGGTTTTCGTGAGGGTCTTGAAAGCAACATACTTTCCATCTACTTCTTTCCTTGCCTCGAATTTAGGCCATAACCCGAGTTTCATCTGGCGGAGCTTTTGGGAGAGTAAGTCCTTAATCAAAGAGGGTGCCTATTTATGGTTTCGTTCTGGCTCCTCAATCTCTATCTGGGAGGATTCTTAGCTACCATCTACAACGTCTTTGAAAATCACGACAGCACGACCTGTCGATACCGATCTGTTGTTAGTATCGGACCTCATAGCCAACCATCGTTGGAAATCCGATGTTATTCTTCAGGTGTTTGAACCTCCGGATGTGACTGCCATCTTATCAATCCCTTTAAGTCGGAGTGGCGGCGAGGATGATTGGTTCTGGAGATTTGATAACAAAGGTTTGTTTACAGTTCAAAGTGCTTACTGCCGATTATGGTTTATCCAGCCACCCCCGCAACTTCAAGTCCAAGTAAGTATGTAGAGGAAACTTTGGTCCTTGCATGTTCCACCTAAATGCCTTAATTTTGTTTGGCGGGCTTTGAATGCTACCATTCCTTGTGTGACCTTGCTCCAACGTCGTAATCTCCAAGTTGCTGGCCTATGTCCCTTTTGCCAATTATTATTATTGTACAAAATTAATTTTCTTATTATTATTTTTATTATCATTATTATTCATAATTTATTTATTATTATTATTATTGTGATTATTAAATTCCTTATTATTATTAATTTTCTTCCTCTTCTTCTTCTATCATTATTTATTTATTTATTATTTATTTATTATTATTATTATACGAAATTAATTTCTTATTGTTATTGTTATTATTATTATTTGTTAATTTTTATTAATACAAATCATTCGTTTTAAAATAATCAATGAATTATATCTTTCTAATTATATTATACTGCAAGGGCATTTTTTGTCATTGACACTGTTTTTACGTTCTGTCCACTGCAACCAAACACATTTATGTCCTTGAGACGGAGACAGTTGTTTCTGTTCTGTCTGTCACAACCAAACACCTCACTGTCTCTATTTTTTTAATTTCGTCTCTAAATTTTCGTCTCGTTCCGTCTCTGCATGTTAGAGACAGTAACCAAACTCAGTTTATAAACAACTAGTTCTATAGCAGCAGTAGAAGTTTAGAGCAAGTAATTGACCACCAGCTACATCTGCATTGATGAGTTTAATCTTTATCTTCAGTTCGCAACTATCCTACCCCTGGCTGTGGCACACACTTTAGGCAACACTCTTACTAATATTTGTCTTGGAAAAGTTTTTTGTTTCCTTCACTCACACCATCAAAGCTATGGAACCCTTTTTCACAGTCCTATTCTCATCCTTGTTTCTTGGCGAGGTAAGTGTAAAACTATTATAGGATCGATTCGTTTTTGCGTACCTGTATCTATAATTGCTTCTTCGTTAAATGTTGATTGCTTTGAAAGAGTTTATTTCTTCTCGTCTTCTTCCTTTCTGATTTTCTCAATGGTTAAGAATTATTAGTTTCATAAGTTTTTACAACTTATATACCATGCCCAAATGATATGTCCTTTGGAATTAGAAGAGAGAGGAAAAGAGTCTGTGACCCATTTGAGACCCAGTCGATAATACCCAATAACCATTATCTTGGGTGCATTTCATAGTACTCAATACAATAAATTACATGGGACATAAAATAATCTAACATTCTCCCACTTGGCCCATGTTACGACTTGGTGATCCAATAACTTGAAGTGCACACAATACATGGAATCGATCAAGTCATCCTTAAGTGAATTAAGTTGATGGGATCATGGCGGTCACAAGTTATATAACTTGATTCCTTCCATGTATCACAAAATCAACTTAACTCAACAAATTTTAAGTGGGTAATTCGGTAATTGTTATCCCGTGAATAATAATTATTGTATACAACATAATATGGATAACCAGTAAGTGAGCAAAAATATAAGACTGTAATTGAATTCACAAGTGTCATTACAATTCGAGTAAGACAATAATATATATATATATACATGTCTGAAAATTATACTAACAAGGACTTATCTATAAGGCCCATATGTTCAACATGACCAAGAAATGTTTTGGGTGGTAAGCCTTTCGTTAACGGATTCGCTATCATGGGATTAGTATCAATATGCTCAATTGACACTTTATATTTTTGCACTTTTTCTTTCACAGACAAATACTTCAAATCTATGTGTTTCGCATCCTTTGAATATTTGTCATTTTTAGAGAAGAATACGGTTGCAAAATTATCACAATAAATTCTTAACGGTTGGCAATACCGTCGACAAGATCAAGACTTAAGATAAAGTTACACAACCACAATCCATGAACTGTGACCTCAAAGCATGCCACAAATTCAGCCTCCATAGTGGAAGTAGCAATGATGGACTACTTTTCACATTTCCATAAAACTGCTCCTCCAGCTAATAAGAACATGTAACCAAATGTAGATTTACGTGAGTCTACACAACCGACATAGTCTGAATCTGAGTAACCTATCACTTCAAGATGAGTTAATTTTCTATATGTGAGCATATAGTCCTTGGTGCCTTGTAAGTATCTAAGGATTTTCTTTGCAACTTTTCAGTGATCCAATCCAGGATTACTTTGATATTGTCTTATCATTCCAACAACAAAACTGATATCTGGCTTAGTGCATATTTGGGCATACATTAAGCTCCCAACTACTTACGCATAAGGAATAGACTCCATGTTCTTACGTTTCAAATCATTTCATGGATATTGCATTAGACTAAAGTTGTCCCCTTTCTAAATTGGAACTATCCTTGCAGAACATTTTTTCATTTAAAATCTTTTTTGAACACTTTCTCGATATAACATTTCTGAGACAATCCTAACAATTCTTGTGATCTTTCCCGGAATATTTCTATTTCTATCATATAGGATGCCTTACCCATATCTTTCATTTCGAAATTATTAGAAAGAAAATTCTTTACATCATATAACAAAACATCATTATTCGCAACAAGAATGATATCATCAACATATAAGACTAATATAATGAACTTGCTCCCATTAACCTTCATATAGATACACTAATTAACGGTGTTTTCTACAAAATCATAAGACGTAATGATATCATTAAACTTCAGATACCATTGTCGGGAAGTTTGCTTCAGTCTATATATTGACTTCTTTAATTTACACACTAATCATTCCTTTCCTGTGGCCACGAAACCTTCCGGTTGATCCATATACACTTCTTCTTCCAAGTCACCATTAAGAAAGACGATCTTTACGTTCATTTGGTGAAGCTCTAAATCATAATGAGCCACTAGTGCCATAACAATTCTTAAAGAGTCCTTCTTTGAAACTGGAGAGAAGGCTCTTTATAGTCAATACCATCTTTTTAAGTGTAACCTTTGGCAACAAGTCTGGCTTTATACCTTTCAATGTTTCCATTAGAGAATTCTTCAATGGTTCAGAATCTTATAATTTAATAAGTTTTTTCAACTTATATAGCATCACCAACGGACATGTCCTTTAGTAATTGGAAAAGAGAGAAAAAGGGTCTTTGACCCATTATTTAATACCCAATAACTATTATCTTGGGTGTTTTTCCTGGTACTCAAACTATAAGTTACATGAGACATAAAATAGTCTAACAGAAACATGTCACAATCTTGCTCCTCAAATTACCTTTTGTTTTCATTTCAACCATTGATGAAAGGTGGCCTGAAAAAATGTGTAAGAGCTAATATGAAAATGTTGTCTTTTTTAAGGAAGAGATATATATGGAGAAGACTCTCTCAATTTTTATTGAATAGAAGCTTGTCTATTTATACAGTCTTTCTCTAACTAAAATTCAAAAATAAGATAATATCTAATCTCAGCATAAAATAAAATCTAATTTATTTTATAGCTATCACAATAATATCTCTAAACTGATTCCTAAAATCAAGCACTAAATATCATAATCAAATTTATCTAAGATCTAATCTTTGATCATTTATTTCGTAAGAACCTGCAAACCTAAGGAATTTTTTAACAAACTCCTCCTTGCCTCAGGAGTTGCAGATCTTTAATATCAAAATAATTCATCCCCCTCAAGTTGATCGTTTACAGCTTGATTGGCTTCTCTCACATTTTGTTGCGCTTTACATATCCTTTCAACATGTCCTAGTTGTCCACACTTGTTGCATCTTAAATCTGGCCTCCACAAGCACTTGTGTTCTAGATGATTTGTTTTTTTTGCAATACAAACATGGTGGAAAACTCTAAGCATTGTTGTTATTAATCTTCTTTTTGTTGTATGACTTTACTAGAAAAGTACCTTCCATGATTCCTTCTTGCCTCATGAGTCTCCTTTGTTCTTGTGCTTGTAATGCACTTAACAATTCTGCCATACTGATTTTTTTCAAATCCTCTGAGTTTTCGAGTGATGAATTGTAGCCTCAAATCTTTCTAGGATGGTTACTAGAATTTTTTGAACTATTCTAAAATCATCAAAATTAGAACCAAGAAATCTTACATTGTTGACAATGGCAATGAGCCTGTTGGAGTAATCCTTGATTGTTTATGTCTCCTTCATTTTTTGTATCTCAAATTCTCTGATCAAGTTGAGCATTTGCATCCCTTTGATTCTTTCATTCCTTGCATATTCCTCTTTTAAGAAATTCCAAATTTATTTGCTCATCTTGAACGTCATAATTCTGGAAAAAATTGTTGGTATGACTCCTGAAAATAAACAAACTTTTGCTCTGGATTTCTTCTGTTTCTTTTCTTTATAGATTTTGATTTGAGCCACCGTTGGATTTGCAAACAATTCCGGAACGTTGTAGTCTTCATCTACAGCTTGTCACAAGTCATGTGCTTTAAGGAAGGCTTCCATTCGAACAGCTCAACTTAGATAGTTTCTTCTATCAAACATTAGCAGAATAATGGCAGTGAACGATGATTCTGAATCCATTGTCGTGTGGTTTTTGATTTGTTGTATGGGAAAGTGTAGAATGAGTTATGGGTTATAGTTATAGGTTTGTAGGTCTAGAGGTTCTTTAAGATCAAGAGAGTTCTGATACCAATTGTTGTGTTTTTCAAGGAAGAGATATGTATGGAGAAGACTCTCTCAATTTTTATTGAATAGAAGCTTGTCTATTTATACAGTCTTTTTCTAACTAAAATTTAAAAATAAAATAACATTTAATCTAAATCAGCATAAAATAAAATATAATTTATTTGATAGCTATCACAATAATATCTGTAAATTGATTCTTAAAATCAATCATTAAATATCATAATCAAATTTATCTAAGACCTAATCTTTAATCATTTATTTTGTAAGAATTTGCAAACGTAACGAATTTTCCAACAGAAAAAGCTCCGTTCATTTCGTCTTGTATCATACACAGAAATATATAAAAAAGTTGTTCTTCATCAATCTATGAAAAAAAAAAAACCTAGCTTTTCAATTTTTATTGCTTACCTTGAGCTGATTTAGAGTTGTGTTGTGATAGAAAATGTTTGGAGTGGAAGAAAAACAAACATTGGTTCTGCAAATCCATTTCTAGAGTGTTAGAAGAAATCTTACAATTGTAATCCAAAACCATAACCATTCACCAAACACTTGAGAGAATCATACATTGATCATTTGAGAGAATTTTTTTTACAAATTACAGGGACTACAATCAAGGGATTAAAACTGAATTTTGGTCTTCTGAAATATTTCACTTTCTTGGAGTAGAAGCATTTAGTTTAGTAGCTGTTGCAGAAAAGCTTTGGCCAGCAACTCCTTTGAGTTTGTGGTTTGAGTGAAGAAGGAGGTGCCGTCCAAACCTGCGAGAATTATCACGAAGATTCATGCCAAAGCCACACCACGTGAAATCCCAGCTCTCCCAACTTAGCTGCAATTTGATCCTTTGTGAGCAATGACTTCAGGCACCATGATTGGTTGAGCCAGCATTTGCTAATAAGCAAGCACTCATATTTTACAAGAAGCTCTGTCCACGTCCTAGAGTTGCAAGGAAAATAGACATGTTCAAGTCCCTTTGTTTTTATCTGGGTTCCATTCAAATCAACAGGAAAAGCAATGAACGAACATCAGCCCCGCAAAATCCTTGTAATACTGGATATTTTAGACACGAAGTCTAAGCCCCGCAAAATCCTTCACGGTGTGGCCAATTTTGTCAAACCTACCCTCCTCACTGTTCTCTCTGAACTTGAGATAATCCAAGCAAACAAATGGCCTGTAAGCCCTGGGGTTTTCTTCTCCTACAATTTCTTCTGGGGCTGAGACCACTTTCTCATCCTCAAAGCACCAGAAGAATGCAAGCGATAGGCGATTTACCATCGACTTCAACACCACCCTATGCTCAGATGACCTTAGTCGCCCATTGCTCCAAGCCTGCATCAGGTCTCCGATGTTAACTACAAGGAATTCTTCGAAAGGCCATATATCCATCCACTCCCCTTCCTTTGATCTCATTTGTAGTCCTCCGATTTCATCCTGATAAAGAATTGTGATACAACTCATATCAGTGTGCATTCCAAGTCCCTCAATCTCATTTTCTTCCATATTCTTTGGTGGTGTATAGTTCACAATCCTTAGATATCCATGACAATTGCTGAATTCTGATTCATAAAACTTCCTTCCATAATTTTCCCCCATACAACTTAATAAAATCTCTATGAGCCTCTTGGACAAATCCATCACCTTGTTTCCAAAATCCTGTAACATCTCACTATGTGATGAAAGAAATAAATCACGTATAAGAGGCGCAATATTTGAAACCATAACTGATGCAAAATGTAAAAGCCCTGAGAAAAAAGAAATTAATGGTGATAAAGAGCATCACCTAAAACCAGAACTGTCTTCATTAAGGAGCTCATCAGCACAACTCTTTGCAGAAGAAAAGAAATCTGGTCCAGATATTCGCAGGCACTCAAAGTAAGGAGAAGCTATGAAATGAGGAGTGTAAGTTTTCAAACATGAGGTTGGACCAAGCTTCTGTTTGGACTCTATAGGAAGGTTAAAAATATGCTTTGATTTCATATAAATTTTGGTTAGCAGGTCTTTTGAGATACCATGACCCGTAATGTAAAAGAAGCCCCACTCTTGACAAGCTAAAGCAAGGGAAGACAAGAACGAACGTTCTGCTGGTTGAGACAAATCCAGCACCGGAAGCTTGGCAGAAACATGCAACTGAGACATTATATGGGATAAATGATGGTGCTCTGAAATCCTAGACTAGAGCTATGACTACGAGTAGGTAGCAGCTATCTCCCACTTTTAAAAGATGCTGATGAGACTTTGAGGCCATTAATCATCCACTGTCAGCCCCACTAAGTGTTGCACTAATAATATAGGGCGATCTTATTGCATTCATAAATATATAAAGAAGAATACAGTGAGAGCAATGTGGCCATCAAGACCGAAAGTTTTAAGTTAATTTACAGGCAATCATGCAGTAAGCACCATGATTACAATGTAGACCTTAATTGTCACATCAATTAATCTTACTATACATAGTAATAATGAGGATGAAAGAAACTGCAAACTCGAGCACTGCCCATTACCAATGCATAATTAGAAAGTCCAAGTCACTTGCAGATGAACACTCAGCAATACACACAATTTCATTTGATTCCACAAAATTCTCAAAGTTGTGAAATCATGCAACAAGATTGAAGTCCGAGTTGGAAGACAAACTGATGGAATTATCTATTTCTTTCTGTATGTCATAAATACAAATACTACAACATAATTGTTAAATAAGTGAAGTAATAACCATAAAAGAAACTTCAACCGCAATCCTTAAAGCCTAATACAAATACCAAACACTTACAAAAAGAAAAGACATCGTTTAGAATATGCGTTTACTTAGCTTTCTTTTATAAATGTAATAAACTGAGGAACCACTGTTGTCTACTGATATAGTGCCGTTGTGTTGAATGAAATCGTTCCTTTCTCTTTTCTATTTTCTATATTTTCCCTACTGTGTAAACTTAACCCTAAATAGCAGCAGCAATTCGAAGAGATACTGGGTATTGTATAGTTAAATATTTGAAGAAGCTAAACAACTACCACCTGCAGTACAATAGAAGGAACCTTCGCCACTAAAAGTTTCAAAATTGTCATAATAGTAATTAGCAACGATTTATATTCGTCGCCAAATTCTCGTAACAAAAACAATAGGCGACGTTATCACCAAATCGTTGTTAATTGTTTTTTTTGACATGGGTAGTTTTAATAGCAATAAATAATAGGCGATGTTTTTCTAAATCGTCGCCAATAAACTTTAGTTATGGTTTATTTTTGTCATTAAAACTTATTAACTAGATCTATAGAAACATGGTTAAAAACTTTTAGAGATGAAAAGAAAGCATAGCTAAAATTGTGTGTGATCAATTTTTCTCCATAGAAAAAAAATGATGTACCACCAATTACATTTCCGGCGAGTGATGTGAGGTCTCCGGCGAGTGCGTCTTCCTAACGGTGGAGATTATCCACTCTTC
>JANZLF010000221.1:32261280-32274571 GCA_026546835.1 Erythroxylum foetidum
TATACTGAGTTTTAAATCGACTGATGTAGTACGCCACTCTCGTGGGGCACGAACTCGGATATTACCAACGATATCGGTTTCAGGTCTTACGGGAGTGGGGTGTTACATTAAGTGGAAGGACAAATTGGACTTTTAGCCCTCATTAATGACATGACACTATATAAAGGGGCTGGCTGTTGTGTGGAGCAAGAGAAAGCCACAAAATTTAGAGAAGAAAGAACAAAGAGAGAAGAGAGAAAAGAGAGTTATCGTGGAGAGGAAGGAGAAGAGGAAGATGAAGCTAGGGTTTCAGATTTTAGAGGTTCCAAGCAAGGTTTTTCGTTGGTTTATGGGGCAAAAACTTGGAAGGAAGTGAGAGCTCCAAGATGAGCCAAGCAAAGTACGAAAATGAAGAAGATAAAGGTAAAAGATGGTTTTGATCTTTGAGTTTTTAGTGAGTTTTTGGTTATTTTGGCTTAAGATTGATATGGGTTTGTGAATTATGAAGTTAATTTTAGTGATTATGCATTGGGTTATGTTTAATTTTGGATGATGTTATTTAGGGTTATGCCCAATGTTAGTGATTTGGGGATTTGGAAATTTGTGATAGAGATAGCGTGAATGTATGAGGGATTGATGTTTCCTAGACTCAATTTAAGAAATCATGTTATTTACGATGTTGAATTTTAGGTAATATTGGTTTAGGGGCTTTGAATTGGATGAAAGAAAGAAGAAATGTTCAATTGGAGCTAGGGGCAAACTTCTGGCATGGAATTTAAGGTGGATAATATGTTTGTTCTTCAAATTTTAAGCTATTTGTAAGTTTTGGAAAAATTAAGAAAGTGATTCTGTTTCTAAGCTATTGTTTTACAATTGATTTTAGAAAGCTTATGAATGGTTAAGTTCATTATTCCCAAATGATTTAAGAAATTCCTCTAATTGTTTTCGGACTATTTTTATAAATGATTTAAATTGTTCATTCAACGAATTTTGAATGATTTGATAAAGTTGAAATACTCGTTAGAGTTCATTATGTTTAATTGATTGAAAATTCAATATGTGAATTTGTGTGATATGATGTTTAAATGATTTGTAATTGTCTAAAGTATGCATTTCTCTGTTTGGAATAATTGAGAATTGTTATGTGAACTATGTTTTACAAATTGTGCAAATTGGGAAGTGATGCTAAAAATGCATATATATGTCATGTTCATGAAATCAAGTTTTCAAGAGTGTGCCTTTTGGGGCAAAGTATTTTCAATGCATGAATTACATGTTATGTGGGTTCGGCATAGTCCCTAAAAAACCGTCACGTGCACGTTGACCCAAGAATAGGCTTCTCCCGCCTGCCCGCTAATGGCACGGAGTTCCTTTTAGGACTCCCTTATATGTACGACTACACAAAGCCATTTTATGGAATTGTGTAGTCATCATGTGTATGGACTTTCCAAACCATTATGATGTGTTATAGGATTTGATGTTGTTTGAAATGTGATGCATTCATATCTTTGAAATTGTTCATGCTTTGTGAAAGGAAAATTTTGAGTTTTACGAAAAATAAGAATGTGAGGTTTTTAATTGTGACAGTTTTGGAAATTGTGTATAAATGTTTTGAAAAGTTGAAGAGTTTGTGAAATAAACATCTGATGAAATTTCTACTATGAAATCCTTTATAAGATGGCAAAAGTTTTGAGAAAAGGATTTTGCTTATTTTCCAACTTATAAACATATTATCCACGAGCTCTCTAGCTCACCCCCCTTTCATCCCCATCTCCAGGTATTCGAGCGGGAGATTGGATGAAAGCATGTCAAGATTTTATGTTCATTTTGTACAACGTGTGTTTTGTATAAAGTAGAGTTTGATATTGATTTTTGTATAGGTCTTGGATATGGCTTAAATTGCCATAAATGTATTACAAGCATTTTATTTCAGGATGTATGAGAATTATAAAATTGTATAGATTTGAGTAAGATGTGTATGATGTATATAAATGATGAAGTTATGTATGGCTTGGAGATATAAACCATATGTAGGGCTATGGAATGTAACTTGTGATGTTATGAGTATATGATATGATATGATTGGTTTGAGATTTGATTGGATTATGTTTTGTATATGGATTTGAGTATGTTTGTGTTTTGGATTCCGGACAAGTGGTCCGATGACTTTGATAATTGATTGTGGTATATATATATAGAAGTGTATTTAAGTTATTTGCAGGTTTGGGTTATTGAAAGTGTAGCCGTTATGCTGCCAGATTTTTATATGGTAGTATATGAATAAGTGAAATTGTGTATGAATTTATGGATTTATTAACATGAGTATGAGATTGTTATTGTATAGAATAAGATTATGATGAATAAGAAGAATCAAATAATTTGAGATTAGTATGAGGTTAAAGATAAGTTTCCAAGTATGATAGATGAAAAGCATGCCTAAGAAAGCATAAAAACGGATATAAGAAAAAGAAAAAAAAATTATATCGGTTCATATAGGTCAAGTATAAGGTATCCACCGCAACGCTTCCTTAAGATAATTATTCCCAGATGTCGGACACTTGTAATGCTATTCGATTTTCTTTTCATTTGTATGTTTTGATTCCCGATTGAATTCGATCTGTATCTGTTTCGCTGGTTTGTTATTCAATAATCCGATTCGAAATTGCTTCGTATATGTTTCCGCATTTACGTTCGATTTGAACCTTCGATTTCATTTGTATTCGATCCTATTTGCTTCGCTCTTGATTTCGCGTTTTTGTCCATCGCTTTGGATTTTGTTTACGTTTGTTTTGATTTCCGTTATCCGCTTTTTCGGTTAGGATCCGGCCTCAGGATCGGGTTCCAACATAAATATTATGAGAACACATATTTCAAATAAGACGTCCAATTGCAAACCATATTATGCACCTTGTTATAGCCATCTGCACAATAAAGGATAAAATTACCATTTTGCCCTTATATTGATTTTTCCTTCTAGATCTTCCCATTTACTTTATGCGGTGATTAGCACGCAAGATCTCATCTTGATTTTAAGACTTGATGGGTAGCTAGTCCATCAAAACCTATGGCTCTAGTTTAATCACTAATCTTCATAAAACATCTAGAAGTGAAGATATTACTATAAACTCTTTATTTGAGTGAATGCTCCCTGATATATGCTTCAATTAATAATTCCAACATATAGACATTGGATTAATATTCTGTAAAAATTCATTTCGATCATATCAAAAATTATAATGAAACACACATGAGTTCACCACTCATCAAGATTGTGGTCCATAATAAGCAAATGTTAAAATGTATGTTTTAAGACCAAAGTAATAGTCTACTTTATTCTTGAAAACATACTTGATTCTAAATTCATTTAATAGTGCCATTATTGATACTCGACTACTATCATGATATGAAACTCATCATTCCCTTGTAGTAAACTCCTTTACTTACATGGAGATAAATCGCAACATTACAATCTAAACCATAATCAAGCGACCAACTTGATTTTTCAACTGTGAATCAATTAATTTATATTTTAACAATATACATGTTTCCTATACATATTCATGCATATGTATATTACTAAAAAAAGAATCTTGGCTCCTTATAACTAGTTATACTATGGTTATATAAATAAAACCAAACTCTTTTGTTTTATTAATAATAAATATTTTCATTACAAAACTGTAACCGGAAGAAGATTAAGTGCCTATTTGGTTGAGCTTTTGGAGGGTGAATAAGCACTTTTTTCTACCGCAAAAGCTATTTTGAAGAAAATGAATATTTGGTTGCAAAATGAAAAGGCACTTTTTTAGTGGCTATAGCTTTTTCAGGCAGCTAAAATACAGCTTTTGGAGCTTCTCAAAAAAGTACTTTTTAGGTATTTTTTAGATCAATTAATGAGCCTATTTTTTAGTCCATTTTGTTGTTATATTTTACACATAATTTCCACAATACCCACAAATACATTTTCACGTTTATTTTGAGATTTATATAATATTATTTGACTTTTTATATGTTTTAATATTTATTTTTTCTATTAGTTTACTTATGTTATAATCCATATAAAAGATTTAGTTAGATATATTTTTATTTACGTTTCAAATGGTTTAAAATTATATAATAATTAATATATTGTACTTTGCATATTGTTTAATATATTTTAAATAATATTTATATTCATAAATAATTTTATTACAAAATAAAATATAGTTAAAATTAAAAATACTTTTAGTTTTATGTTGCCAAACAATCTATTATATGAAGCTCTTTCAAAAAATCTCTTTTTTAAATAACAACCAAATAGTCAATTGACTTCTCAGAAAAGCTCTACTGACAAAAGTTATACTAATATAAGTCAATCCAAACAGGTGCTAAGATACATGTAAATACACATGCTTTCTAGGGTACTATATTTACATAACTGTAACAATCTCTCACTTGCCCTAAAGCAAGCTTGACACATTCTCCATTCCTATCCCTTCTAGGTGACCCTCAAAATTCTTTTGAGACAATGTCTTTGTGAATAGATCAGCAAGGTTTTGCTCTCTGGGAATCTTTACCACATTCACCTCTCCACGTTGTTTTATCTCCCTTATGAGATGATACTTTCACTCAATATGTTTGGCAACTTTATGGTTTTGAGGTTCTTTAGAATTAGCCACTACCTTATTATTATCACAATAAAGTGTAATGGCTTTTTTTGCCTTTGGAACTACCTCCAAATCATTGAGGAACTTGCAGAGCCAGATTGCTTCCTTGGTTGCTTCACAAATAGCAACATACTCAGCCTCTATAGTTGAATCATCATTACAAAATTGCTTGACACTCTTCCAGACAATGGCTCCACCTCTTAAAGTAAATATAGAACCAAAAGTTGATATAGAATTAGCATTACAAGATTGGAAATCAGAATCTGTATATCCTGTCAGAATAAGACTACTTCATGAGTAAACCAGCATTAAGTTCTTCATCCTAGGAAGATACTTAAGTATACACTTAACTACAGTCTAATGCTCCATTCCTAGACTAGATTGAAATCTGTTTACCAGTCCCACTGCGTAACAAATATCTTGTCTAGTGTAAAGCATTGTAGACGTTAAACTTTTAACTATCGAAGCATATGGAATGTTACGCATGCGTTCAACTCCTCTTAGGTTCTTGGTGTTTGTTCCTTTGAAAGTTTGATTCCATGTTTATTAGGTATGAAACCCCTTTTGGAATCTAGCATGGTAAACTTATTAAGCAAATTCTCAATGTAGGTTAATTCAGACAAGGCTATTTGTTTGTTTTTACGATCCCTTATAAGTTTGATCCCTAGAACATAGTTAGCCTCGCTCAAAACCTTCATTGAAAACTGTTTTCAGCCATCCCTTAACCGTTGATAACATTCCCACATCATTACCAATGAGCAAAATGTCATCAACATATAGGATTAGGAAAGTAACCTTGCCTTCTTATATTCTTTTATAAGCATAAGACTCATCTAGGTTTTGTATGAATCCATAGGTTTTAATAGACTTATCAAACCTAATATTCCAAGACCTAGATGCTTACTTAAATCCATAAATGGACCTTTGCAACTTGCATACCTTATGCTCATTACCTAGCTCAACAAAACCTTGTGGTTGGGCCATATAAGTGGTCTCCTTAAGATCTCCATTAAGAAATACAATTTTGACATCCGTTTGCCATATTTCATAATCGAAATTGGTTGTTATAGCTAAAAAAATTCTAATGGACTTATGCATGGCAACCGGAGAAAATGTCTCCTCATAGTCTATACCCTCCTTTTGAATATAGCCCTTAGTTACTAATCTAGCTTTAAGGTCTTTACCTTTCCATCTATTCCTCTTTTTCCTTTTTTTAGATCCATTTTCATCCTATGGTTTTTATACCTAATGGTAGATCTGCATGGATCTAGACTTCATTAGCGTATATGGAATCTATTTATGATTTCATCTCCTTAAGCCATTTTTCTGAATCAACATCATTAATAGCCTATGTATATGTAATGGGATCCATTTCTTCTTGGTCTGAGATGGAAATTAAGCCTTCTCCTAGACTTAGATACCTATCTGGCTATCCCACAACCTTCCCACTATGTTTAGGCACTATTTGATGTTCAGGTTGCTCTTCTAATTCAACTCTTGAATCCATTTCGACATCTTGTTCTGTTATATCCATATCAACTCTTGAATTGGATGAAATAGCTAAATTTTTTAGTACTACTTCACTTCTTCCTTTATGATTTCTCACAAATTATTCCTCTAAAAAGATCACATTTATCGACACAAATACCTTCCTATCCTAAGGACTGTCAAAATAGTACCCTCCAGTTCACGTAGGATATCCTACAAACAAACATACTTCTGACCTTGGTTCCATCTTTATAAATTCAGGCCTTAGAACATAGGTCAGGTAGCCCCAAGTCCTTCAGTGCCACAATGAAGGACTAGTCCACAACTGCCTAGGTGTTTTAGGTACGGATTTAGGTGGAGCAAAGTTGAAAAGATATGTTGTCGTTTGTATAGAAATATCCCCAAAACAATTTTAGAAGGCTAGCATAGGATATCATCGATCTTATCGTTTCTAATAGAGTCCTATTCCTCCTCTCAACTACACCATTCTATTAATGTGTTTAAGGAGCTAACAAGTTGAAACAATTCCATTGTCAATTAAAATTGCTGAAACTCTCTAGAAAATTACTCACCCCCTCGATCTAATTGAAATTATCTTAATGGCTTACCTAGCTGCTTCTCAGCTTTAGCTTTGAATTCTTTGAACTTTTCAAATGACACATTTTTTTATGCATCAAATACAAATAACCATGTCTATATTAATCATCTATAAAGGTTATAAAAGTATTCATAACCCCCTCTAGCTTGTACGTTCATGGGCTCACACACATCAGTATGTACTAGGTCCAAATCAGTATGTACCAGGTCCGACGTGGATTCAGATCTGTTTCCTTTGGAACGAAATGAGACCTTAGTCATTTTTCCTTCAATACAAGATTCACAAGAGGGTAATGAATTATTATCCAAGCCCGTAAGGATCCCCATCCTTTACTAACCTATCAAGTCTTTTTTGATTAATATAACCCAATATTAAGTGCCACATATATTTTGAATTAATGCTAAAGACATTGGATTGTCTTGGTTTTATCAATTCTGTGGTATTTAGTGAGCCTGTCATAGGTTTTATAAAGAATAATCTCTATTTAATTATCGCATTACAAATAAAATCCTTATTCTCATATATTGAAACAACATTTTCAAAATATAAGGAATAATCATATTTTATTAGACAAAAAACAAAAATCATGTTCCGTACAATCATTGGCATGTAATAAACATTCTCCAAATATAACCTATGTCTACTAGGAAAGTCAAAGATAACTACTCCTATTTATTCTACTGAAACATAGGATCCATTTGCTATCTTGTCTTGAAACTGAATTTTAGGTAGTCTTTTCCTTTACTGGAACCCTCTGCAAAGAATTGCAAACATGGTTAATGGCTCCTAAATCTAATATCCAAGAATCAGATATATCTACCGCATTTCTAGTTCCTAACAAACTTAGGAAAACCATACCTTGTTTGCTTTTAAGGGAGTCAAAGTAGACTGGACAATTTCTTTTCCATAGGCCCATCTCATCACAGTGGAAACATTTTCCCTTCATGTTCTCTTCGGCCTTCTTTTTCATGGGTTAGGCCTTGACCCCTATTTGGGCCTTATTTTTCATTAGACCCTTTTTTTGATTGCCCTCACCCTTAGGCTTAGAAGAAGATGCTACATTAGCTTCTGGCCCATAAGCTTTAATATTTAATGTCTCCTCTATACTCTGGAGGGTATTCATTAACTCACTCAAGGTGTAATCCTTGTTGTTGAGCTCATAATCCATCTTTAACTGGTAAAAGGAATAGTTTAAGCTATTAATGATCATAATCATCTGCGTGTCTGCATCCATGTCTACCCCAAGCATCTCAGCCTCAATGATCGCAGAGATGACCTTAACCATATAATCCCACACCGGTTCACCATGTTTTTGTATGAGATTGTGAAAGGTTTAGATAGTTTTCACCCTTGCAGACCTGGTTCTCAGACTAAACATCTCATGTAGGTGATGGACCATTGCACTAGCAGTTTTTATACAAGCAATTTGCTTTTGCGACATGCCGCTGATAGAAGTTAGAATATAGCACTTAGTATTCTTATCAACATTTTACCATCGCTCATATTGTTGGACTAGCTCAGGAGTTGAATCTCCACCCAAAGGTGTAGACTCATTTTCAGTTAATACCCATAAAATTCGTTCATATTGAAGAACAATGTCTAGGTTACATCTCCATTCATTAAAATTCTCCCTGTTTTCCAATTTGTTATTTGTAAGAGAAAAGTAAGTGAATTCATTTTTGTTAAGAGAAAAGTAAGCGGATTCATTTTGTGGTGATTATGTCTAAAAATATAAATTATTAAAGAGTAAGCAAACTAGTCAACAATATTGGAACTTTGTATAAAATCATAATGCATGTATGCATGATGATAGATTTAACAAAACTTTAAAAAAATAAATTGTTGGCTGCCAAATTTTTTTCTCTGGTTAAGCATGATTTAAATAATTATGAGGTTTTGATGGATTTAATTTTTAGAGTTACTATTATGTTAATGTTAGTAAGATTATATGACAAAGGTTAATTGAATTAAAGTGTTAAGATAGTAAGATTGCATAAAGGGCATTTTTGGAAGACCACTTAAGGTTAAAGAACCTAAGCTTATAAGGAAGGGAAAATTGGACATTTCTCAATCATTAATGGAATAATTGGAAGAAAAGGTGTTGACTTGCTTTTAAATGAAGAAGAAAAAACAAAAATAGCAGAGAGGAGAAGAGAGCTTCGGTGGAGAAGAGAGAAGAGAAGAGAAAATAAGCTAGGTTTCAATTTTTCTTAGCCTCCAAAAGAGATTTTGAGGTTGTTCAAGAAGAGAAAAAGGTAGAGGCAGAGAAGAGTTTTCATTAGAGCCAAGAAACTCTTTATTTGGTGAAAATTCAAGGTAAGGTTATACTTAATCTTTTGGATTATCGAAAAGGTTTTGGTTCTTAAAGCTTAAGAAATGTATGGGTTTAAGAATTCTAGGATCAATTTTAGTGAATATGTCTTATGAGTTCTTCAATTTAAATCCTTATTGAATGGGAATTTTGTCTTTGATGAAGGAAATCAAGAAAGACAAGTGGAATAAGAGGAGAGAAATTTTGAGCAAGTCTTTAAGTAAGGAATTCAAGGTGGGTTCCATATTTATAATAAAGTATGAGCCACTAATGTTTTATTTTGAATCAAGAGAATTAAATGATTTCAATTGTTTTATTAAATGTTGCATGATTGCTATTTGAATGATTTGAGAAATCTTTATGTGTTTGGTATATGAATTTTGTTCATTAATTTCGAAATAAAGATGGAAATGCATTGAAAATTTTTATGTTATGCCTTGAAAAATGTCATGGCATTTTGTATATTCGAAAAGAAGAAAAAGCATAAAAGTATGATGAAATGATTTGAGCATGAATATGTGCTTTTGTTTGGGCAAGAGTGGAACCATTTCATTCGTCACATGCACGTTGACAAGAGCCTTCTCCCGGCTAGCCACATGTGACATATGAGATCCGAAGAAAAAGGACTCATTTTGTTCATGGTGTAAACTTTAGTTTCGTCGTTTCATTCCACGAAACCCTCGAGTCATTTATTTGTGCATTGCATCTTTGAATTGTCAAGTATGTTGTATAATTTGAGTGTTCTGCATTGATGGTTAAATATATATGCTATGTTGATGTGATGATATTTTAACTATGAGTTTTGAGCTAGAATTGTGAATTTGACTGAGAATTTGAGAACGAAGCGTTTTATGAATTCATTGTGATTTCTATACGATAAATGAACCTTTCAACGATTTTGCTTATTCTTCGTTATAAATTTGTTACCCACGAGCTTTCAAGCTCACCCCATTTTCGTCCCATCTTCAGGTGAAGAAAATGAGATTAACCAAGAGTCGAGGCATCATTCTATTTTTGCATTGTTTCTGTATATTAAGTTAGATTTGTAAAAGCAAGACTTTAGACGCATTTTGAGAATTATTGGATTTGGTATCTTTTGTATTTTAGATTTTGATACCAATGATGTAATGTGGCTTGGAATGTCATTAAAGCTTTGTAAACTCCTCTTTGTGTTGTTAATGAAATATGAATTATGTATGGATGTGAATTAGATATACTTGAAGAAGTTATCCACTTGAGTTGATAAACTTTGAACATGAATTGTTGTCACTTATAAGTGAGATATTATGAAAAAAGGAAAGATAGGATTTATATGAATGATGCGAATTAGTTGTATGGGATGAGTTAAATGAGTAGAGATTAAGGAGTTTAATAAAGTAAAGTTGGTAGTTGAATGGTTATGCTCATGACTTTCTAAGTTGTACATTGCAAATTTCAAGTTTTTCATAAAGGTCAAATTTGGTTTCTGACTTCAGTGGAAAATCTAGATTGATATAGGCTGAATTAAACAAAGTTGTCTTCTTAAAAGTTGTAGCTTATCTTTCAAGCTTTCCATTGATATAAAGTATGAAATTTTTGGACAATGTAATTGAGAGATATGATCACTAGAAGTTTGTGATGCTGTTTAGGATGAACTTTCGAGATAGCTACATTGATTTGAAAAAGATTGATTGAATCAAAGTAAGGGTATCAATTGGAAGAGCATGAACTGGATGTTTTACTAAACATGCTTCAGTATTTTGATTATATTTTAATCTATAGAGCTCCAAATGATATGATTCTTATTTTTAAATAAATTAGAGAGATGGAGCTACAAATAATCTGAAGAACTTGAATTTTAGTTCAGTCTCTAAGACTTCCAATTTCTGGATGGAATTGGAGCACAGGGTACTGTTTCAGTTTAATAACAGCCCGAAAATATATGGACCATAAATTTTAGAATTATGAACCAAATTAAATGATTTTGGTGTCATTAGAAACTTAAGACAATGGGGAACAAATGTTTTGAAGAAGTCAAATTGAAATTTCAGTTTGACATTTCCCAAAATCTATTCTGAAATAGGAGAAATGAGTTTATTTTTGATGTTTTACTTGTGTGGGCATGCCACCCTCGTGGGATGCGCATTCAGGTGTCATTTAAGCAACAAAATGCTACTTTAGTATAAGAATAGTTCAAAATTGGAGCCTAACACTCATGGTATCAGACAATGAAGATGAATCGATGTTGGCTAAAAAGGGTTCTCTGAAATAACCATACAAGATAATACGTATGCTCAAGTCTTATGGTATTTTCACAAGGGTTGGGCTCCGAAAATGGCGCCCAATAATTGGATTTCGGAAATGGGTACCCAACATAAATTATTATACAACGGTTATTTTTCTTATCTATAATAGACTAAGTGACAGTGGGCGCCATCTTGTCTATTAAAAGAAAACTGGGACCCTCTCATTCAAAAGGCTACCAAGCATCTTCATGCCTAACTTTTTGAGAAGCGTCATAATTTGGTCCATACATTTATCAACAGATCCACGGTGGGCAAGTTATTTGATAAACTATGTTGAGTGTATAACCATTTGATTCATACACTAAAGGTATTTGCAAATCATGCCTTGTTGGGAGGCCACATTTGCTACCAATGAGTTGACTTATCATTTAGGAGACCCAAACCATGCAAGATCTAGGATCCATGTACTTTGGTGGGGAGTAACACTTCACCACATGCAATAGGCCATCATATGAAGACCGCGGACCCTCACATGAGCATCCTCTCCCACTTAATCTTTTTAGTCTCTAAGTTTTAATAAATATCATCTTGTTTAGATGCAATTTATTATCCATCCTATATTGTTTCATTATATATCTTATACATAATTAATGCATGGCAAAGCCTAGGGTTAGCAATTTTCTAAATGGCATACAATTACATAATATCACATATTATTTACATCCATTCATCCATTCATCTCATGAACTAATAAGCCACTTTTGATTATCCATCCTAGACCATAAAAATGATTACAAGGCTTTTAGACCCAAAATAATCTTCTTAGAATTAGATCTTTCACTTTGAACTCTTCGTTCACATAACCCGACCCATTCGGTAAAAATTATATAATGACATTTTATAAAACCAAATTTTGTCACTTTGAAAACAAAAATTCCAGCATTAGATTTTCATAAAAACTGAAAAATATTCTACTAAAACAAAAAACCAGCACTCTGTTTTTTATCAAAACTGAAACTTAATTCATTGAAACAAAAATCCAGCATTTTGGTTTTTGTAAAACCTAAACTATGCCAATACATAGCAAAAGGATACACCAAAACCATTAATATTCATTTCTTCAACCCATGGTAGGTTCATCTTCATCATTACATCAATTTGTACATTACAAAATCAAAGTAAACAAAAAAATAAAGCCAATGAGGAAACATGGTGATGATAGACCACCCTCCTTGTTACAAACCAAATGAAGAAATCTTACATGGTAAATAAAAATTATATGGACAACCAAAAGAGCAAAACATACACCATGTATATTTCTATCAAATAAAAGTATGCAACATACAAAAAATAATTGCTAACCCATGCATCACATATAGGAACCGAAATCATATAAAATAAAAAGGGCTCTAATACGAATTGTTAGATCGAGAAATAAAACACGCAAGATTTGGCTAAAAAAGTTTATTTCAAAACTTTTTTAGAAATCAAAACGCAACGAAAGCAAAATAAACAAGTCAATATGCCAAGCCATAGATGATACAGTATATGGAAAATAATTATCATAAGAACAAGATGGAGATTATATTACCGACTCTTTTGCTGCAGCTTTAACTCCTCACTGTGCTATCCTACCATCGGCAATATATCCTCTACTAAGTGATGTATCCCCTTCTCTTTATTGTATCATCTTGTCGATATTGTATCCTTGGCAAATCCGATCAACCACTTATTTTTCTTGGACAACTTGGTTAATAGGATCCTTTGTCGGTAAAGGAGAAGAAAAATTTGGAGGAGATTTTTCTTAGAAGAAAGAAACCAAAGATGAGACACCTCTCATACAAATTTCGGCTAACACATGCAAGAAAAGAGAGAGAGTCCAAAAATACAAGACCACCTCTCTTACACCTTGTCAATTTCGGTTATGCATTAAAAGAAAGAAGAGAAGAGCATCCAATGCATCACTTCTTTCTTTAATCAAACATAAAGAAGCCATTAAATGAGACTCTTCTCATTTGTTTTAAGATGGCTATATGAAAAGACC
>JANZLF010000221.1:32274671-32292302 GCA_026546835.1 Erythroxylum foetidum
TCATATACTCTCATATTCAATAACCTCTTATCATTCACCAAACATCCTATCTTACATACATAACCATGGATTATGCTCAAAGTTTCTCAACTCATCATCCATACTTAGTTCACATTCTAATTTTACAACCATCTATATACAAATTCATAATTCAAAGTCATACATAAATTCATATTTCATTTTGACATTTACACTAAAAATTCGGGGTCCAACAATTTAGCATAAAAAGTTTGGACCTCAGAGCTAAATGTTATGGCCCTTAAAATGGAAGACATATTCTTCTGCCTTTTTGCTTCTTCTATGATGACATCATCTCCTTCTGTGTTTCCTTTGTGATGACATTATCTTCTTCTGTGTTTTGCATCATCTGTGTTTTGCTTCTTCCCCCTTTGTGCCTCTTCTGTTTTTTGCTTCTTTTGTCTTTTTGCTTCTTCTGTTTTTTTGCTTCTTCTGCTTTTTCGCTTCTTCTGTCTTTTGGCTTCTTCTGCCTTTTTGCTTCTTCTGTATTTTTTTTTGTCTTTTTGCCTCTTCTATCTTTTTGCTTCTTCTGCCTTTTTGCTTCTTCTGTCTTTTTGTTTCTTCTGTGTTTTGCTTCTTCTATCTTTTTGCTTCTTCTGCCTTTTCGCTTCTTCTGTGTTTCGCTTCTTTTGTCTTTTTGCTTTTTTTGCCTTTTTGCTTCTTCTATGTTTTGCTTCTTTTGCCTTTTCTCTTCTTCTGTGTTTTGCTTCTTTTGTTTTTTTCGTTTCTTCTGTTTTTTTGCTTCTTCTGCCTTTTCGTTTCTTCTGTTTTTGGCTTCTTCTTTCTTTTTGCTTCATCTGCCTTTTCACTTCTTCTGTGTTTTGCTTCTTCTGTCTTTTCACTTCTTCTATCTTTTTGCTTCTTTTGTGTTTTACTATCTTTTGTCTTTTGCTTCTTCTGTCTTTTTGCTTTGTCTGTGTTTTGTTATCTTCTGTCTTTTGCTTCTTCTATTCCATTCCCGACCCCTTCAGAAGATAGAATCCGACCTCAAGGTCTTCCTCAAAGTTGTAAGTTTCAAAGCCTTTTTTGAAATCGTCTTAAGAGAATCTTAACCCGATATCCCTAATGACAATTTTGTCAATTGTCCCAAGGTTGGTGCAAAATGATTAAGGACGATTTCTGTTCGGATATAGTAAAAGTAGGTTTTCTTGGTTAGGGCACACCATCCTTGGAAGCCTGGTTATCATTAAGGTCTGAAATGTCTTCCAGCATTGTTTAACTATGAGATGATTCTTCCACCTGAGGTTATATGTGTTGGAGTAAGGATTGTTTCCCCCTCCTTGGCCATATTGAGTTCCCGTATAATTCGCTTTCTATGGATTACTTTCCTTCATCAAGAAACAGTTTACTGTATTATGGTCTATCTGTCCATAGAGTTCACACTTAAATTGCACAACTTTTACTAAAGCTGAGGACGAAGCCTTCATACTATTGAGCTATCGAGTTAAGTTGTCAATTTTAGCTTACATCTCTATCATTTAATCGACAACCACAATTAATTTTTGTTCTCGAAAAGTAGTGGTTTGTCTACTCTACTCATTCGTCCATAGATAGTTATTACTTGCCATCTCCTCTGTCAGCTCTTCCACTTCATCTACCGTCTTTCTCATCAGTGATCCTCCTAAAGCTGCATCAATTATGCCTCTCGTATATGGGGTTAGTCCGTTATAGAATGGCTACAGTAAGAATTCCTTGGGTAAGTTATGGTGTGAGCATTTTCGTTGCAAATCCTTATATCTTTCTCACGCTTCATAAATAAATTCCCTATCACTTTGTTAGAAGTTAGTAATCTCCTTGATGATCTTTGTGGTCTTAGTAAGGGAAAAATACTTGTCTAAATAGGCACGAACTAGTTGATCCCAAGTTGTGACATTGGCTAGGTTGAGAGAATGATACCAAGCCTTTGCATTATCTCTAAGGGTAAAAGAAAAGAGCGTAATTTTGACCACATCTTCTAACATCTAATGGTACCAAAAATTATCATAGATTTCAAAGAAGCTTACTATATGTGTGTTAGGATCTTCATTTGTTAGCCCATAAAACTGCACGTTCTATTGAAGCATGTTTAGTAGGGTTGGTTTAATTTCAAAAGATGCTACTTGTACGGGTGGCCTAGCTACTCCTTGGTGAGCTATATTGAACCCTGGTCTCATAAAATCTGTAAGGGTTCGTTGTTGACGTCCTTGGTTCGCTCTGTGGTCCAAATTTGACTATTGTTGCTTTCACAGTTTCTTCTTCTTTGTCACGCCATGCTTTCCTAATTGACTGTTCAATCAAGTGATGTCTAACTTTAAGGTTTCAACTACACAAATCGATCTTTTTGTGACTCTTGTGTTCAAGCAATAGCATGATTTTAGAAATAATTAAAAAAGAACAAAGCAGAAAACAAAAACTAACTAAAACGCCTTAAATTATAGAATTAAACTAATTGCCTCCTCAGTAATGACATCAAAAACTTGATTAGGTTATTTTGATGTGTGTGAGATTTAATTAATTAACCTCGATAATATGTAAGCGCACGGCTCATTCGCGTAGTATCTAAGGTGTCAATCATACGAGGAGGGATAATCTAATCCTAAAATCTAAGGCCATAATAATTCGCAAAATTTAAATGTAACGAAACTAAAATAAGAATTGAATTCAAGCAGGCAAATCAATTCAAGAATCAATCATGAAAATATTATTAATTTAGCAGTTGCAACACACATTAAAGAATCAACTTAAAGGAATTACCTATTAAGAGAAAGGGAATTTTACCTATCCTTAACATTAACCTAATTGATTATAAATTACCAAATTATTGGTTCTAGATGATCCTAGAGTTGATTACTTTCTCTCGAGTTATTAACATTACCCCTAAATTATAAACTCTAATCAGATTATGAAAGTTGCAATTTCTCAATTAACAACCTACGTAAAACCTTAATTAGATTTGAAGTTGTCTAATAAACTATCGAAAACCTATGTAAGATGACTCTTTGCATAATTTACCGATTTGATTTAATTTTTGTTCTATTAAATCACCTAACTCTAGTTAGCCCAATTTAATTATTTTTCATTCGATTCACCCTCTCTGTTTATTATCAAATTATGCACGTCCAGAATTAAATCACAATAAATTCAAATAACACATAAATAATAAGATTTTATTAAATCAAAAATAAAACTCTGAAGGTGAGTTCAAAACATCATCAACATCTAAAAATCCAATCATCAAATGTTATTCCAGCGTTATACAATAATAAAATTGAAAATAGCAGCAAATATGAATTGAATGGACTATGGGAGGCAACGACGTCGACAAACTCATGATCCGGTAAATACGTCGAGTCGACTTCTTCTCCTCTTCTCTCTTCCTTGTTCTCTTTCTCTATCTCTCAATAATTCTCTCTAAGGTTTCTCTTAAAGTGGTTGACGTAAAAGCTCCTCTTTCCTCTTTTTTTATTCTTTAAATGCCTTTTGTGTTATGATCAGTCTTAGGGTCCAAAAAGTCTTAAAAATCCCTTAAAACTTGACGTTTTTTTTTAGTTTCTGTGTATCTGATTGACACAGGCCATGATTATAAGCCATATATGAGCCTTCTGTCATGATCGTAGCATGCAGGCTACGATTGTGGGCCATGTCTTGAGCTTCTGTCATGATTGTGTCATATATGCCACGATAATGGGCCAACTTCAGTGTTTCTATCATGATTATGACCTATTGTGCCATGATCGTGGGTCGTTGTTTCAGCCCGAGTGTCTCTAAAATTTCTCCGTTCTTCGATGTTGACCCTGAAATACTAATAAACATATCAAGGTACCTCAAAAACATAATAATTAAGCTCCAATAATTATACTAACTCATAAAACATTTAAACATAAATAATTAACAAACTAACACAATTCTAACCTAAACACATACTAAATGATTAAATACATATCAAACTAAGTTCTAAAATATGATGCAATTCATAATTATCAGGAAGCTCCCTTAGGATGATAATTTCAACATATATTCTAGCATATTCAATTCATTTAAGCATGGAAATTATCTCATCCAAGCAAATGGGGCATCCTTTTGATCTTGCCATATGGCTTAATTCCTATATTGATCAATATTCAATAGTAACTCTATAAAAGTTCACCCAAATAAGGATATTCTTAGTTTTGGTTGTGAGTTTCTCCAAATTTGACCCCTATTTTTGAAGAAAAATATTTTTTTCATGCACATGTAATGGATCATTCTCTAATAATTTATTTGTAGAATCTTCATTTGTGAATTTGAATACAAATATTTCTTATTTGTTAATCAAGATCTACTCCAGCCTAGCTTTTTTAAGAGTTTAATGGCCAATATTACACATGTAGGAGTGCTAGTTGTTTATCCATGATGAAACTCACAATGAAAAGAAATATATTTCTTGACTCCCTCCTACAGAAATTATAAAGATAGAGAAACAACTAAGGAAGTAGCTTAGGGAGGAATGTACCTTAACTCGACTCCCTCCATCTGTTACAATATTGAATGTCTATATTGATCTATTGTTAAGGAGATTGGAACTAACAAAAGTAAGAGCATAAGAGGAAGAAGGAAAATGAATGATTGTGGGTGTCACGCGGACTTCTTAAGGTATAGTATAATTGGAATAATTTTGCCAAAGTCCACGTGCAGCAACTAATTCTAAGTCACAAAGCTCAACTCAACCTTCCTTTTTTGGTTTCCAGCTATTAACTCTTCAGTCAGGTTTAAGTGTTTCACTCCACTCTCACAACACAAGTGTTTTGCACAAATAATCAAAATGAAAAAACAAGAGAGTTATGACAAAGCCAACCTTTTATTGAATCAATTTATCAATATACAAAAGAAAGGAATTTAAGTTTCCTCCATCTTAAAGAACTCTACAAGAACACTGCCCAAAAGAGATTCCTACTCCAAGCTCTCACAAATATCTTTATCCCAAAGCTCTCAACTTTCTTATAAATGAATGAATGTATAAAATATATTAATTCCCTCACATACTCTAGCATCGATTTATCTTACTTTAACCTTTTCAAGACTGCCCTTATAGCTATGAGGTGTTATTATGGAGGAACTGGTTTGGTAGTTCCTTCTTCATTTTCTCCCAAATGTCAACAGTAGGTCTATTTGCACTAATGTTATTATAGGTTATCGTTCTTCATCATAGGGGTGTATCATTTACCAAATACATAGTCGTCAACACCTTCTTTAAATCGAATACCTTTACCACAGCAAAGTAGTGTTTCATATCCCACGTTAAATTTTCAATCTCCTTAATACTTTACTTACCATCAAAAGCTTAGGTCTCATGCACCTTTACCAAAGTGCTTATTGACCAAAATCGTGTTTCATTCCTAGATGTAGCACATTTAAGCACCAATAGGTCATAGCTCATTTCCTCGCAATTGCCATCACTTCAAAATGTTTCAAGAAAGGAACCACTGCCTCATTGTTATGGTTAGAAGATCAATGATCACCTTTAATTGAGAAATTTTATCCATCAAATTGTTTCCACCAACCACTGTTCATTAAACCAGGCTTTGAAACCAATTACCATGGGGACTTCTCCAAGTGCAACGGAATTGGAATAATTTTGCCAAAGTCTACGTATGATAATTAAGCTTCACTCGTAAAGCTCAACTTAGCTTTCCCTTTGTGATTACCGACCAGCAATTTTGTTTAATTTTTAATGTATCATGCAACTGTTTTTAAGTTTTTCACTCCAATCTTGCAACACAAGTGTTTTGCATAAACAATCAAAATGGACAAATAAGAGAGTTACAGCAAAGCCAACCTTTTATTGAATCAAATCATTAAGATACAATATAATGGAACTTGATTTTCAGTCAAGTTAAAGAACTTTATAAGAACACAACTCAAAAGAAATCCCTACTCGAAGCTCTCACAAAGAACTTTCTCCCAAAGCTCTCAACTCTCTTACAAATGATTGAGTGCACAATGCTTTCCACAAATGAACTACAAAGGATTCCTTTATATAGGCTTATAAGAACTTAGAGACCAAGTAAGCTAAAACTACCCACCTTCGCTACCAAGGCAATTAAGAGGTGCCACTTCTTCCACTAACTCTACTAAGTTAGTGAGCAATCATTAACTTTAAGCCATTAGCTCCACTTTTGCACATAGGATAAGTGTTTATAAGATGTTTATTCATTGTCACGTCATCTAACCCACTTTTTCACTACTTGGAAGAAGTGGTCCCACTTTATAAGGTAGTGGTTCCACATTCCATGTTCTTTTTGTATGTCCCTGCATCATTATATCTTGAAGCCAAGTGCTTGATGAGCCTTCCATTTAGCCAACTATCTTTGTGCATGTTCTATCCAAGCACGTCTATGATGCAATCACATTACTCCATGACCTAAGTTATTTGATAAGTGATAATTGTTATAGGATTATCTAACTCATTTTATGTGATAATGTGTATGTTTAGTATACATACTAGGATGTTTAGCCTAGGTTTTGTGTTATTTTCATATAACTTCCATATGTATGTGATTGTATATGATAAATTGCATGTTAGGTTATAAATGAAGGTTTTTAAGCTTAAGTTTTGCATGCTTTTCATTTGTTTTGATGTATATATATCTTGCATGGTTGTATGTCAATGTTTGGGTAGGATTTGAACCTTATTTGTGTCGATTATCAACTTACTTTCATGTGTACTTGTTGTAAAATTTCAAAGGAGAAAGCTGGAATTTTCTAAGTAGAAGATGGAATTTTCCAGCTTTCCAACTTACTCCACATCCATCCTAAGTCAATTTAAGCACCCAAAGGGGTATAAAAATCCCATTTTAAACCTTAAAAAGGGAGGAGGGTCTTTCAGTACACAAAAAGGAGGAAGATAAATGCTTTTTTGGGTGGATTTTTAGGCAGAACCAATTGATTTCAAGAGATCTCTAAGCAGTCACACCAGTTCTAACTTTTTTCTTCAACTCATAAGCCCTCTATTCTCTCTTCTCTCATTTTTTTTTTGTTTATTTATTGTATGGAGAACATGTATAGACTTGTGAGGATGTTAATGATGATTGTAATGGATTTCTAAGTAGATTTTAGGGTTTTTCTTACCATAACTATGTAAGAACTCACTTTGGTTTAATAAATGGTTGCCTTTAATGCTTATGATGTGTGAACTTTATATGCCTTGCTTATATTGAGAAATGGAGTTAGGAAATCAGTTTGGATGTACCATGAGAGTGGGCAGCCTTGAGAACACTTCACACATCGAGCTAACATGACATTTAGAGAGAGATCTTAGATGTTTTGCTGGTTGTGGAATAGGTTACTGCATATCCACATAATAGTTAAGTAAAGTGTGTAGGTTGAGAGATCACATACTGAACTTTAATCGTTATTTATGGTTTAACTGGTTCGAGTATTGAGAGAGAAAGGTTCAATACATTAGAATGCCTAGGATTAAACATAACTACATTACCAAAATGAGGGATTACATGGTATGGAGAGAATGACCCTAACCTTTTTAATTTGATTCTCTAAACTAAAATTGTGTTCTTATTTTTTTTTTTACATTTTGAAGTGTGTTTGCAAGCCTTTAAATTGTGAAGTTTTGCAATTTTAATCTCTTATTATTTGGTTTACTCAAACAAAAGTGAATTTGAATGACAAAGTGGCTAAACAATCTTCGAGGAAACGATACCTTGCTATATTATTTTATACGAACCGTATACTTACGATATAGCAACTTTAATTAATTTTAAAACTTTGAGCTAAACATGAAGTAATTATCATTATTCAAAGTCCAAGTCATTGTATGATACAACTCACGTGCTTACATATTGCCAAAGTTAAGTGCCTTCTTGCATGCATAGGCTCAGCATGACTTAGTTGCACTATTATCTTCTAATCTTGCATCTGAATCTTGCATGCATAGGCTCAGCATGACTTAGTTGCACTATTATCTTCTAATCTTGCATCTGAATCTTGCATCTCTTTGAAGATTTTGCCAATGCACACCAATGTGGGTCAACACTCACCTACTTTAAAACATTCGACGATAATGCCCATTTTTCTTACCTACTCGTAAGTCTTTGCTTTGTTCCATCAACTTGAGTGTCAAGCATCAGCCAAAGCTTGTCAGCACTCGCACCATTCCAGAATTCAAACTTAGGGGTCTAAGAAAGGGATTGGTGGGGAAATAAATAATGGTAGGAGAATGGATAGAATACGCTAAAACAGAAAATTAGTTGAAATTAAGGGATCTAAAGGATGGAAAGGAAGAACCAAGATTGGTGATAGTAGGAGATTGGTTAAGGATTTTCCTCCTTAAATTTTTTTCATGTGTTGGCATGAATCTTCATAACAATAATAAAAGAAAAAAGAAAAAACAAATTGATTTTTTGAAGACATTTTGCTTTTGGTGGAACAATATGCAATTAGTGCTTAGTGCTTAACTTGACTTTTTGATGCTTTTGTGACAGCATATTTGCGTGGTGTATTTCTTGTTCTTCTATGTTGTTTTGTTGTTTCTACTCGATAAGCTTGACAATAAAGTATTTGAGATGACAGTTTCCTTCCATTTCACGATCACTTTAGACACATCAATCTTTAGAGAAATTATTTTATCTTTGAAGCTATATATCGTGATGCAAAAAAATAATTCAGGGTCCCATGTTTGTGATTTTCTTAGTCGACATCTTTCAAGATGTGTCCTTGGGCATTTGGATTGTCTATTCAACGTGTTATCAACTAGCAGACAAGAAAATTTGGCAGCATTTCAATTTTCGTTGATGTATAGAAAATTTGAAATGGCACCGAACTATTCAGTAAGAACTATCAATAGATTAGAAGAGATTTTCAAGAAGATTTGAGGATTCATGATTTCCATGACTAAGTAGACGTTATCATTGGGGAGGCTATTGAATATCATCATTGAGAATGGAAGAAAACAAGATGGCTTGAGACATCACTTACTTCGTGAAAACCGTGGAAAAGCTTAAGCATTGAGGAAGCATCAAAATAAAAGACCAAAAGGTTCTCTTCGAATTGACTCCTGAGAAGATATGTCTTTTAGGAGGAGATTCTTTGATTTTTTTCAGATGACTTGAAGAAAATATGAATGAAACATTACAAAGGGTACGTCTGTACAAACATGATGGATTAGTATAAACTAGGAAGAAAGTTAACACGTGCCGTTCAAGTTCACTCATGAACGTAGTTATCTCTCTGCCTTAATCGGCACCAAATTCACCATGGCTACAGATTGTTGTACTTATGAGTTAATTCAAGTGAAATCACAGTTTAATGTTATTATTTTGTTCCAGAGCAGGTTGATTAACTATTGCTAGTTGGTGAGCTGTTGGATACTTCAGACAAAATGATTGATAAAGCTACGTGACGTGGTAGACGAGTCACATCATTGACACTCCTTTTTTTATCTTTTCCCTTTTCTTTCAGTCGTGCACCTTTTTGCTAGTTGCCATCTCTGTTACTTCACAACAACTATCAAGGATGTTTGATATATACTGATTTATGTTAATATATCAACATAATTGAACAAAACAAATGGGTTGTTGTCCAGACAAGAGAACAAAATCTGACAGGAAAATGTAATGTGAACTTGTATAAACGTCAAGTTTTGAGCGTTTTTCTTAGTCCCATCTCTTGGCTTACACGATGGAAACCAAAAAAAGAACTTTAAGACATTTACCAATTGCATTTCATAAAAAAGCAGCCACCAACCAGTCTTACAACTAACACCAGAATACTGGTCTTTTTTAATGCGCCATGACTTTATATGCATCTGTCATTGTTCAAACATATCACGCTTTTAAAATAAAACAAGTTGCAATGCCACTTGTTTTTGTTGAAATGGGAAAGAGATCTTGTCAAAGTAAATGTAGGCGACGAGTCATTAGTTAGGAACTACATAGAGAGACGTAATCTAAGCAAACAAATAGTTAAGAACATTTTCAATAAAAGCCGCGAATGGACATCGAAAATGGCTTTCCCTCCAGATATTTTACGGCTTCTAAGTTCCATGTGTGGCCGACGTGAATCTGGTGAATACTTTCCTGCCCTTTACCTTTCTCATGCTCTTAGATTTTGTGCTTCTGCTTAGACAACGAAAAATGTTGCTGTCATACTCGAAAAGAGACAGTCCTTGGTCTTGGGAAAATATCAACATGCTGATCGTTGAAGCTGATCATTTAGCTCTTGCCAACCCCGGTGATTCTCTCCGATAGTTGCATTTCATCAAATCCTTCGAGTTGCTTAAATGCGCATTTGACTCTCTCAGAAAAGTTCACCTGTCAAGTATTGTTAGATGCAGAGGTTGCGAGCCAAATCAATGGAAAAAACTTCACAATGTTGAATAAACGTTTTTTTTTGTTTCGCTACCCCTACGTGGATGGATGCTTTATGCCTTATTGAATAGCTAAGATCTATACAGAATCATCCCCGATGCGTAACTTTACAACTCAGGCAGTGATATCCTAACCTCCAAAATGACAGCCAATGATGTTTATGTAAAGTTGTATCCTCAACATTTCCAAGAAAATCTTTGAAGTGCTTGCATAATCCTCGTAGTTGAAGCATCAGATAATCCATTGTGCTGCAACGGACATAATATCATCCTTAAAGAATCATGCCTTGATGTCACTAAGTAATATTTCCACATTCATGTTAAAGCATATAAAGAAGATATATTCCTGCAAGGAATCTAAAGTAGGATTCTTTTGGCATTCAATATGAATTCCTGAGATTGTACCTTGGATCTGACCGTCAGGGACAGGATTCCGTCAGTGGTTGATGACTGGACCGAGTAAGAATCCAAATGGAGATGGCTTATAGCATCCATGATTTCGAGCAATATTCCCTCTCTCCAAGGACACTTAATCTCAATTAGAACTTCCTTGTCTCTTGCAAAGACATTTATACTATCTGCCAAACCATCTTTTGATATGTTATCCACTTCATCAATGTCACAAGCCTTCCTTTTGCAAAATAATGGCTTCTTGCCATTACTTATTTTATTGCTCCCATAGTTATCAGACGTCCTCTCAGCAGCATCTTGTGGTTTCTTCTTTGTCATTGTCTCCAATTCTTTAAATTCCTTGCATGATTCCAACTCTTCAATGTTCCTCTCTAGCTCTTGAATGTAGTCTATTGTGTCATCAAGTATGGATACTTTATCATCCTGCACAAAAAAAAGAATGATTTAGTGTATGGCTTTCCAGTTTGTCACATCATTACAATTGAAATCAAAGTATTAATTACCTTTTTAACTGAAGGAACAATTGATTTGAGAACCATAAACCTTTCATTTAGCTTTTCTCGTCTTTTCCTTTCTAATAACATATTGCTCACTCCAAATTCTTCAGCCTCTGGTTTTGACACCCCAACCTTGATGCTTTTCTGATCTGGGAACTGCATATAATCAACATGCATAAACGGAACTTCAAAAAGAATCTTCTTCAACAACCTTTGTGGAGTATCAACTTTATGCTTCATTGAATCTGTGGATCCTGTTCTTTTCCAGCCAACAAAGCTAGACCCCTTATGACAAGTTAGGAAATGCAGTCCAAGTATTAATGGATGGGAGGTCCTTAAAAGAGATGATAAAACACTTTGATAATGTAGATCATCACTCTGAAGGTCCAATAAAGTCAATCTCTTGTGATTGTAGTCTTGAACATCTTGCACACTTCTGTTGTTTGCCTTCTCACTATTAAGAACTGGTATAACCTTTACAGGATCAAGAATGGTCTGAGATATGCAGTCACTGGAATTCATTGAATTGACATAGTTACTCAAGTCATCATCTATGAACTGCCAACTTTGTACTTGAGAAGCTGCTCCATTGAATCCATCAACCATAAATGAATCATCCGGAGGTTGATTACCTGAGTTGTTGTCGGGAGAAGCTAAGTCAAGGTCTTGGCATGCCTCAATTATGTTTATTTTAGTTTCAAGAATCTCCTGATCACAAGCATTAAAAGCAAGCTCATGCTGGTCACTTCTTGTACTTGATTGCTTGGCAGTTATCGGGCATGTAATTTCCAAGAATGAAGTTTTTACATGCCGAATGAGAGTTGGATCCTCTGAAACCTTTAGAAACAAATGATGAAAAAGCTACACGTCTTAAACTGGCATCCACAAGATATTATACTCCTAGTAGTAATCTGATGATAGAAGAATTACCAGCTCAGTCACACCCAACTCAACCACGCCTCTAGCAAATGGAAAACATACCACAGTCTGACAATTCAAATAACAAATGATACCATCAGTACTGTGCTGCATTCGACAATAACCACCATTTATGCTAGATGAGCATTTCCCATGAGAAAAAGGGACCACATAAATGTCTGCAAGACAAGAGTTCAGTAGAAGTTGATAGGATAATTTACCTGAATAGAGGCACTCTGAGGATGACCGTTTGACAAAAGTGCATTCATCGACCCAAAAACAAAGAAACAAAGGATTTTGAGCTTCCTCCCCATCTTGAGAAACATATCTTTGAATCTTCTTTTTTTTTTCCTTCTATTTGAAATGAACTGAAACCTATGAATCAAACGAAGCAACTTACCTTAGCTAGCAAAGATCGACTAAAAATCTTGCTGTCAGCAAAATGAGCATTGCATAACCAAATTGGCTCACTATTTGATAGGCTTCTCCCTGGCAATCTATGAGTGATTACGAGAAAGAATTAATGAAAATGGATCAAATAATAAACAAATTACAGAAAGTAAAAAATGGTAAGGAATTTTTCTTACCCTTGACCAACATTGAACATAAAGGACATGCAGACCAAGTAGTACCACTCGGTATCAGTGAGATCTTCAGGGGATAAGGATGCTGAAGGTCTCCTAGCTTGTGAGCTGGCCTCACCAGCAGCAAGGGACTCATAGAGTTCTCGCAATTGTTCACTTCTCTGCAAACTTAACTGATCTGCATTTAGCTCTATGGATTGAACTGTTTTTCTAGTTCTTATGTCCCCATTGTAGTATCCGTCCCCCCATTCCAACACCCTACGAATCCAAACAAGAAGCTTAAGTGCTTATATACAGATAAAATGCTTGTCAATAAATTGAACATGTCACCCATCACTCCCCCCTTTAGAGGTAGATCAAAAGAAATGCTGGACAGGAAAGTAAGTTGGGGAGTGAGATTTGCTATCAGAGAATTAGAACTGTAGCTGCAAGCTCACCCTGTATGCCGTTAACGTTCTGTAACGCAACAAAAAGACACTATTGGCCATATTTAACAATGACTTGTTAAACTTGGAAAATTGTTTGAGAAAGGAATAGATTATGCAAACTGCATGTCACAATCATTTTGAAGGGAAAATTCTGCGACAGAACCATATTTTTCGTACCGTATAAAAGATCAATTACACCCTTCCTACAAAGGTACACCTATTTTTTCTCGTCCCCCGCACGTGGGCGAATTCAGAAACTCCAAACAGATTCCGAGAAATTTCTTCTGCGGCCCGCAGAATCACAGAGAAAGAAGAATGCATATTCTACCTCAAGGAGTTCTTATCAAAGCCAATTTCAAGGTATATTTAGAACCCACAACAACTGTGATAGAAATAGTCAGAAGTGAAAAGGTTAGTACCCTGGTTGTCCAGAAGAAATGGACCAGAAGATTGCATAGCTCCATTGTATGCTCCTCACAGCAAGAGCAAGCTGTCTCTTGAGATTCTGTGGCAGCCTTTCTTGGTTCCAAGAAGCCATAAGTTTTCTGCAAGCTCTAAAAAATTGGATTCTTTCTCTAATAACTTGTCTGCATTTACCAACACCAGAAACTTCTGGTGATGGAAACTTCAGTATTTAAAAGATCACCTCTCCAGATATTTTCTCCAGAAAGAACAAGCCTTTATGGGAGTGTCACAAAAACTGTGGCTCAAAAATATTGTTGCTAAAAAAGGTTGAAGTTTGCAATACCTAAACCCAAGACCATATCTTTTGGGCGGTAATGAAAGTTAAAGGCCATGAAAGGAGCTCACACTCTATGAGACTTTAGTGAATGGAAGAGTGTTAGTAACCTCATCTATGCTTTATGAAGAGAACCGGGTGTCCCCCCCCATTCTGTCTTCTTTCACATTAAACACAGATACTAGTTTAACACTAAACCTGCGTACCGTTCACAAATAAGTTAATAAAGATAGGGTCATTAATGGTGGACGTCAACACTATAACTGCCACGCACCTTGATATTCCATCTCTTTTCTTGTTTCAGAGCACTTGAATACAGAAAGAAGCGGCATAAGAGAACACTAAAGATCCGAACTTGAATGGCCCCGAAAAGTGAGACACTCGGACCTACACAAATGTCAAAGGGAACAACTTCATTCCTGGAAGTAAGAATAATTATTTTCACCACACAAAAAGAAGAAGAAGAAGCGCTCAAAGAACCCAGGAGTAGTCTTTAATGGCCAGCAAAGAGAGAGAGAATTGAAAGAAAAGAACTTCAAATCTGGACAGCTACCAATAATAATATCATTTAAATAGAATATTATGGGAAGTGGTTTTAGGTTGAGACTACTAAAATGGGAGATTTAACACAAAAGCAGTAGAATAAGACTGTAGGCTATGGAGTATGGAATGGAAGTGGCCTTATGACCATAGCACAGGGACATAAAAACGCAGGGAGAGAGAGTGAAAAGGAGCATAAACAGCCGGCACGTGAAAAATTGGCAGCAGTGGAGAGCTACGTTAGTATCCCTCCCACGTGCTTTACATCAGTGACGCCAAGAATAATTATTGTGTGCATTATTATTCCATGAACCCTCTCTGTTCTGCACTTTTTTCTACAATGATGTTGCGTTTTGTTTATTGTCTCTTATATGTAATGACTTAAGACAAAAATTTAAAGATATAATAAAATAAAAGTTAGAAATATTGAAGTGTTTAATTATGATAAATAAAACAGATAAAATTGTCTCCGTCTTAATTATAGAAGTATGTTTAGTTGCAGTTGATAGAATATAAAAACAATGTCAATAACTAAAATACTTCTGCAGTATAATATGATTATAAATATGTAATCCATTGATTATTTAAAAAAATGATTTGTGTTAGTAAAAAAGTTAACAAATAATAATAATAACAATAACAATAAAAAATTAATTTCGTATAATAATCATAATAATAATGATAAATAATAATAATAATAGAAGAAGAAGAGGAAGAAAATTAATAATAATAAAAAATTTAATAATCATAATAATAATAAAAAATTAATTATGAATAATAATGATAATAATAATAAAATTAATTTTGTATAATAATAACAATAATAATTACAAAATTTATAATAATAATTATTAATAATAATAATAACAATAATTTATTAATAATAATCATGAGTTGAGTTTAATAATGTAATTAAGAATGAAAAATTGCTTATGTGGGGAGAGAAAAATTTTTAGAAGTTGCTTATGTGTTTTATTTCTGCTTTCAGGACAAGAAATCTTGTACCGTAGTCTTAAAAAGAATAAAAGAATTTGTCCATGTGTTTTGGAATCGGAGTAAAAATAGGTTGAGATAGTAAGCAAACATTGTCAGGCACATAACTTTTGTATCTCTGTCATCCATCTTCACCAACAGAGACATCAACCAACCGCTATGTGAGAGAACATAAACAAGCAATCTTGTAATTTAGATTAACAGGAGTTGGCTGGCATTCAGGCATTTCTAAGTTGTACGACCATTTACAATTATAGTTTAAATTTAGATGGTATGGTTGGGTTAACAGTATTAATTAAACACAAATTATTTGCAATACAAATTTAATAAGGGTAAGGGAAGGGAGGGAGTTGAGGTCTTTTACCAGAAAGAGGCTGCATTGAAGGTTGGTTGGTTTTGCCACAATAATTGAATAGACCATTTACAGGTTACAGGTGCCAAGAGACAAATCAAAGGATCAGCTTCTTGTCTTGCTTTAGAGCATGTGTGTTTTACGAGATGTCTTCAATCATTATTTGAATTAAAATTCAAGATATATCATCACTAAATGGAGTTTTTTTTTTTATTTCCAATTTCATCTATAAACAATATCCTCAGAGGACCATTTCCTTTTTTGGATAGAATAAAATACTCAATTGGTATGGAAAATGAATAAAGAAAGTTATCTCCAATTGAGGACCATTTCCCATCGTTTTCTGATGGGAGCCGGAGCCAGACCCGGACCCAGATTAGGACGAAGACGAACCCTACTAGAGCTGACATTTAGGTCCAACGAGCCGTATGGAAAGTGCAATTCTGTCTATCTATCATCCAAGTATCGTACTGTATTTGTTTGATGCCTTGAGAATCGCGTTGCATCCATATTCTTTCATATTTTACTCTTATTTTTAAGGCCAAGTATTGAGATCAATAAAAAAATAAAGAGCAAATCACATGAAGCAAAAGAAAGAAATAAATAGAGAGAGAGAGAGAGAGCAAAGTTTCTCATTCAAATGCAAATCACATGAATCATGCCCCCAACCACAATTGTCTTCTGAAGTCTCACCTCTTTTTACATTGCAAGACTCACATATACGCATAATAAACCTCACAAGTCAATATTACATTTCAAACAAGTACTGGGCTTGTGTATCCACTCATGTTTTAGTTCTATCTCTGATATTTAAGGTTTAAATCTCCCAATTAGTGTTGATTTATTTTTGTTCGATCAATACAGCAATCTACCCGCAGTTGTTTTAGTTCTTTCTCGTGGCTCACGTGCTTTACGTGCCTAACAACCCCGCATACGTTCTCATAATTTTCGTTTGCTCCAACCGACGGTTACTTTTATTTTTTCAAATTATTTTGAACTGTCCGTTATTACTTTGATAAAAAGCACCTTTAATTCAGTCGGAATATTTTAGCATGCTTGATAAAGTGCAAAGGGCTTTTATGCATGCAGTAGATGTTCAGTGCTTCAAAATACACTTATGGACTCTCTTTTTGTTGGTCGGAAAGTAAAGTAAATTTGGAATATAATAGGTAGATTTTTTATTATTGTATTTGGTATGTAACAGTATTTTATAGAATGTAACTTAATTTTAACTTGTGTTTCTAATTATATCCCTACAAATAAAATAAAAATTGAAATCGTTAAATAAGGAAAAATATGAATATGAAGATTGTCGATTGAAACTTCTGATCAAAAAATTCAAAATCTAAATACCGGCCGATACCAAAAATTTTTAAAAATAGAAGAGATTTTTTACAAAATTTTCAAAATATTTTAGAATTCCCCTCGCTCCCTCTTATTTTTTCTTCCCCCCTTTTTTAAAGTTTTTTAATTAGTTATTTTATTTATTTCAACTTTTATAATTATTATAATTTTTTAATTTTTGTTTTTAAAATAATAATAAATATGTTTATTACTAATAATAATTATAAATTAAATAAAACTTACAAAAAAAATTATTTAAATTTATTTTAATATTTTATATAATATTGATTAATTAAGTATTAATAAAATATTTTATTTTTAAAAATAAATAATTTAAAAATTATTATGTATAAACTAATATTTATTTTTTTATGTTTTTAATTACTAAATCAAATTTTATTTAAAATTTATATATTTTAAAGTCTCAGAGTTGAGAAAGAAGGAATGATTAAATTGTCTAGTGTATTT
>JANZLF010000221.1:32300615-32318439 GCA_026546835.1 Erythroxylum foetidum
GTGGTCTCTTATCGTAGGATATGTACCGGAATGACCTACGGGCGTTCCGGTGGGTACTCTATGGTAAGGGGGCGCTATACTTAGGTTTTGAGAAAACTGTAGAAAGATGTTAACTACTTGTCGGTGGTCACTTTCCGTGAAGGTCCCGGGTGATTGGAGTTCATTTTGGCCTCAAAAATTACTTTGAAAGCTGAGGTGGAACTGAAATCAGGTATTCCACATTTCTTTCATTTTTAACCCTTTCATGAACGATTCAGGACATGCAATAAGGTCTATCCTACGTGTTACACATAATATTAGAGTGGTTAAGTAATTAAGTTGTCAAAAACGAAGGTTTTTCGATTTTCATCCATTATGGTTTTCATCAATTTTTGATTCATTTTTTTTTGCATATATGATTACGTAAAAGTGGTATACATAAAGCTAGTTATGAAAAACAAGTCAAAAATAGGCCAAAAAGAGTGAAAATTTGATCCCGGGTTACTGAAAATTGCCTTCCCCATTGGAGGGGTGCACACGCCCGATGGTGCTACAATACCGACGAAGAGGCGATACGGATGGCATGTGCATTGGGTGGCATGCGACGCACTTTTCCCACAAGCACCGAATAGCTGTCGCATCAGTTCCAACACGTGGACGATGGGGATTTAGACATGTGGCAATGCATGCGCACCCGTTACCCATACACAGGCTAACGCCTGTCAATGTTAGTGCACAGTACTGCACTGACATCAGCTCTATAGTAATGTTGATGTCAGCACTGAAACAAAAATTTCAGATTTTTCGTAAGGGTACCCCGATATGTTTTAAGTAAATTTTCAGGTCCGGGAAATTCATAAAGTTAGTTTTTCTATTTTTTAGATGTATTAATGTAATAAGGCATTCTAAATCTGGCTTCGAGTGAATTTTCATGCTTTAGATATCACATGAGGGAGATACTTCAAGTTTTCGTGTCTCGGGTCTCATGCTTGGTATTCGGGATTGTATGATAGTCATTTTAAAAAGGTTTTAAGACATTCTAAAGTCATTTTTGAGTGAATTTTCGTGCAACGAACTTGTTATAAGGGAGATACATGAGATTCTCATGTCTCGGATGATCGGTTCAATGTCTAATGAAGCACAATAGTCGCTCTATTGAGATTTTTTCTTTGCAAAAGTCTCAAATGAAGTTTTCAGAGAATGTCTTCAGCACGAGTGCGTGACAATGTGACTGTTCATTCAAATTTTTGCATTTATTAATGTTACATTGTCACATACCATATGCCCATAAAGAATGTGAGGATAACATAAAGATGTATTCCTTGTGTTTGTGAATTTTTTTGTGCTGATGAGGATGTAGTCACCATAGTGGCCTTTTGGAGTCAATATTTTGAATTGTTCTGCTTACACGTTAGGGGATATCTTTAGTCTCATGTTTAGTTATTCTGCCCACAAGTGTTGGCCTTACATGATATTTTGAGATGTACATAAAGGTATTGGATAGAGAAAAGTCGTTGCTTAAATGATTTACTCACTCACAGGTGGTAGCATCATGAGAGTTGATGGTTTATACCCTGATCTCTTTTATGTGGAGTCTAGTTACACATAATATTTATTTAGCCCACAGGTGTTTCATAATATGTGTAACCAAAATTTCAGTAAAGATATTATTTAATGGCTTTGAATATCGTTGTTGTCATACATTTGTACTAATTTAAACATTATCATTTTGAATTCACCTTTTCAGTTAACAAAATCAATGTCACCATTGAAACCCTAACTAGTTTCAATATGAAGAAGTGGACAAAGGATGTATTAAATGCTATAGAGATCAATATGGTTGATATAACCATAGGATTTTATTAATCTCCTAATGATCTACTTTTATTCTCTAAAGCTGATGAGGATTTTATTAATCTCCTAATGACTTCTTTGAATCAATTGAACTCCATGTTTCCGTTAACTGTTAATTATGCTAAAATCCACTTTGTTATGTACAAAAGTACATATCAAATGGAAAGAAGAATCTCATCAGTAGTTAGAATGAGAAGAAATCAAACCCATTTATGCTATCTAGGCTTACTAATCACTACCAAAAGGATCCAATTTAGTAAATGTTATCCTCGCATTGAAAAATTCAAAAGATATTGACTTCTTGGACTAACCGAGCTCTATCCTTTGGAAGTAAGCTGCAATTAGTCAATTCAGTTCTTAACTCCATGCATTTCTATTGGTCTTCTAATACGGTGTTGTCAAGGCAAGTTACTAAATCATTAGAAAAACTCATGAGAAAGTTTGTATAGGGAGGTAGCAACTTTAATAGGGAACATGTTAAACTAAAGTAGGCTGATGTTTGTAGACCTAAGATGGAGGGAAGTCTTGGGGTTATTCCTATAAGATCCTCTAATAAATCTCTCTTGATAAAGAAGTTATGGTCTATCCTATAGGTTAAGGAAACTTTATAGGTCAAATGGCTTCATAGTTATGTCCTAAAAGGGAGAAGCATATAGATTGTTAACCCCAAGACATCCCATTATTGGTTTCTAACATAATTGCCGAGGTTAAAGGATGATCTAAAATATGAAATCTCTTGTTAAGAAGGGAATGGAGTAAGGGCTAGGTTTTGGCATGAAAATTGTACAGGAAATGGACCCTTAATAAGTAATCAGATTGACACTCAACTATTAAACCACCTTCCTTCAACTGCCAAGGTTAAATACTTTATAAAGGGAGGGTAATGGATAGAGTTCCTAAGGGAACTTCATTTCCTAGAACCCAACTATCTCCCTAACTTGATGTCCCCTAATAGATATATTTGGAGACACCATCTGTAGGAATTATTCAACACTAAAAGTTGTAGAGAACGGTTGATTCAAAGAAATGAGAAACTTAATTGGCGTAAAGAGCTACTGCCTAGCTCTTCAGTCATTCTATGGCTCATTACTCTAAACAAGCTAAGTATAATGAATAGGCTCTCCTTCCTGAATTCTATTAAGGATTGTGTCCTATGTAACTCTAGAAGAGAAAACAAGAACCATTTATTCTTCGAGTGTCTTTTCTTTAGGGAAATTTGGTACTAGATCAGACTTAAATGTCTTTGGCAGTTAAAAACATATCAATATAAAGGGATTAAGCAATAATTCATCATATTGAAGTCTATTTCTCATCTTAATATAATTATCTACCTTATTTCCTTTACGAGTGACAGGGAGGAAATATAGATTGAAAGGAACCTAAGAAGGTTCTAGGATACAAGCAAAAGCCAGTAAAAAATTATTGACTGTGTTTATACTAAAATCAAGGAACACATAACCTCCTCGAGCTCCATTAAGGAATGTTCATCTCAATTAGCCGGATTATAGGGAATATAGAGAAGTATGCTAATCACATATAGAAAGGAGATTTGTTTGCAAACAACATATCAAGAAATGGAAAGCATAAGATAGAGGACTTACCTCAAGGAGAGAGATGATGAAGCGATTAAGGATTTAGGGTTGCCTGTAAACCCACCTTCTGTTGAGACTAGCAATTGATGGGCTAGTGAAGAAAGAGCCATGACAAAACTTCAAGGAGACTGTTGAGATATCCTGATATAAGTAGATCGTGTAAATCATGCAATATGGGAAACGTGGGATAAACTTTTTTCTTCAATTTGTTGATTATGATTTGGTTAATCTAGTTGTTTAATGGGTCATGTTACCCATTAGCCGTTAGTGGAGTATCTTTAGTATTTAGAATTCCTTGTAGTTAGGACTAAGGTGGTTGCTGCAGACTTTGTATTTAAATGTTTCAATTGTCAATGTTAAAGGGGGATTTTTTTAGTGTCAACTTAAGTTACTGGTTTATTATCACCAAAAGTAGATTTTTTACATATTTGTTTCTGCATATTTGCTTTTCTCTTTTCATTTGTTCTATCAGGCTTTGACTGGGACCTATCAATTGATATCAGAGCCATGTCGACGAACAAAGAATGAATCGAGAATCTTGAAGCAATTAATTAGGGAAAAAAAGTTTGTTCAACCTTCACGACATGTGCTTACAGCAAAACAATTATCCTGGGATGAAATACAGAAGAGGTGTGCACAAGGGCTTTGCTTCCATTGTAATGAAAAATTTACACCTGGACACAAGTGCAAGGGTCATGAATTGCTCTTGTTGGAAGGAGACAATGCAACCAGTGAGGAGGATATTGTTGAAAGGCATGAAAGTCGAGTTACAATTAACTTCAACCTTGAGGACAAGGTTGCAATGAAAGGGGAGGGCAATGTTGAGATATCACGATACAAGTAGATCGTGTAAATCGTGCAATTTGGGAAATGTGAGATAAACCTTTTTTCCTCAATTTGTTACTTGTGATTCAGTCAATCTAGTTGTTTAATGGGTCATGTTACCCATTAGCTGTTAGTGGAGTATCTTTAATATTTAGAATTCCTTGTAGTTAGGACTAAGGTGGTTGCTGCAAACTTTGCATTTAAACGTTTCAATTGTCAATATTAAGGGGGGACTTTTTTAGCGTCAACTTAAGTTATGTTTATTCTCACCAAAAGTAGAATTTTTGTATATTTGTTTTTACATATTTGCTTTTCTCTTTTCATTTGTTCTAGCAGTTTTTGACTAGAACCTATCAGAGACAGACGGTGAAGTGATTAAGGATTTGAGGTTGCATGTAAACCCAAGGAGACTTAAGTAGCTTCCTCGATAATTTCGGTTTTATGCTCTAATTGTATTTTCATCACTCGTTAGGGTATTAGTGGTGGGTAGATAATATTGGTCATCTAAAATTATGTATACATTATTTTCATCTGTTTGAAAGGGTATTATTGGTGGGTAGATTGTGATTTTACATCCACTTATTAGCCAAATCTGTTAATTTCTCAAAAAGAAAAAGATCGTGCATTTTTCTTTTGTCACATAGATTTTTTTTTCATTTTCTAAAATAGAGGTTAACGAAAGAAAGCATTTTGAAAAGGTATAAATTATAAAGATTTTTTTGAAAATTTTAGATTAAAATTTTTGTGAAAAGCTTAAACTAAATATATTTTACCCAAAATTATGTATGCCAAAATCTATTATCAATTACAACTGAAAGTAGAAAAAGAATCCTAAGAATCAGAAATTGAATTGATTTTAGATTTTATACCTTTGTTGTAAGTTCTTTTTTCGTGCACTATCTTACCGTTGCAGTTAGGTTGGCAATAAATTAGGTTGAAACGTTGGATCTTCGAGTTGATTTTGAATTGGATCATAATAGATTGAAAACTAGAGCTACAATCTTATTTTTCTCCTAAATTCGAATTTCACCTAAGTTTGATCAAACCTTTCACCAAACCTAGTTGCAGCTACAATGGTTTTCAACTCATGAAAGAGTTTCACCTCAGTGAAGGCATAATGACATGGATTGTTATTGCTATATGGTGGCTACTATTGCCTTGCCTTTCAAGTCTCTGCTACATATTTTCATCTTGGTTGTTTAATGAGAAACTAGGCTTTTGCTTACCTTTTCTGTTTCTGTTTTGAAGAACTTCATGCACTTCATCAAATCCATATGTACAAATAGATTTACAAGATGACATTGCTGATTGACTAGGTTAGACAATTTCTTTCGTTGAACAGTACTGATAGAATTAGAAAGTGAATATGTAAAACTTTTCTGCCTTTGGAACTATTCCAACGGCAACAAGCGCTTTTCAACCTCATGGGAAGCTGCTGAGATGAATGAATTATGATTGTGAAATAAATGCGCCCACAAATTTTTTCGAAAGGAATTAAGAACTGCTGCACAGCCACAGATGCCCCGCCTAGCTTGATAATATTCACTGCAGGAACTCATAAAGCATCTATCTGACTGAAGATTAAAGGAAATAAAAGAATGCAGGTGACTTGTTTCGTCATGAACACTGAATGGCCTTGCAAAATTCTAGAGAAGGATATGGACTTCTAGGCCTACAAATTAGATAACAAGCCGTAACACTTCTTATGTGGCTTCTCTAAAATGTTAATGATGAAAGTAAATTTGTCGGCCTTCATACTTCAGCATGCATGAGCAGACGATGAGCTTGTGTTCAAGCCGCAGGAACTCCATGATGGTTTTCCCAGCCATAACTAAAAAAAACCTTGGAAATATTAAGTTATATGAGTTTTGGTTACACAAGCCCCACCATTATGCTTGCTTAATTGGGGCAATGATGTGTTTATATGAACAATATTAATACAATATCATCTTCAACTCTTGAAAGAGCCAGGATTTTCTGATGATTTCAAATAGGAAGAACGGTACCTATCGCAGAGCCAGGATTTTCTGATGATTTCAAATAGGAAGAACGGTACCTATCGCAGAGGAAGACCACTTGATGACTAAAAGCAGGTTTTGAACTCATTACACACCCACATCCCCCGCTTCTCTGCCATAATACAGTAGTAATTCCCTTTTGTTCATGATTAAAGAGTCAATATATATTGACAAACTAGTGAAACCTTCCGTCAGTTGAACCTACATGATTGGTTGAGTATATACATACATTTTAGAATTATACACGAGTGTTTCCCAAGCATCCCCTCCAACTAAAACTACTGCATTAGGTAAATAGAAGAAATAAAATATGGGTAAGAAGAGTTCTAAAGAATTACAAGCTAACTTAGTACCCATTCAATAACGTCCAGAGTTAGTGCCATCGTTTTTGGGACTTTGTGGCAGAGGAATTGGCAGCAGAAGTTCTCCTAGAAGCTGATACACCTTTCCAGGAAAGGAAAAGGAACGAAAATGAAGGTTAGAGAATATTTATTGACAGGCACATGAATATAAATAAATGTAAAATAGCAGACAAACAGTTTTTATTAAATTGGAGTTCAATGTATAAATGATTCAGAGAGGAGATGACAAATCTGTAAGCTTGAAATTTGACCAACATACTTGATGAAACCTTTGGAGTGGAGCTTCTTGAAAATGATAAGCGCGATAACCTCAATTGTGTCAATCCTTGTTGTGGGGGCTTTGGAAGTTTCGATGCAAAACTTGGACTGTTTAAATGACAAAGCATTTTGTGATGCATTAGATTTGCTTAAACTGTGATTTGATAGAAGTAATGTCAACAGGGTGGCTTAACAAGAATCGGGGTCAAAATTAAGGGCAATAAATGGGAAAAAATTTACAATTCAATCAATCTGCAGCATTGTCACAAATCAATCCTCATTTTGCAAACTTAAATGAAATAGAAGGTACATTAGGAAGTTAGGTAAGTGTTTTCGAAACAAAAAGAAATTTCTGAAATAATTAGGGGAATGAGCACGACTTACTTCTCTAGCTTCTCAACCTTCTCTTGTTTTGCAGCTTCAGTTGAACTCAAAGATTCAGGATGTTTTGAAACTTGGGTTGAATTCAATGATTTAGCATGTTTTGCACCTTCAGCTGGTTTTGTACATTCTGGGAAAAGAGTAAATTCCACAGCACTGCCCAATGAACCATCAGTTTCAGTTCCCATTGAAAGACCACTATCAGAAATGTCACTTAATCTCTCATCAGAATCTGCATTTCCAAAGCCAACAAGTTCAATATCATCTTTAGAACTCTGGCCTATATCTGTTCCAGAAGGCTTCGACTGAGGTACACATTCCTCTTGTTGCCTCAATTCAACCATTGACTTTGATTGTAGCAGCCGTTCCTTTGGACGCCTGAAGCCATCCATAGACCGCGTGGAACCAAATTCAGAACGTCTTTCGCTGCAATCTGATCTGTTATCCATTTCAGAAACAACCTTCTCAAAACTTCCCGAGTCTTTTCCTTTAGGTAGCCTAGGACTTTGTCTTGGAGTTGCCACTGAACGTCGTATCGGAGATATGGATTCACACCTAAGTGAGTTCCCATATTTCACACCATTGGCAGAAATCCTAAGCTGTTGCAATCTCTCAATCTCTTCATCTTTCTTAGCAATGGTATCCTTGAGGTAAGAAACCTGTAAAATTTTCATCAATCAGAATATCATAAAACAGATGTCATTTGCATCTTCAAATAAAACATAAAACTGCTTTCAATGTCAACTAATTTTTACTACCAGAATCTGTTGCAGCTTTAGTCCTCAAAACCGACTACGGATTGATCAGAGTAAGAATATTGTCCATCACAAACCTAGACTTCACCATGAATACTTTAGTGCTTATCTTGATGAGACTATTCAGGAAACTCAACCCCAGAATAACATTCCATACGCCAATAGATAAGGTTACGCAAAAACCCTAAGCTAGTTCAAAAAACCTGATTCTAGAGTTCAGTACTGGGGCCTGTGTTCAACTACTTATTGGACATCACTATCCCAGGAGAAATTCCGATTGTAGTTATCACAAAGAAAAATAACTGCTGATGTCTGAAATTAGACGAAGAAGAAATTTAGGGAGAAAACCTGCTCCATGAGTTCCCTAATATCTCTTCCTTCTTTGTGACTCCTTGCAGCGCCCAATTCAACACCAGAAACCCTCTCAGCAAACTTCAAGGTACTAATAGTTTCAGAATAGGATTCAACATCAGGATTAAGCTGCACAAACATGAGTGTCTTTGCTTGACCACCTGGAATATAGAAGTTATAAACAAAACAGAGTGACCCATTTCTAAGAGATGAAAGATTATAGAATAAAACAAACATCAAATATTAAGATTGAATACAAATCATGCAGATTGGAGGCTAGAAATAATACCCAAGGAAGATTGAAGTACTTGAGTTAATTTGCTATTCCTGTACGGCACATGAGAACTCTTTTGCGCTAAAGCAAATATAACATCTCCCAGAGCAGATAGAGATTTATTGATATGTTGTGCCTCCTTTAGCCTGTCTCCGGTTGCTTCGGATCGGTCCACCCTTTCACTGCCCGCAAGATCCACCAAATGCAAATTACCACGCAAAAGAGCACCACTCCCCAAGTCCATCCCACGAACATGAACAGTGAGAATGCTGTAAATTATGATTCAATGAAAAACCTCGGTACTGATTATGTCAAAATCAAGTGTTCAATTTGGTCTTAATCAGATGAACTACCTGTGGGATCTGCTACTCCTTTCATTTAGGGCTGTAGCACCAACAGCACGGTTCATGAGCCCAATGTTCATCAATTCTAAGACATCTGCAGTAGATGTCACGGAGTGCATGCTTGCATCAGGCACAGCTAACCCATTTGGTTGGGTTGTATTCCAAATCCCAAGTGTGTGCAAGTCAAGGGAATACAGAAATGAAATCTTAAATCAAGCTAAGATAAAGTACTATGTTACAAAACTTCCAAGAAGTTCAATCATACACCTTGCCGAATATCAGGGATACAGCAAAGGATTAAAGCATACTTGAGACAGGCCACAGTTGAAAATTCCAAGAATGAGGGAAATACCAATCAAGTTCAAAACATAAAAGCAACAGTTAAGGATATCTTTTCTGAATGCCATCACTTGTTAGTAAATCGCGAACTTGTTCGTTATATATCTCAACCATTTGAACACCAACTTCATATGCTACCGAGCTTTTTCTGCTCAGAGAGATTTGAAATAAATCGTGTAATGCTCGATAGTTGACTCCCCAATCTTCTTCTGACAATATCTTAGGTCCACTCTGAAGGAAACCAGACAAAACCACAATAATTTAGCACACAAGTACAACAATCACATAATGAAATGGAAGTAACAATTAAGTTTTATACCATTGTATATGTCTTTCCTGAACCTGTCTGACCATATGCAAAGATACACACATTGTATCCATCAAGAACAGATCTAATTAATGGTTGGGTATCAAGAAATACATCCTCTGCAATAGATACAACAGTATATTGCTTAGATTGAAAATTTGAAAATGATATTGCTTAAATTAAAAATTTGAAAATGGAAAAAACCGGATAAAATATTATACAAAAAACATAAACCACAGAATTAACCATATAGCACAAATATGCACCTTGACTAGTTGCTGGACCAAAAACCTTGTTAAATTTGAAGAGCCTATGGGTGTCCTTTCCTTGTCTTGAGGGATTTGAAACAACTAATTCACCATTGTCCCCAATAAACTCAATTGTTGTTTGCTTTTTGCATTGCCCAGGAAGGAAAGGTCTTATACGGCAATACACTCTAATATTTCCTGTACTCAAAGAAACACAAATAAGCAACCAGTAGACGCAAACTAAAGATAGTTATCCACGCTTTCTGATGTACCAAAAAATGATAGTTATCCAAGAATTACCTTTCAAATCCTGAACCTCATTGTACAATCTCCGATTTTCTGCAAGGACATAATGGTAATTTTTGGTAGCATCAGCTAGTCCTTTAAGCTTCATGCCTACTCAAGAAAACAATATACACCAGTCAGAAGAAGGAAAGCTTACAGAAAGCTTATTTTCATACTAAAGAAAATAGCTTCAACTGCCAAACATATCCTACCCAAGGAATAGAATTCCTCTAAGTAATTCCTTTTTGTTTCCAAGACTTCATGCTTTATAGACTCTGAAGCTGCTCTCAATCCCTGGAAGTAACAACACTAAGAATTAACATGATAAGCATTAGCATCAACAAATATCCAGATTATAATGGTAAAGGGGAAAAACCTCTAAAGCTTTGCAATGATTATTTATAAAGTTTTTATAAGTCCCCTCCTTTTTCTTCCATCTCTGAGATTTAGATTGTGAAAATGACTCAAGTTCTTCCACCTTGTTCCTTGAATCTACTAGAAAGGACTCAAGTTCCTTTAACTTCTTTTCCAACTCAAGTTTAGTTTCCCTAGCCTGTACTTGCAGTAGCAAGAACCGCTCTTCATGGGCTTTTTTGGTCATTTCTAGCTCCAGTTTCAGAGTTGAGTTCTCAATATCACTGTTTTTCTTCTCTTCCTTTAACCTAAGTAAATCAAACTCTTCAAGTTTTTCCTTCTCCACAAGTTTTGTTTTCTCAATCTGCATGAGTGAGAGAGAGAACAAATTGCAAAACAGAGTGAGAGAATGAAAATAAAGAAGATAAAATGAAAGAATAGTTATCCTAGGAGCGCAAAAAAACCAATCACTAATGTATCATAGCAAATTGTCTTTACTTGAAAACAACTCGTGTATTCAAAAGTTTGATCATCTTCATATGCCAAAAAATCCCCACGGATATTCTACTGTAGTTATGTCTCCACATTATATTTCATCAACAGATGAAAGCAATACCCTCAGAGAAACAAATGTAGATACAAGATAAATATAGAAACAAAGGAAGAAAGTCATAAAGAACACTGGATTGAAACGGAGCAATCTAACCAATATGTAACGAATTCTTAGTCCTGAACATGAAGCATAATGACTGATGATTTTTCATTGGTAGTTCCATGAAATAATAGCACTCTAAGTTATGAGCATAATAGCAAAGGTATACATATTAACCAAGCAGTTCATTGCTTTTCTCTCTTCCAAAATTTAATGCCACATAAATTGCTACAATCCTGAATCCCTAAATTAATATAAGAAAACAATGTGAACTGATACAGTAATAGCTCCCTAGCCAAGTTCAAAATCAAAACATTATATCTCACCTTTATTTGTTGAAGCTGAGACAGTAAGACCTGTAAATATATGTTAAATAATGGAAATCAGTAAAGCAATCTAGACAATGAAAAGATATGCAAGACATTTTGGAATATCAATTACTCCAATTTCTTCTGTAGCGCCTGCTGCAAGGGTTTCAAGCACTTGTATTCTTGATTGGTACTTCTCAGCCCGAACTTTTAAAAGGTTGTTTTGCTGCAATACCCAAAAATTTGTTGGCATCAGTATGTGTTGGGATTGTCCAGTAATCGAGCATATATTTATGCCACACTGTGTTGTAAGCACAAACAGAATGAAGAAAAGTGATAACATAAACCATACATTTTGTAAGTTCTCTGCTTGAGCCGAAACTCGATGCTCAATAACTTGCACAACTTTCCTCAATACATATGCCATCTGCTGTTAATGTTGAAAGAACATGAAAAAGGATATCACCTAGTGATATAAAAGAGTGCAGATACAGCATATTGTTGATAATTGATAAGACTACACAATAGATTATCAATTTACACATGCATCATATGGAACATCTATATCTCCTCTCTCCGACATACATGATGCACATGCCCATTCTTTCTTTCAATGCTTTCATCAAGAAGTTTGTCCAGTAAACCAAACAAGGTTCGAGTCGAAGAATTCTGCACAAAGTAATAGATAAAGATGGATAAGGGTAAATCAAACTCAACTGGGAAAAAACAAATTCACTAGACATAGCGTGGTCCAAATGTACAATCAAATTTTCAAATAACATAGAAATGTACATAAGAAAGCAGTAACTTACATTCAACCCATTTGACTTAATCAACTCACGATTCTCAGCATCTGAAAGATCAGAATACAACCCTTGCTTTAGGAGGAAGGCCACTGAAGAGTCACATCCAGTTTCAAGCCTCAAATCCATAGATGGATCTAAAGCACACAAATCCAAGAAAGAAAACTGTTATAAGAAAGCACATTTACATGTTTCTGCAAATGGAAACAGTTGGCTTTCCTTTTTTCTTTTTTGAGACAGTCGAGTCTTGTCATAAGAAAATGGACTAATTGTAAACTTAATAGCACTCTGATAACCAAGTAACAATAGGTCATGTTAACACTGAAGTGATAACTTAGTAGACCTTTCGTAACAACCTCTCTGATTATTAAAAACCAAGTGTATCCCAATAGCATCTCCTTACTTGGTAATCTTTTTTATCACAAAATTCAGTGGAAAAAAACTACCCAATTCCCCACAATTTGAGCTAAAGATTAGTGTGTGGTGAGTTCACACTAGTTTTGAAATGAAAAGCATTCTCTTAAAACTTTGGAAAAAAAAAGAAGCATGAAAATTTTAGTTTGGAAAAGGTATTGTCCCTACCGTATCAAAGTGCTCATCAATGTCTAATAAAATTGTTAAAAGGAACTGCATATGTATATAGCTATACAGCAGTGAACAAATTGACAGTTCTAGAGAAGTGTTGAGGGGATAAGAGTTCATATCCATTGATTTTAACTCTTTCTCAACATAGTTTAAAGAGAACGCAAACTTACCGGATACAACAGAACCATGCAATCTGTGTTGGTTTTTGTTATCACTAAAGTTTCTAGGGATCTCTTTCTCATGCATGGCAGAGTTTGCTTCCCCTTGGGTACAATCAATTCCTTCTGAAAATTGACTAGAGTTTCTCTGTTTTTTATCCTCGAAGCGTGCTTTAAGCATCCCAAGGCACTGCAAAACTGGCACCATATATCCCTGTGGAGTACATCCAATCATCTATAGCTTCAAGCTTGAAAATGATAGAGACTTAAGTAACAGTAAAAACGTTTCCAATTCCCTATAACAAGTTCAAAAGCAAGTACACTTGGTACACGTTAAGGACTGTTCATGATATCATGGCTATCCACAAAAAACCAAGTAGATGTTTAAGCAAAGTGGAGTTTAAGCATGTGAGATTGTGAACAGATAGTTGTGCTCGTATCTGTCTGCAAACTGCATGCAAAGTTCCAGCTTTTTTTTCGGTGTTTGGTAAAAAGGAGGAAGATCTAGTTGGTTCAACAGCTGTTGAGTTTGAACAAACCAAAATTACACGACACATAGTCTCATTCCTGTTAAATTGAGATAGCAACTTAACTGATACTTGCTTTCAGTAAGAAAGATATTCATACCTGTTGTATATCCGCAATTACAAACCTAGTCAATCCCATCTCATCCATTGCTGCAAGAAATTTTTCCAGAGTAGCAGTACCAGGTTCGCAATTGGTTTTCTAAAGAAGAGTGGGAGCATTAGTAGCATAAAAATATCAAAGTTCGTGTCAGTAGAACTCAACATTGAAAGTTTGCATACAAAGAAACAAAATCATGCAGAGAAAGGAAAGCATCCCAACCATTTCAATCAAACCCGGATGCAGCTTGTTCAAAATGCTACACAAAACAGTGCCATCCATCAGGCAGGTCCCCAATTCCTGGTCGGTTGCTCCAGGTCGAAGATTTAAGTGAGGAACCATAAAGTTCAACCACTCAACCAGAGATTGACGATTAGCTAAAAATCAAAGTAAAGAATAAAATTAAAGAAATGGATATGCAAATTAGTCAAAAATTGACTGAATGTGAGAGCGATTGTAAGTGGGGTTACCATCAACCACAGTTTCGAACATCCCATTCTGCTCAACAAATATACGAGGATGTCTGTTTGGGGGCTTGTATACGCCTACTTGACCGGTGCCCCTTTCAGTTTGAGCGTTCATGTTGATGTAATATGAGTACCTTCAGGACCTAACGATGTACTTGATGCTATAAGTAAATACAACTGTATCATCCATATCAAAAATAAAAACGAAATGCAGGATTATTTGTCATCTTACACATAAAAAAGGGCATACAAATCAAAAGAAGAGAAAAATGCAAACAATCTAAATAACCATCGCTATGTAACAGTAGAAGTTATAAAACTACAAAAGCTTGCTGCTTTTTATCCACATCACAGACCATTCTTTTCTTTGTCCACACTTTAAAAGAAATTTGGAAAAAGAAAAGAAAAACATAACACGAAACGGCATTAACTATCTGATCAAAAGAATTCAATACATTTTTGTCCTAGAAAAAAATAGAAAATTCAAAATGCACCAGCTTCACAATAAAACGGACATTTTAATATGCGAGAAATAAAAAAGAGGAGACCAAAAAAAAAAAAGGAAAACCTGCGTAAAATTGAGAACAAGAAATCTGCTAATGTGGAGCAAAGAAAGAAGAGATGGCTGGTCCTGGAGTGAGATTGCGCAAAATCGTCAAGTAAGAAAACCCTAAGAGGAGGAAGAAACACAATGTAGATCGAAATCGGAGGAGAAAACGAGATCACCTCCACCTCCACCTCCTCCTCCTCCTCCTCCTCCTTCAGATCAGGGGATTGACAATGGCGAAGACAGATTTAACAAAGCGAGAACAGAAAAGAGAAGGATAGAGTATTTTTAGAAAATAATAGTAAGTAGTTTTTGGGGGAAAACTATTTGACGTGTCGTAAGATGAGTGGGTCCCACTTCCCCTCTGAATTTGGAGTGGACTTCCCGCCTTGTCCCATTTGTCGTTTCCATTCGCTTTTTTATTTGAAGTAGTTATGAAACGACCGTCCTGTCTTTAATTGCTATTTTCATACTCGCGCTAATCTAATGCCTATTCGAAGCTCTCCAACCAATGTGTGGTCCGAGGTTTAGGACATTGCCCCTGTAACTCACGTCACATGTCATTAACTCTAACGCCTGATAATTCCTTTTTGTTTTCTTTTGCTACAAAAAGTTTCACAAACTTAGGGCATTTGGTTTAAAAGTTTGAGAAAGGAATGAAATAATTATAAAAAATAGTGTTTGGTTCTGCCGGATTCTGGCGAGGCTGCACGTTGCCGTTTGGATCCATGAAATTGACTGCTGAACACGTGAATTCTGGCTTGAAAGTTCCTACAAAACAAAGAAGGTACGTCGGGGGTTGTTGCCCGATAAGCCCCTCCAATGCTCAAGTCAGTCTTTTGGTGAAGGTAGGTTCGTTGTGAGCGGAGAGAACTAGACTTATGATTACGTACCTCTGTTATGGCAGAATTATACCTTATATATGGAGCTGTAACTAGGTTTAAGTCTTTACGTGTGCATGGGAGACTTTCACCTGCGAATGGGCCATGGAGATCGTGGATTGGACCTGGGCTTGGCATGGTCAATAAGCATAAGACTGATCTTTGAGGAATGGACCGATCGGCCCACGGGTCGTTATGTCTGGGTTCGGGCCCAGCACGACCGATCCGACCATAAGCCCTCACTCCTCGAGTCGGAGCGAAGAGAAGGGTCGAAGGAGTATGCGAGGGTCTCGTTGCTCGTCTGTGAGACAGCTCGGGGTAGGCCCGATCGGTCGGATATTGGCATTGTAGCTCGTCCATAGGACAGCTCGGGGTTGGCCCGATCGCTGAGCTGAACGTCCCAATCGGTCGGTATCGGCTCTTATTGTATGATAGTTCGCGCCAAAGCAGATCGGGTGGTCATCATTAGTGAGCGCGTGAAGGTACTTGGAGCATTTATTATTGACGGCGCATGCCCTCTGGCAGCTTTTCAGAACCTGAAATGTATCACCTTCGTAACCGTTGTGCAGCTGTCATGTACGTCCTTTCACTTGTCGCGCCGCTCTAAATTTCGAACAACCCTAATTTACCTTGGCTCAGATTTCGCCACGTGCTTGAGCTTGGCTCAAATTTTCTCCATGTGTCAAGCTTTGATTGGGAGTCCCTTCGTCCGGTCTTCTATAAGTACTCAGGATCAACAGACTATAGGTTTTCTTCACGCATTTTGGTTCTCTTGCTTTCACTCTACTTTCACTTGCCCTTTCTTGCTCTCAGCTCCTGGAAATTTCTTTCAGTCGTCGTCTGATTTCTCAACTTCAAATCACTATATAGGTGCGTCCTTTTCTCTCGTCTCCTCTTCTAAAAAAATTTCTTCAAGAGTTTTTTGCTAGCAAGCATGTCGACGGCTAGTTCTAGGAGTATGGTAGAAGGTGTTGAGGAAATTTTGACGAAAGAGTGGAAGGATGGGTTGGTCGTCGAGGAGCCGCCGAGAAATGAATCGACGATGACCGCCTCGGAGCTGAAACGGTCGGTCATTAAGAATAACATCCCTATGACTTGGGGGCCTAGGTTGGCCTTGGGGAACAAGCGAATCCACAACAACTTGAGTGGGTATTTTGCTGTTTCTGAAAGTTTTTTCTCGGTGGGCGGCATGAGGCTTCCATACGCCCCGATTATTGACGAGGTGTGCGCTAGTTATTAGCTGATGCCGAGCCAAATTCCTCCGAACGGCTAGAGGTTTATCAATAGGTTGGCTTTGCTGTGCCATTAGTTCGGCTGCCCTCCTTCGATTGGCATCCTGCGTCACTTTCTGAGGATGAACCAGAGTCCGAACTCTGGGGCCGGGGTCCCTTCCTTGTTGTACAGAGATGCCCGGTATCGTCCGGCCAGGAATGCCTCAAAAATCTTCTCTTGGTGAACCAAGTATTTCTTTGTGAAACCCCCAGGATCCTCCCTCAAGTACCGACCTTGGAGGTATCCTTTAGCCGAGCAGTGGAACGATACGTTGAGCGTGTCTCTGAGTAGAAAAGAGTGGGAGGCGATCGGGCGCATAAAAGAGCTCGGCCGATACGACTTCGCTCGGCTCGTCCAGGGATATTTCGGGGGGGTGTCGGCCGATTCCTTTCTAATCGACCCCCTGCCACGAATTAGTGGGCTAGGAGAGGAATCTGGCTCGTCTGGTTGACCCCTTGTGGTTGAATTACTTGTTATCTTTTGTTTAAGTATTAGTTTCGCTTTTTGACCCGTTTTATTTCTGTGCAGCCATGGTGAGGATAGAGGATTTTACCGGGTCCTCCCAACCCGCTAAGTCCAAGAAGCAGGCCGGGCAAAGGAAGAAGAGGAAAGAGGCAGAGACTGGTGAGGCCGTCACCCTGGCAATGGAGTCAAGCCATCGCACAGTGTCTCCGGTTCCTCCGCCTGCTGAAGATCGTCCGGTTGTGTAGGCGTCGTTGCCGATCGTGCCAGCTAGCGCGAGCCGAGCGGGTTGGGATGAGGAGAAGGAGGAAGAAGTGGAGCCTCCTCTTAAGAGGAAGAGATTGATCCGGCTTGGTGATCTGCCATCCGGCCCGTCTGGTCAAGGCGGGAAAGAGAAGGAGAAAAAGGGAAAAGGGAAAGGGCGAGCAACTAACGTCGAGCAGTGGGAGTCTGCAATCAAGCTGGCCAAAACTGCCTCGATCGGGGACCTCGAAGTGTCCCGCCATATTGCCGAGAGGATTACTCCCCCCGCGGACGAG
>JANZLF010000221.1:32370391-32382360 GCA_026546835.1 Erythroxylum foetidum
TAAGGACCAATGTACCTAGGGCTCAACTTGCCCTTTTTACCGAATCTCAAAACTCCCCTCCAGGGTGACACTCTCAAGAAGACTCTATCTCCCACACTGTACTCCATATCACATCGATGTTGATCCACATAACTCTTCTGTCTATCTTGAGCCGCTTTAATTCAGCCTCGAGTCAACTTCACTTTATCTACTGTATCCTATATTAACTCTGGACCTTCAATCATTCTTAAACTTTCTTCATCCCAATATAATGGCGACCGACATTTTCTACCATACAATGCCTTATACGGTGCCATTTCAATACTACTGTGGTAATGGTTGTTGTAGGCAAACTCTATCAATGCCATATATTGATCCCAAGCTCCTCTAAACTCTAATACACAAGCTCTAAGCATATCCTCAATAGTCTTGATTGTCCTCTCACTCAGTCCATTTGTCTGAGGATGAAAAGTTGTACTGAAGTTTAACTTGGTACCCATAGTAGACTGTAAACTCCTCCAAAACTTTGTAGTAAATCTGGGATCTCTGTCCGATACTATAGAAACCAAAACCCTATAAAGTCTCTAAATCTTTAGATAAAAAACAACTGCAGCTAGCTCTAAATCATGTACCGGATAATTTACCTCGTGAGACCTTAATTGTCTTGATGCATAGGCGATCACCTTGCCATGCTGCATCAGTACACATCCCAATCCTTGATGCGAAGCATCACTATATACTACACATCCTCCGGTCCCCGATGGAATGGCCAACACCGGTGCAATGGTCAACCAATGTTTCAGCTTCTCAAAGCTCTTCTGACACTCCTTATTCCAATTGAACACTACATTCTTCCTCAGAAGTTTTGTCAAAGGGGCTAAGATCAGAGAAAACCCCTTGACAAACCTTAGATAATATCCAGCCAATCCTAGGAAGCTTTTGATATCTGATACGTTTCTCGAAGCTTCCCAATTCATCACTGCCTCTATCTTCTTCGGATCTACCAGTATGCCCTCTCCAGTCACTATATGCCCCAGAAATACAACCTGATCCAGCCAAAATTCACACTTACTGAATTTGGCATACAGCTGCTTCTCTCTCATAATCTGTAAGATGACTCTTAGATGCTCAGCATGCTCCTTTCTGCTCTTCGAATACACCAAGATATCATCAATGAACACTATCACAAATCGATCCAGGTAGGGCTGAATACCTTATTCATCAAGGCCATAAAAGTTGCCAGGGCATTAGTCAACCCAAACGGCATCACTAAGAACTCATAGTGTCCATACCTGCTCCTGAATGCATTCTTAGGTATATCAACCACCGCTATCTTCAACTGATAATGCCCTGATCTCAGATCCAATTTAGTATATACCTGAGCTCCCTGCAACTAATCAAGTAAATCATCAATTATAGGCAACGGATATTTATTCTTTACTGTCACTCGATTCAGTTGCCTATAATCGATGCATAACCTCAAAGTCCTATTCTTCTTCTTCACAAATAGTACTGGAGCTCCCTAAGGTGAAACACTGGGTCTAATGAAACCCTTTTCCAGTAACTCCTAAAGCTGAGCCTTCAGCTCCTTTAGTTCCACAGGTGCTATCCTATATGGAGGAATAGATATAGGAGCGACACCTGGAACTAGTTCAATTGTGAACTCTGTTTCTCGATCTGGTGGTATCCCGATCTAGTGGTAAACTCGGTAACTCCTCAGGAAACACATCCAAGAACTCCTTAACCACTGGAATGTCCTGTACACTATGCTCAACTCTAGTATCAATGATATAGGCCAAATAAGCCTCACATCCTCCCTGCATCAACCTCAATAGACTCATGAAGGATATCATCCTAGTTGGCACTGCCTGACTAACTCCTCTGAATATTGCCCTTGGTTGACTAGGAGATTCTAGTAATATCTCCTTGATGTAGCAGTTCATGATGGCCCTATGGGAAATGAGCCAATCCATGCCTAGGATCACATCTATCTCCCTCAACTGTAACATAATAAGGCCTGCCTCCAAAATTACTTGATCGATCCTAATCAGGCATCCTTTACAAACCTCTCCTAGAATTGTAGTACTACCTATTAGTGTACTCACCTCCAATCCATACTGCAAAAACTCCTTATCACAATGCAACCTACATGCCAAATACGGTGCGATAAAGGAGTATGTGGATCCTGGATCTAGCAGTGCAAAAGCCTCAAAGTCATAAGTAAGAAGCGCACCTACTACCACATTTGGTTAGTCTTGGGCCTCCTGTCTAGTCATGGCATAGACCTTGGCTTGGGACTGTGGTCGGTTGCCCCGCCCCTCAGTCCTCATGGAAGAACTACTAGCGCTCCCTTTGACTCTAGCTCTACCTCTTTGCTCAAATCCACCACCTCTGCTTTGCTAGACTGTGATATTACTCCCAGATCGTCCACTGACAGCAGACTGAGCCCCTAAGGTAACAGGACAATCCCTAATCTGGTGGTCCATAGAGCCACATTTAAGGCAAGGTGCAGTCAATCTCCAACACTCACCACTATGCCTTTTCTCACAGTGCTCACAAATTGGAAACTGATTCAGAGCCGTACTCCTTCCACTACCAGTCTGTGGAAACCTACCCCTCTGCTCAATTCTTGATTGCCTGGATCCACTTGATGATCTGAATGCTCTGTTTTGGCGCTTACTATAGCCCCTGCCAAAATTAGCCTAACTCCCACTAGACCTCTTCCCTCTGGACCCTTGCCCAATCTTGGCTTGTTTTTCCCTCATCAGTTGTTCAATTCTAATTGAAGCAACTCTTAACTTAATGAGAGTACCCATATTTGACCATGCTAGCCTTATTTTGATCTCCATATTAAGCCCATTTTCAAACCTCCTGCACTTGTCTTCTTCTGTCGGGATCAGAGCAGTAGCATAACCCATTAATTCATTGAATCTGATCTCATAGTCAGCCACTGACATCCTACCTTGCTTCAATTCCAAGAACCCCTCCATCTTCATGTCCAGATAGATCCTAGGAATGTAGTTATCTCTGAAGACCCTCAGAAAGTCTTCCCACTTCAATTGGCAAGGCTTGGTGGTACTACCTAGGACAGTCTTACACCACTGGTAAGCTGGGCCTTGTAGTAAAGGCACTGTATAGTCGAACCTCTCATCAGACTCGCAGTCTATTTGATCGAATACCCTTTCTTGCCTGTCTAACCATCCCTCGGCTTCCACAGTGTCTGTGCTGCCATAAAAATCCACAGCTCCCTGCTTCCATAGCCTATTATACCTCCTCTCCCTTCCCTCGAGAACTCTAAGAGGCATCTCCTCCGATCGGGGTACCAAGGACTCCCTACTAGCTTCTACCGATCCTTGGTCAGCTGATTGATCAATTTGATCACCTAGAGCGGATAACCTATAACAAATAATAACTTCGATCATTATCTGCATTTTTCATGATATTTTATGCTTAACATTCCTATATGTCCTAACAGATACGAAACTATGCTCTGATACTACCTAAACTCTAACTTAGTTTCTTTTGAAACTAACTCTCTTAACTTTCATCTTTACAATCCAACTATCTCCAAAGCTTCTTTCAATTTCCTTTTCCTATTTTCTACAATTCCCAAAATTTATTCCTAATTTCCCCAAAATTCACAAATACCATGCTCCACTAATCACTAATATTTCCCATGTCAAACATTCATAATTTTCAAAAATTCACAAATCAATCCAATTATACCTAGAATTATTCATGAATGCATGTACAATTATTTTCATTTACAGATAAATTTACTATTCATGTATAAGTGTATGGAATATTATGCATGAGCATAAAGAAGCATTTTTAAGCCATCTCATTAATCACTCACATTTACCATCCTAACCCTTCAACAAGTAATGAGATGTTACACCAAGAATTGACCTTTTCTTCATTCTTCTCATTTGGATTCTTAAGTGGGCCTAAACTAAAATAAGCATAGTATTTCAGTTACTATCACTATTACTACTTTTGAACCCGACATTTCAACTTTTGGCTTAGATAATGGCAAAAATCTAGAAATCCTAGCTATATACTGGTACTCCCTACATGGCTTTAGAAGATTAGTAATACTCTAGCTTGCCTTATTGAGATTCCTCCTCATTTCAAAAAATGAGTGTTGGTTAAATAAGATAAAACTTTAATGAGGATGAAAAGGATAGTCAATTATGAGGTTTTAAAAAAGAAGAAAATTCCTTCGAGCAATAGGAACAAAAAAATTGTTGCTAAAAATGAAAGCAAGTGTAACTAAAGATTTGATGAAATTGAGGGGAAGATGAGAGTAGTGTGAGTATGATGACTAGGTTTGATGAAAGTGAGAATAATGGGAGCGTTGGCTAGGACAAAATATTATGGTTTGACACAGAGAAATAAAGAAAGGATTAAGAAAAAGAAGAAAGATTCTATCAGTTTATTCCTTACTGCAAATCAATTGGTTAGCTTAGTGACAAAAAATTTAAAGACAATCTTTATCTTGTACATGTTTAAATGTATATGATAAAGTCCATGGAATAATTATTTATTGTAAATGAAATTATAATGAGATTATAATTATGAGATTCATATTGCATTTATGTATTATTCCTAAATTGTTCCTTGTCATTGTTATATTAAGATTGAACATGAATATAATGCAAAAAGACTAGCACAATTTATGTTTTTCCTTATAAAAGAAGTAGTCGATCTCATAAGTTAAAGTGTGGAGATACTTAAACAAATATGTGGGTGTTTGTTAGAGAACAAGTTCACTGAATAGACCTTATATAAAAAATCCAGTTGGAACATTACTTTTATGTCAATGGGATTCTCATTGTGATGCTTGTATAAGTGATCCTTTGACTTGAGGAAATACATAAATGCAATATGAATCTCATAATTATAATCTTATTATAATTTTATTTTTAATATATAAATTGTTCATAGTCATTGTTATATTAAGATTGAACATTAATAAAATGCAAAAAGACTAGCACAATTTATGTTTTTCTTAATGAAAGAAGTAGTCGATCTCATAGGTTAAAGTATGGAGATACTTAAACAAATATGTGTGTGTCTGTTAGAGAACAAGTTCACTGAACAGACCTGATATCAAAAATCTATTTGGAACATTACTTATATATATATTGGATTCTCATTGTGATGCTTGTATAAGTGATCCTTTGACTTGAGGTCATCAAAGTTATCTTGTATATGGATTGTTAAGTTTTGATATTATTTATGACCTATTTAATCATGGGTTGGTCAATCGATAGTCATTGAATGTAGCTTAAACTATATGGAGGTAGTTGTGTGAACAAGTATGACCAAGTTTCCATACATTAGATTCATATGGTTTTCTTCTCCTAATTGCTTCCAATACAATAAAACCTTGATATCTCATCAAAAGGGTGCAATTTACACCATCAAAACCAAATCTAACCTATAACCTAACAATTCCAACTATTCAAAAAAATTAGTACGCTTACCTACCCATTTTCTTCTTCCTCTTCACTTGGATAGCTATGAAATCTTGTTAGAAGCTTGACTGGAGGTGGAAGAGCATTAAAAATGCCTTGGATCACTTCTCCATGGCTTAGTCGTAGCTCTCCCTTCTCTCTTCTCTTTTTCTCTCTCTTTCTTCCTTTCTCTCATCAATGAACGAAACCCACTCTTGCTTCTCTCTTATTTTCTTTTAGTTTTTGGGTTCTTTAATGCCACTCTCACAATATGAAGCAAAATGTCTTAAGTTTTGTTTTTTATAATCATTTAATGGATTACACATGTCACCTTCCTATTTGGCATCACTAATGACTCATCACACACATGTTTTTTTCCCTCAATGGTCATCTCTAATGACTCATCAATCCACTAATATCATGTAAAAAGACCAAATTGTTCTTAATGAGTACAAAAAGACCAAATTTTTCTTTAATGCATTTAATTCACCAAGTAACCGAATTATATCCCAAAATATTCCCCAACCGTCTTATCATCAAATTAACCGTGAAATACTCTAATATGGGTGAATGCTTTTAAAAATTTCGACTGAGCTTAAAATCATCAATACCTTTTAATTTCCAAAAAGGACATTTTAGTCCAACGATTTTGAATTACCCGAATTCTATTCAAACAACCTTTGTTTTGACTTGTTTCAATTCCTAAGGACTCCAATCCTAATTTTGAAGCTTGTCAGCATATTTTGAAATTATTCCGTAACTTTTTGAGTTACTTGGAAGAATTTTCGAATTGAATTTGGAAATCACTAAATGTCACCGAAATTGTCCATATTTCATTCAAAAGTGTCACTTAAATCTCCAAATCACATTTAAGGGCTTTTAAAGCTCATTCGGACTGATTCCATAACTTTTTAAAGTTTTTGAAAATTTTTAGGAAATTTTTAGTCGAGTATAAAACCATATCTAATCTATCCATGATCTCTGTTATAACCTCAAAAATACATTTAAATACTTAAATTACTTTAGTACACCATAAATAGAGCATACTTTATAAAATACATGCATAACATATTACACAATACACTTATCGAACTAGTATATTACAATATCATGAGGAATTATACGAATAAATTGAAAGAGACAGATAGAGGAATTATACGGATATATTGAAAGAGAATTATAAGTAAGACTAAAGGTGGTAGTTACTGGTTTATTAGTATAGAAGATGTTAAGAGTATTGAAGTTTGAGAACGTTCTTATAAAATTGGGTGTTGTTGATATGTTTGAACGTCCTCAAAAAAGGAAGGGAGCGAATATCAAATTGAATGGAGTTGCCAAGCTACTTTATAAGAAAAGTTAAAGAGAAATATAAATAAAGGCACTAAAAAGGTCCTAACTAGAGGAATAAGTTCAAATTCTAATTACAAAATAAAAAGGTGTTAGGCACCCTATTTTTTTCTGCATAAATGGTTACTTAGGTGTAAACACGTTCAAAAATCTGGGGATTTTTTAAAAGAAAGAACATAAATTAGGTGTGAGGAAAATGAAATTGTTTGAAAAATAAAAAGAAAATTTATGGTTAAATGCTTAAAAGTTGTTTAAGGTTTAAAAAATACTTAGAGTGATGTCTAGGCTTAGAAAATTTTTTGAAAACATCAAGATGTAAGTCTAGGACTTTATAGTTTTATCTAATGCTTAAAAATGAAATACGAAAAAATTTTAAGAACATCAAGATGTTAGTCTAGGACATTATAGTTTTATCTAGGGCCTAAAAATGAAATAATAAAGATACGTAGACTACGTCATAGGTCTTGAATGCAACAAAAAATTGATTTAAAAAGATAAATTTTGATTTTTATAAAAGTGCAAATTTAAACAAAAATGGTAATGAAAGAATTAAAGAATTAAAGACAAATTACAGTGGAATAAAAGGGAATAATGCAGAGATTTTTTTTTACATTTGAAATGGTAAGAGAACTCTAAAACAAAAGATTACGTTTTAGAACGGATTTTTATGAAGTAGAATTTAAAAGATAAAAGCAAAACAATTAAGTTTAGGATCAAAAGATGTTTGGACTTTAGATTATTTAAAAAAAGGAAACATGCCCAAAAGTTTAATATTTAAAAAGAGACTGTAATGGGTATAATTTTCTGAGAAAATTAAAGATAGTAGACCTAAGAGTCTAGACTCAAACTAAAAAAGTTAAAATCATTCTTAAATAGACTTATAAACCTAACTAAAAAAGAAAAGGATTTTTTATAACGAGCATGCAAGCCCAACTATTATTTTGAGTCTTTAATGTGAACAAAAAGATACAAAATCAAAATGAATAGGGCAACTAGCTCAACTAAGATTATGATTTTAGTTATTATAAAAAAAAATTTAAAGAGAGATCAATGAGCTTTGAAAAGAGTAGTTGGACTTCTAAAACTATAAATTAAGCTTTTAAAAAACAAAGAGCATACTTTTAAAGACATTTGTTAGGTCCTCTCTCTCTCTCCCACCGTATACCTTTCAGGTTATACAGTCTTAAAAGCACACCTTTTAGGCCTAAGCATTAGGTTTATTCAATCTAAAGGCTTAGGCTTAATTTATTTTAAATTTAAAAGTTTGAGGCTTATCAAAATAAAATTTCAATTGGATCAACTAAGATTATGATTTTATTTATTAAATAAAAATAATTTTAAAGAGAGATCAATGAGCTTTAAAATGAGTACATGGACTTCTGAAATAAATTAAGCTTTTAAGAAAACAAAATTGGGCTTTTTTTTAAAGAAAAACAAAGAGCATACTTTTAAAGACATTTATTAGGTTCTCTCTCTCTACACTCATATACCTTTTAGGTCATACACTCTTAGAAGCACACCTTTTAGACATAAGCATTAGGTTTATTCAGTTTAATGGCTTAGGCTTAATTTATTTTAAAAATTTTAGGCTTATTCAGATAGGTCTAAGAATTGACCTTTTCTTCATTCTTCTCATTTGGATTCTTAAGTGAGCCTAAACTAAAATAAGCATAGTATTTCAATTACTATCACTATTACTACTTTTGAACTCGACATTTCAACTTTTGGCTTAGATAATGGCAAAAATCTAGAAATCCCAGCTATATACATGGTACTCCCTACATGGCTTTCAAAGATTAATAATACTCTAGCTTGCCTTATTAAGATTCGTCCTCATTTCAAAAAATAAGTGTTGGTTAAATGAGATAAAACTTTAATAAGGATGAAAAGGATAGTAAATTGTGAGAGTTTAAGAAAGAAGAAAATTCCTTCAAGTAATAGGAACAAAAACAATTGTTGATAAAAATGAAGTATAACTAAAGATTTGATGAAATTGAGGGGAAGATGAGAGTAGTGTGAGTATGATGACTAGGTTTGATGAAAGTGAGAATAATGAGAGGGGTGGCTAGGACAAAATATTAGGGTTATAAGTGATTCTTTGACTTGAGGAAATACATAAATGCAATATGAATCTCATAATTATAATCTCATAATAATTTTATTTGCAATATATAAATTGTTCCTAGTCATCGTTATATTAAGATTGAACATTAATATAATGCAAAAAGAGTAGCACAATTTATGTTTTTCCTTATGAAAGAAGTAGTTGATCTCATAGGTTAAAATATAGAGATACTTAAATAAATATGTGGGTGCTTGTTAGAGAATAGGTTCACTGAACAGACCTAATATAAGAAATCCATTTGGAACATTATTTGTATGTCTATGGGATTCTCATTGTGATGCTTGTATAAGTGATTATTTGACTTAAGGTCACCAAAGTTATTTTGTATATGTATTGTTATATTTTGATACTAGTTATGACCTATTTAATCATGGGTCAATCAATCGGTAGTCATTAGATGTAGCCTAAACTATATGGAGGTAGTTGTGTGATCAAGATAGGATTCATCACCTTAAAGTAATTAGGGAGAATGTTCCGTTATTCTTGATTAATATTAATTCAGTAAATTCTTGGCCAAAGTGGAATGATGTTTTCTAGTTTACAAATGTCATTAATTGCATCAATAGCTAATGAAAGAAAACTAATATGATTGGACCAAAAAAAAGTAGGCATTATTCCATGCTCTGTCTAATTGAAACATTGTATAATGAAATGATTGAATTATATGAAAAAATCATTAATGAAAAGGTTATTCAAAACCACTTTGATATTTCTAAATATTTACGTGGTCATGATGCGTTACTAGACGCCGATCTTGATTTATGATTATAAATTATTTAATTGGAGAATTAAAGATAAATTAAAAGGAGTTTTAATTTTTCTAATTCTAATTCTAATTCAAATTATGAATTATAATTATAATTTATAATCATTGCCAACATAATTGGGAACCTAATGGGTCTCTTATAAAGAATAGGTTGAAGACAGAAAATATATTTTAATCAAATTATATTTGATAGTAAATTTTAATAAACTTTATAATTAAATATGAGACATTTAATAAATAAGGATCAATATGAGATATTGGATCCTATTTCAGCATAATTGGTATTTAATTAGAATTATTTATAATTCTAATTAAAGTTTAATTAAAATTAAAGTAAAAACATATTATGAATAGACTTAAGCTCTATGGAGCTAGCACTTCTTAGTTAACCCTCTCTAAGAAACCCTCTTTGTAAGTATTACAAAGTTCTCTCAACCTATTATGTGGATATCGTCAGAGACTAGACATTTGTGTGACTACAGTAGTTGAGACAGATCAATTTCAAAAACGGTTTGAGAGATACGACAAGAACATGATCAAGCTTCAAAATGAGGAACGAATTTAGATTCGCAATTTATAATGATTTATGTATTAATCATTTTATAGATTTAAATTGATCTTAATTTTTAAAAAATAAATTTATGAAAAAGTTTTGTAATTATTTTGTTGCAGTCAGGATTGGATCCCGTCTCGGTTTCCCAACATGTTCTCTCTTCTTTCCTTTAAAGGTCACCCAAGTTAACGAGTAATTAGGGTTTATCTAAGTTATAGAACTAACCAAAAGGTACACGGTGATCCAAAGGTCTTGATCTCTCTTATTAATCTAATGACCAATAAAATTCTAACTATTTTCTTATTTTCTAATATTTTTCAAGCTATTTTTAGTAAGTAATTTCTTTATAAATTTTAGTAAGAAACCTTAGGAAATCCTTAGATAATTTAAAAATATCCAATTGCCCTTAATAATTTTCATATTTTTTATTACCCAAATTCTTCAAATTATAAAGAAAATATTATAATAAATCTTAAAATGTCAACGTACTCAGTATACCAAGCTCCCTTCTTTATGAGAGTCATTGATATACGCAACCTTTCTCTTGTATTTTTTACAAAGAGATTATTTCGATGATTCGAAGTTATGAATTTCTAGTTACAAAGAAGTAATTTTTATCAGTTATTCCAAAGCTCTCCCTCAATAAATGGATAAATATCCATACTTAAAATTTAATTATGAAGAATTAAGACTTAAAAGAATAAAATTTTAAGCAGTAAAAAAGAAATTAAACCTAAATTTATGCAAAAAGGTGAGAATTGAACATTATAGAAAAGCAAAAAGACACAATTGGAATAAAATTAAATACAACTGCACATAAGTGTATTTAAAATTAATTTGATGAGATTAAATTAAAATTAAAAAAAGAGTGTAAGAGAGATTAGACAAAAATTAAGCATCAATATTGAATTTAGACAAAATTACATTTTAAGAAGTGGAAGTTATTGATAGTGATGTTTGAAGGTCAACATTGGCGTTGAATTTGGGGAATAAGCTTGGAACCTAGATTTTCATAAGGTAATTGATTTTAACTAATTATTTTATTAACAAATTTTAGAAATATATTTCACTTAATATTATAATTCACGAGTATGTTGACTTAGAATAAGGTTGATTAAGTGGTATTCCATCCCAGCAACATAACAGTACAGTTAAAGATGAGATATGATAGCAACATAAACTGAGTCTATAAACAAAGAAAAATGAAAGTATATTTTTTAACTTGTTTTTACAGCTTGAAATGTATTCACACTAAATTCAAAATTCAAATAAATTAATAGTTAATGTGTTCATGCATTTGTTCCTAAGTTAATTGGGCCTATGCCTGAAATGATTATTTAACGTTAAAAGACTTGAAATGCCTGGTCCAAACATTTATTGTGTATTTATAAAATTTGATGTGCGTAGGCATGTATATCATGTGCTTATTAAAAAAACTAATAGAGAGCGGGTTTTAGATGAGTTTGATTACAAATTAACACACGTAGTAAAACACTTCATGTCAATGTAAGGATGCAAGTGAAGAAAAACTTTTTTTTAAATGTTAAAATGAAAACAAAATACCTAAATTTAAAGACCAAGTATCTTATTGAATGGGCTTATATTAGTAGAATTTTTTTAGAAGAGTTTTTTTAAGAAGCCAATTGACTGTTTGACTATCAATTAAAAAATAACTTTTTAAAAAGAACTTCGTACAATAAACAGTTTGATAAAAAAAATAAAAAACGCTTTTTTTTAATT
>JANZLF010000221.1:32464780-32477960 GCA_026546835.1 Erythroxylum foetidum
TTATTTAATATACTTTAAATAATATTTATATGCATAAATAATTTTTATTACAAAATAAAATATAGTTAAAATTAAAAACGCTTTTTATTTTTATATTGTCAAACAGTTTACTGTATGAAATTCTTTCAAAAAAACTCTTTTTTAAATAACAACCAAACAATCAACTGGCTTCTTAGAAAAGTTCTTCTAAAAAAAGATCTACAGAAAAAGTGACAAAAGTTCTACTGATATAAGCCCAACCAAATATAAACTTAGGTCGGACTAGTTTGAAACTCATAATTTTGTTCAAGCCTTACATAATCTTTGAAATTAAGTAATTTCATGTCATAATTTAAAGAAAAAATTTAAATTCTTAATCATTATTACACTTATAACAACTTCTTCAATTGTAAAATTAATTTAATTTTTAGTGCGTTTACAAAATAACATTACGTATTATTTAAGATTTTTAAACTTAACATATGCTATAGTTTTTAATACTACATTTATATATTACTTGGAATTGACTATGGTGTTATTATTGTCATGTTTGTTTTGTATTGTCCCAAAGTTTGGTGCTTATCAGTTTTCATTATTGTTTCAAAATAAGTTCTCATAGAAGAAAACAAAATTCTTACTCAAACAAAATTCATATTTTATCGGCAAAGTAAAATCCTATCTAGTCAAGTCAAACAAAAAAAAATACATAAATTTTGGGGGGTTTTTGAGGTTTTTTTAAATTCAACAGTGCGATTAAATTTAAATACTTATAATAAGCCTGTCATTACGAGCATAAAGATCTTTAAAAATTACCAAAATTCAAACGACAAAAGATAAAATAAAAATAATAGAAAAGTAGCGTTAAAAGAGAAAAGGAAGTTGGTGACTGCTGAAGTAGGGTCGGAATCTGGAAACTGACGTGTGAGCCGACGCAAAAGAGTGGACCACAAAAGAGAGCGTCGAGGCTCAGTATTTAAGAATCGCTCACCGTTACCACCACTTCAACATTCAACGCCCAACATTAAATCTTTTGTATGAAAAAAAAAAATACATCAATCAGTTCCTGTTCCTATTCCTATTCCTATTCCCATTCCTGTTGTTCGCTTCTTTTCTATGTTGCATATCGAAAGTTGAAGAGAGAATTCCATACTCAAACTGCCCCGATTACAAAGACCCGCGTAGCTTATACCAATTCTCTCCAAACCCTAGAGTAGAAAGAACAATTTTTGCTTCTGTAAATGTCTACTCTTATCTATGCTTTTAACTTATGTTGCTAGTTGGTTTTGATTTCATTCATTTATTTGATGTTTGTGTGTTAATGTGTATGCGGTTTTTGAGTTTCATGTTTAGTACTGTCTGGAACCTTTTTTTTTTCTTTAAATTCTTCTGTTTTTGAGTGGGGGCGATTGATAGTAGGTGATAAGGTAGTGAAAAGCAATCAATGACGTGCTTTTTGGATAACCAATGTGTAGTTGAAAGATGGTTTATCTTATGTGCAAAATCAGTTCTCAAGCACACAATTACATGAAATCGGTCTAGTATGGGGTTGTTTATACTTGTATGAGTCGCATTATTTTGCTTCATTTTCAGAGTATCAATAAATTTGATGCCTTGATGGTTTTGTATGAAGTATACTTCAATATTCTTATATTATAAAGTAAATGAGTCGGCTTGTTTTGGATGCAATGGAAAGAGGATGGATGTTCGAGTTTGGTTTTTAAGTTTAAGATCAAATGGTTGTCTTTGTTAGATGGTTGTCAAATGTTGCTTTGTGGTTTGTTTTAGGCATGGCGATCATTTCACAGGCAGATCCAGCACATTGTTTTTCCATGGAGAGTACACATGGTAAAATCAGACAAAACTTATCCGTCGGCACATTTAATGCTACAGACGTGGTTAAATTGAAGGAGCCACGTGTTAGATTCTTGTCTTTATCATGCAATTCTTCAAAAGCACCTCATAGTCTGGGCCTAGAAAGATCATTCCTTGGAAGCAGGAGAGGTCATAAAGTGATAGTTGCTGCCAGTCCTCCTGAGGAAGCTGTAATTGCTACCGAACCACTAACAAAAGAAGATCTTGTAAAATATCTTGCCTCCGGGTGCAAGGCTAAAGAAAAGTGGAGGTATGATTTCCATTTCTTCACTGTAGATTGATTGGGTTAATATTTTCAGTGCAATTTAGCATACACTTGGATAATAGTGTGCTAGTTTTATTGCTACATTGGTCATTTATTGATTCATCAATTCCACGTATCCTGGCAATGCATAACAGGGGAATAGTTTTTTTATGCTATCTGCTTTTGCATATTGAATGGGGCTTTGATACAAAATGTTGCGGCAGTTTCTCTCTCCAAAAGATTTCTTATCTGTTACTTGTCCTGACTGAAAGTATTTGTGTATCAATTTTGGTTGTTGCATCTTTTGACAAATATATGCTGTTGGAAGAAATCATACTCCCATGACATGTTATATAGGGCTGGTTGTTTGATGAAATTGTTGTTTGCATAACCATATTGCCTTCTACAAGGGTTTCTTTTTTCATGATTTTGGCAATCTTGCTCTGGAAATTTTGTTTCAATTGATCAGTTAATTTGTCCAAGTTAGCCTTTTGTGCTTGATTCTGGATTTCTGCAAACCTAGTTGTTTGATTGACTTCAGTGAGTGATATTTTGCAGAATAGGTACAGAACACGAGAAGTTTGGTTTTGAATTTGGAACTTTACATCCCATGAAGTATGAACAAATAGCAGAGTTGCTTAACGGTATTTCTGAGAGATTCGATTGGGGTAAAATAATGGAAGGTGATAAAATTATAGGACTTAAGCAGGTAAATAGTTTTTCATGCTTATCTTCGTTTCGTCAGAAATAGCATCCTTTTACTTGCAACTGTGCATGTTTTTATACTTATTTCCATTTTGGTGTTGCTCTTATGATGTACTTTTTTTCAACGGTTATTACAGTTGCGCCTTTTGGATTACAGTGACTTTTTCAACTATTGGCTCTTTTAGTTTATGTATTCCTCTAACTAGAGAATAACATTTATTCTAAAATCTTTATGTTGATATGGGCCAGGGAAAGCAAAGCATATCACTAGAGCCTGGTGGTCAGTTTGAGCTGAGTGGTGCACCTCTTGAAACTTTACATCAAACATGTGCAGAGGTCAATTCTCACCTTTATCAGGTAGGAAATCTGCTTCACACATGCTTGAAAAGCTTGTTATGCCTCTTTTTCAGCTATGTGTTCTGTATAATCCTTGTGGTTCATGTATAATGTTCAAATATGATCAACTTTAATGCCTTTGGCACGGTTGTTTTCTTTGTTCAGTGATAACCTAATACTGCATTCTGGAATTTATACAAAATTAAATGAATATTTATTTGGAAAATAGCCACTGCCAAGAAATTTAGTATTATGGCTTTGTGGTTAACTTCTAGTCCTTCCATAAGTGGGTTTGGTTATTTGCACTAGCATCTCTCTGGGATACATTTTTCTTCCTTCATTGGCAATAGCTTAAAAAAACAGAAAAAAAAATCCCTATTTTCTGCTACCAGTAGTTTCTGCTTCTCCACTCAACATAGCCAGCTCCTCTTAGGCCAATCATATGAACAGAGACTATTTTCACAGAGAAGAATTTGTCATGATGTAAGCTGTTATCATAATTTTATTAATAGATCAGTATGCTGCCATCATAAATCATAACATGTGTGAACCGAAACATGATCATTCCAATATTATCTTATTTTTCCAACCACCCCCTTTTATGAATTATCCTTGGTTTGATCTTCCTTCAATTACTACTTTTTCTCATGACATCTTGTCTTTTTCACCAGGTGAAAGCTGTTGCGGAGGAGATGGGGATTGGATTTCTAGGAATTGGTTTCCAACCCAAGTGGGGGCTTACAGGCATCCCAATTATGCCCAAGGTACTAATTAGTTTCTCGTTTCAGCAACATAATCTACTAGATGAATGTTAATCATTGTTTCTTTAGAGAGATGCAATAGTTAAGATTGCATGAACTATTGATGCTTCTGCTGGTAAAAGTCCATGGTCAGTTATCTCAATGCTTCCATAAAGCTTGCGAACCGGGTCCTACACATGCAAGCTACAGCCACAGGAGTTAAGATTTAGAAATTCCTGATTCATTTTCTCTTCACAGAGGAGGTGATGTGTTCTTGGGATGAAGAGGCGATGAAGAGCCTTACAGAAATTATCACTTGTGATATGCATTTGTGACACATATGGATCATCCCATGATTTATGTGCTTTCTTGTTTGGTTATTGTATGCATTCAGATCCCTTACTTGTAACTTGTTCTGTTGTACAATGGCTGAGAGTTAATAAGCGTCATATTTAGCTCATTCTTTTGGCATCCACAAGGCGACTATTTTCAAAATCCAAAGCTTTCTAAATTTGAAACTTATATAGACTGACCAAATAATTTACACGGAGGCTAAAAGGGTTCTGAAGATCGCTCAAACTGTTTCAATGATCTGAATTTCATATAGATTTCCATCTACAGCATTTTGTACGAAATTTGATAATTATTCTATTTTTGTTACCAGTAATATTAGGTCTTCCATTTATATTGAGGGGTTGATCCATTAATTTGAGTTTGTGTGGTACTATTGAATTATTAACTTTAAAAGTTTTATAGTTGAAAGTAGAAAGTCAAATCAATATAACTTAGAATTGATTTTTGCAAGACTTGTGTAGAATCCTTTTGTTATCAATACTACTTAATGTTTCCTGTTTACACCATTCAGTATCTAGAGGCTATAAGGAAGACTCTTTTTTAGAAATTTCATAATGTGTATTATTACATTATGGAAAACTATTGAAATATTTTCTGTACCTTGGGCTTGGGTTGATGTCATGGATTTGATTAAGAGCAAATGCATACACAATAGACGCGGATAAATTTAATTTGGATCAGTGGGGGCAGTTGTTGTGGACTTGTTCGGAGTGGTCATAAAATAGCACATACCCTTCAGTTAGTCTAGCTTTTGGTCAGTGGGCTGGATCCATCCATGTTTATCCTAGTCTTTATTTGTTAAAAGTTTATCTCTGCATTGACTTGTATTCTGTTTCAGGGAAGATATGATATAATGAGGAATTACATGCCTAAAGTTGGTACACTTGGACTTGATATGATGTTTAGGACATGCACTGTTCAGGTTAGAGGAATGGCATTTTTCTATGCCTTTCTAAAGCAAAATATTGTTTATTGGCTAATTAATTTCTCAATATTCCTTTTCTCTATTAAGTGAACAAACATTTTGCTTTCCACATTAGTATCGGCAACTTCTCATTGTCAAATAATTTACTTTCTGTAGGTTAATCTGGATTTCAGTTCTGAAGCTGACATGATAAGGAAATTTCGTGCTGGTCTTGCTTTACAGCCTGTGAGAAAGAAACAATTTTACACATTCTTCTTTGATTGATCATCTCTGCCACTTCAAATATCTAATGATTGAAAATTGACAGATAGCAACAGCTATATTTGCAAATTCACCTTTCACTGAAGGGAAGCCAAATGGCTATCTGAGCATGAGAAGGTGTCTGCATATTGCCTCTAGTTGTGCCTAGCACTATTATTTGTTCTCTGATGTTTATATAAGTGCTCTTCATTGATTAAACAGCCAAATCTGGACTGATACGGATAAAAACCGCACTGGCATGCTTCCTTTTGTATTTGATGATTCGTTCGGGTATGTTCAACTTTTTCTATTTGCAGATTCCTTTTTATTTCTTGACATTGATCATGCTGGTTATTCTTATGCAGGTTTGAACAGTATGTGGATTATGCTCTTGATGTTCCAATGTATTTTGTTTACCGGGAAAAGAAGTATATTGACTGTACTGGACTGTCATTCCGGGTTTCCATCTAACCTTACTTGTCTTGTAATTTAAGACTTTCTTTAATCCGTTTGAAAACCTTTTTCTGTTTTGCCTTTTCATTTCAGGAATCTGATTTTGTATTCTTGAGATGAAGCTATTGGCGTTCTAAGAAAATTGATTATCCTCGTATACTTGTGCAGGACTTTATGGCTGGAAAACTTCCTTGCCTTCCAGGCGAGTTCCCAACCCTTAATGATTGGGAGAATCATTTGACAACAATATTTCCCGAGGTATGCTTCTCCATCAATTTGCTAAAGATAGATGATTTTGGCGTTGCTATGGCTTCTCTAACATTGTTGTATTTTTCATTCAGGTGAGGCTGAAGAGATACTTGGAGATGAGGGGTGCTGATGGAGGCCCTTGGAGGAGGTTATGTGCTTTGCCAGCATTTTGGGTAGTTTCCTTGTTCAATGGTGCATTTTATTTATACCTTATGTGAAATTTGTAGAGAATGGTCAGATTAACTTGTCACTTACTGGTTTATTTATTTATTTTTTAATAACAGTTAATGAAAAAGATTATCCAAAGAAGAATATCATAGTTTAGATTTGTTTTGGGTTTTTTTCTTTGCGATATTTGCTGTACTCTTATAACATTATAAGTGATGTTTATCTTCCTTTCAAATGTCAGGTTGGATTGTTGTATGATGAGATGTCACTTCAAACTGTTCTAGACATGACAACTGATTGGACTCCAGAGGAAAGACAAACATTGAGGAATATGGTAATTGAAAAACTTATGATGAATTGAATTAACTCTTTCTTATCACAAGGTTGTATGTGCATGATACAACATTTGAAAAAGTAGAATCATCAGAAAGAAGCAAACTTCTGTTTGTCTCTTTTCTCTTCATGATAGTCTGGAGTGAAATTCCAAAACCTGAAATGTATAGCAATACATTATATGTCAGTAGTTTGAGGTGCGATACATATGTTTCTTTATGCCTATCACTGTAATTTAAATTGGGAGATGTGATTAGAACATATTTTTAGTAGGTTCCAAAAATGGGTTTAATGACACCATTTCGGGATGGAATGCTTAGGGACATTGCTGAAGACGTTGTAAAATTGGCTAAGGTAATCTCTAGAATGTTGTGGTTTATCCAGCTTATATAAATAGTTCTCATAGATACACCTATTTGTTGCAGGATGGCTTGGAAAGAAGAGGCTTCAAAGAAGTGGGATTCTTAAAAGAGGTAACCGAGGTTGTTAGAACAGGTAACTACATATGTATTATGTGCCTTTGCATTCTTCTTTTATTTTCCCTTCTGGAATTCTTTCCATTTTCTTTCCTAACTAAAGTAAGGTGCAAATCCGAAGATATCAACAAAGTTTTTATATGTTAGGAGATGCCAATGATCTTTTGTATCTCCAATCATTTTCCTGCTCAATATGCTTTTCAGATTTTGGACCTTTCGTGTCATATTCTGTCAGTCTTGATTTAGTGTGGTTGTCATTTGTTATGATGTGTTTGGTTAGAACAGTTAAGACTAAAAGAACAAGACTTGTTTTGGAAGCTGAGTTTGTGTTACTCCCTGGAGGAACTTGGAAAGAATGTTTACATAGGAAGAGGCAGTGGAAAGAGCATCATCTCTAAAGAAATTGGAGATTTGCTTGTACTTGCATGTTACTGAATAGGTTTTTCTTAAATATTTTCATGTCTACTTGTACATGCATAGTTGTTAAAGAGCGTCCAATAACCATTGTATTATTCAGGATTCAATTGCTGCATTAAACTTTCCTCAGTTTTCTAATTTGAAGTTCGGTGGTTGTGATTGTCGATATTCCCATGGCAGGAGTGACACCAGCCGAGAAACTCTTGGAGTTGTACAATGGAAAATGGGGGCAATCTGTAGATCCTGTGTTTGAGGAGCTACTCTACTAGTGTTTATTTTTAAGGGTGCCCTTTTTGTGCACAGCGATCACCAAACATTTGGTGTCAAATTGGTTTAGCTTTTTTTTGACTGTTTACATTTTGTAATAAATAAAATTTTGGGAGTGTACCATTCGTATTATCAGCCTTGTTCTTTTGTTTTTTTTAATGAGATGACGCCCGGTTTTCATGGACGACGACAACGACACGACGACGACGACGCTGCTTTTTGCTCTTTTTTTTTTATGAGCCCAATGTTTTTGCCACTGCGGCGAAGTCCTCAAGTGTCAATCTTCATGTTTGGAAAAATTACCATCTTTGCTTGAGAAATTCATCAAGCTTATAGATAATATCCCATTTCCATACAACACTTTATCATAAGAACATCAAGACAATCAATGTGGATTACACCTGTGAAATTAGAGCCAGAGCCAGAGCCACAGTCCTCGTCAATCAACGAAATTTGAAGATCCTAGTATTTTATGCGAACGTGGTTCTTCTTGTACATCAATGTAAAGATAAATCCAAAGAACCCCGTCAACAAATAGAATTCCAAGGCCAAATGTTGATAATCAATTCGGTTCAATGGCTTAAACAACCAACCTGAGCAACATATGCTACTCATCAGCTATGTCAAAACATATCCTATTCTTTCCAATTCAGTAGGTCATTTTGATTTTCTCCCAAGAAGCTTTTCACCTTAAAAGAGAGAGGCTGTTAACTATGATACTCAGACATACCTGTGTTATATATGAACTAATACAACAAAGAAAACTGGTTTGAAATCCCTAAGCATAATCTATTACTTTCCTGCTACCGTCACGGTTACGTAAACTATGAAGCCATTAGAGTTCGTTCCTATTATTTTGTAGGCCTTGGGCAATATAAAAAAAGGATCCCTATTTTTACCAAAATTTTGGCTTTTATAAAAAATCAAAAGAAGCAAAATATGAGCCTTTTATTTTGTTTCTTTATATTTTTTGTGAGAGTAAAAATAGGCCTTATTTTTACTATTTATGAGGATAAGCTCTGGGTGGGTGTTTTGGATGTCCTTGCCCAGATCCGACCTTGGAAACCATGCTGAAGACGAATCCTTATATTCTAATGACGGGAAATATATGGAGTTGTTTTATCATAATTTTTGAATTCCCTAATACAACATAGTCACAAGCTGATATTTAGCTTACACGCATCAACCTATGTAAGGTCGTAAGGTTTATATTATGTAGCAACTTGCCAACCCTAGGCACGTAATGAATTGTCCTTGATTTCTCCCCTCATACTCCCACTCCTCTTTCCTAACATTAAGTCATAACTAATTCGTACCTACCAATCAAACTTTTTTCCCTCAATTGCATGCAACAACTAGGGATCAGAGCGAATGAGCCTTGGGATTAATTATGGTAGAAGGGAAGCGGGCAGTCGAGTTTCGAAGGATTGAACAAAACTTAAAGCCTTTGTTGGAAAACTAGGCGAGGAACCAAAAAATGTTGGTGCAAAACCAAAGTAGGATCGGGAGGCATGAAAAGAAACTTGGAGAACTAAAAAACATGTTTCATCAGTTCATGTGAACAATGGTATGAGTCACGAAGCAAGGTTCACATGTGAAGGAGTCCTTGGCACACCCCAATAGGAGTCCCCCAAGGGACAGAACTGTACGCTACTCCGATGAGGTTCAGTAAGATAAAGTTCCCAATATTTGAGGAAATTGGCATAAGAAGTTGGGCATATAAAAGTGAACAGTTCCTCGTGCTGGACTACACATTTATGGAAAAGAAGATAGGGAATGCTGCAATGCACCTAGAAGGAGAGGCCCAAGAATAGTACAAGCTAGTCACTAGAAGATGAACCTCCAAGGACCAGTAGAGTTGGGAAGAACTGAATGAAGCAATCAAAAAGATATTTTGACTAGGAAGTGTTTGAAGACCCAATAGACGACTTCAAAGAGCTTTGACAAGAATAGTAGGTACAAAAGTATTGCGCAATATTCAATAGGTAATCCAACAAGCTTGCATTACCTAAAGAATACGTTGTCAAATTCTTCCTAAAAGGATTAAAGCCTAAATCGGAAGTCACTATAAAGCTCCTCAAACCTTGCACGTTGCAATAAGCATATTTATGCACTAGGAAATAGGAAGTAGTTTCGACAATCTATGGAACATTACTGCTAATGATGGGAAACAGCTGGATCATTTCACAAATAAGAACGAGCAACAGTTAGAATTCCAAGGCCGGATCCCTCCAGCATTAGGTCCCAAAGCCCACATAGAGAGGGAAATAGTACCGACTTTGTAAGTAGCTATGATAAGGAATTGCTCAACCTGACACATCACCCTTTAAAGACTGCAAGCAGTAAGGAATTTGAAAATTGAAGGGCTAAAGGACTCTACTTATGATGTAATGAAAGATAAGTTCTAAGCCATCATTGTAGGAGGAAACAATTCCAATTCTATGTATTTAAAGGAGAAGAGGAGATAGAAAAAGTAGGATAGAACTCCTGAAGAAGAAGAAAAGTTGGGAGAACCTAAAGCTCTTAATGTATCTTTCTACGTGATGATAAGAGGAATCGATAAAGTCTACAGGTAGATAGGTTATCAACCCTAAAGACACTTGTAGATAATGATTGATAACAGAGCACACATAATTTTTTAGAAAAAACATTGGGCAGAAGAAATCTCAACTAATTTGAAGAGAATCTGGACATTCATATCAAAGTGGGAGGTACTCAGAATAAGTTGTCATAACAAGTAATAAGGATTTGCATGGTTTATGCTTAGGGTGTCACTCATAACAAATGCATGGGTGATTCCTTTAGGAAGTTGCGGCGTGATCCTCAGAGTATAATGGTTAGTGATGCTTGAAAATATTTTATGTAATTTTAAAACATGAACCATGAAATTTACCTAACAAGGAAGAACAGTGATGTTATTGAGTAAAGAGAAAATGTTGGGATATTGTTGTTTACTATTATCTTTCAAACAAAAACCTTGATAGAGCTTTGTTAACTTTGCAGGAATGTAATATGCAGAAAAGTAAGAAGACAAGATTTTTACTTGGTTCGATAGTGTATCACTATCTACATCCAAGGTTCCCACTTTCAGTGGTGAATTTTTCACTAATATAAAGAATAAGGAGAAGAGAAAATCGATACAGAGATGAGTGTATCCTCTACACTTGTAAAGAGCCCTTCCAAACTCTCCTAGTATACACAGGTGTGTACTCTAGCACTCTCTGAGCCTTTTCTCACTCTCTTTTTGCGCTCTCTAAGATTGAATACAATGAAAGTAGTAAATTGAAGTTTCTGTAAAATGTGTTGTTTTTTGTCTGATGCTTCTGCTTGTCTTTTTATAGCTGAGGAAGATGAAGACTTTTAGATGTGGCTTGTTTGTATCAGCTCTCCTCCATGTGCCTTTCACGTGAGTCACTTATTCCCCTCTGATATGTTTACGTTTTGTATCTTTCTCAGTTGCGTTTTGTATCTGCTTCAGTTGTAATTAACATGACAGTGTGTTAAAACTTAAGCTGTAAATAACTGTGCTTTGAGTTATGCTTTAGACATGTATAATACAACTGAGTTTTGAGTTCTTTTGCTTCAGACATGTGTTTTGTTTTTTGTACCTACGTGTTAGTGACTTAGGCATTAGTCTTCAGCTGATAGATGATTCGAGAATGTTTCTCCCCCTTCTCTCTTCGAAGCCTCTTCAGACATCATCACACACTCACTTCTGTCTTCAATTTTTCTTGTATTTCTGTCAAATTTGAGTGAAGATTGCTAGAGTATTAGTGATTTTCATCACACTTTTCCTCCTACTCCATCAATCTTTGCTCAGATGAAAAAATCCTAGAGAGATTTGAAAAACCCAAAACCCTAATCTTCGCCTCTTTAGTGAGATATGTTGAATCTGTCTTCAGAATTAAGGGGCTTTTATGATCTGTAAGTACGCCCTGCAAAAATTAAACTTCTATTATGTTAGTATTTTAGTTCCAAAATTAGAAGGATTTTTTTCACCTTTTATTTTCTCCAGATTGAAGGTTCCCTTAGAGATTTGGCCTCTGACGAAGTGCAATCGCACATCTATGTGCTTGGATCGTTCATAGAGGACTGGATCTCGACTCAGGTACCATGCGCTTTGACTGTCTGTATATAGTACTGATGTTGTGATTTCTGTGTTAATTTCCTTTAAAATTCTTGATAGCCATGCTAGTTCTTTTACTACTTCTGTGATTGCATAATACTCTGCCTCTGTAGTTGATAAACTTACCACTGATTGTTGTTGTGATTTCCAACTTACTGTGTTTGTTGATAGTGTAAATATATATGCTGAGATTGACTTCCTTGAGTCCTTATCTGTTGAATAATCAGCATCCACATAGCCATATAGAGACAGGTAATTGGATTTGATTAGCTCTATTTTAGAGAAGCATAATCCATAGTTCATTGTTCTAGATATGTATCTGAGAACATTCTTAAGCCCTTTTTGGTGTTCTAAACTTAGATTGGCCATGAACTTACTTAGGATACTAATAGCATAGGCTAAATCAAGGGTTGTGCATAGCATAAGGTATATTAAACTTCCAACACCTACATTATGGGGATAGTGAGCCATAGCATTCTGTTCTTCTTTAGTCTTAGGACACTTGTTAGAAACCATATGCAAGTGTGATCCTAAGGGTACTGAAATAGGTTTAGCTTGTTCCATATTGAATTGAGCTAGGATTTTTCTAACGCAATTCTTTTGAACAAGCCAAAGTTTTCCTTCCCTCCTATGTCTGATTATCTGCATTCCTAGAAGCTTCTGAGCTTCTCCTAGGTCTTTCATTTCAAAGTGAGTGCACAAATCAGTCTTAACTTCTTGAATTCTATTCAAGTCCTTCCCTGTAATGATAAGATCATCTATGTAGACTAACATAAAAACTGCTTTAGTCATTCCTAGATCCTTATATTATAGGTAGTAATCATATGAACTTCTGATGAAGTTCATACTAGCAGCAACCTTATGGAACTTCTTGTTCCATTGTCTAAATGCTTGTTTGAGCCCATATAAGGATTTTTGTAATAGGAAAACATAGTCTAGCTTATTTTTATCCTTAAATCCGACTAATTGCTTCATATAAATTGTCTCCTCTAGCTTTCCATATAGGAAAGCTGTCTTGACATCTATTTGATGGATTTCTCAGTCATATAGTGTTGCTAGGACTAGTATAAGCCTAATTGTCATGAATTTGACTACATGAGAGAATATCTCCTTGTAGTATGTTCCTTCCTTTTGTCTAAATCTCTTAGCTACAAGCCTAGCCTAGTAAATTCTAAGTTCTGCTTCTGTTACTCCTTCCTTTAATTTGAACAGCCATTTGTTCTCAATTAATTTGGCTTTATAAGGTCTAGGGACTAAAGTCCAAGTCTTATTCTTCATTAATGAAGAATATTCCTT
>JANZLF010000221.1:32517381-32548584 GCA_026546835.1 Erythroxylum foetidum
ACCAGGAAAGAATAGTTGAAAGGGTAGGGGAATTGATGATGGGCAAGGTAAAATGGAAGAGGCAGTGGTCCCAGACAGCTTTGGAAAAAGGGCATGCAAAAAATAAGTGATCAATAGATTCATTGGCTGAAAAACACAAGAAGTAATGGTTAGGAGTGTAGAGGAAGGTAAGCCTATCCCGGGTAGGGAGCTTCTGCAGGAAAGCAAACCATAAGGTAAAGGAACAACGAGGTTTACTGTATTTGGACCAGACCAATGTGTACCAAGGAACGACCAGTGAAGGAGTACGCAAGAATTGGTAGGCTGACACATTGGTATAACACTTGGTAGGGCTAGCTAACCATTCCAGACAATCCGATAAGGAACTGTTAGGGTAATAAGATAGAGGAACCAGACGGCAAAGAAGGTCCAGGAATATCGCACTCTAGCTCCAGGTACCATTACAGATTACTTCAGAAACTCGTGCTGAGAGTGGGAGCTCCGATCCATTAATCTCCCTCGGAGTGGACAAGGACTGTAGAATGCCACTAGGGTGCCAAGAATCCTGCCAGAAAAGGGTAGACATACCATCTCCAATCCTAAATCTAAATTGAGAACCCAACTTGTCCCGGACTGTTAAAATCTTTCTTCAGCACTCTTATCCTTTAACCAGAAGTTTCGAGTTCGAGTCTTGAAAATGAAGAAATCTATTTGGCCAACAGTTGACCTCTTACGCAGTGACGAAGCTATGTTGTCATGAAGGGGGGCCATGGCCCCCCCTTTCAAAAAATTTTTTTAAAAAAATTACTTATATAATTAATATTTTTAAAATTATAAATATAAATGGCCCCCCTTTAAGAAAAATTTTTGCATTTAGATGTTAACTCCTGGCCCCCCCTTAGAGTCGAGTCTAGCTTCGTCCCTGATCTTACGGGCTGACCCAGTACAAGCGGAGATTAATCTAGAAGTTGATGACTTAAAGGTGACTTCTTATAATTGAAACCCTCCTAAAAAATCTTGTGTGCTAACCAAAAAAAAAAACAACTGCCATTGTCTTTTTTTCCATGTTTACGTCGTCTTATCTACTACAGATTTTATCTAAATCTTACCTTTTTTTTTTTTTTACTTTTTCCCACTATTTGATGCTTTCCCAAGAAGGTTAAAACTAAACGCGGAAAATAAGAGAGAGAGGACAAAATTGAGGTGAAATGAGTGCTATTGCATCAATCTGTAGAGATACGCTTGCTTTTGTGTATAGTCCATTCGTGTTGTGAGTTGCTGTGGAGTGAACAGTATAACGTAATGGGTCGAGATTGTGATGGGCACTCGCCATTTCTATAATCGTCTCTCTCTCAAGTAGGTCTTGAATGACATGAAAATGACATTCTAACAACAATCTTTGCAGAAGCAGATATCATCTCACCTTCTGCAGTCTACCTTTTTATATGTTTTTACATAAAGCAGAATCTTCGGGAGATAGTAGCCAAGAGAATGTATGCTTGACGAGTTATGTTTAGCATGCAATTTCAGTTATGATGTTTATGTCCAACATGCCATTTTATACCTTTCCCTTGGAACTGTGAAATAGAAGGGTTTAATGGTGGGATAGATTTAGTTTCTGAAAAGGGCATTGTCGGATTGGAAAAAAGAAATGGTGTTTTGTAGTTGAGCGAAATTGAAATTTTCTAAGATCGTGAAAGAGACAGAGACCAAGTAGCCAACTAGTCCTTGTAGGGATGGTGTGAGGAGGGCCTAAAAAATAAAACTTATCTAACAAGAGACAGGTTGACATTTAAATTTCATGGGCCACCAACACCAATAATTGAATCTCACTCTTCATTATATATCACTAATTGGGCACCTAATTTGATCCATGCCCACAAATGCATCCAATTATTCACATTTTTAAGGTCTAACCACCTTGTGTTTCATCCACACTCAGAGGACAGCCCTCATCTACACTTTTTTTTTTTGGATTCGAGGAAATCTCATAGGCGAGCCAAACGGACACACCTCTGAGGACCTAATTGGCGCACCACTCCATAGGCGGGCCAAACGGGTGCACCTCATCATTGAGGACCCAACTAGTTCTCCATCTACAGGTAACACCCCGGCTGACCCAGGCTTTTACAAGAGGGGCTAGTATGGAATCGAACCTGGGACCTAACCAAAGTCAAACCCCGCTCTTAACCATCGAGCCACACCCCTTGAGGGCCTCATCTACACAATGATACAACTATATATCTATTTCTATCAGATTTCCTTTTTTTTGTGAGTAAATTATATAATTTCATAATTCTGAACAAAAACCAAAAAAAATTTAAACATTATTTCTTCTATTTATTTATTTGTTACTCATTATTTATTTAAGCTGCCCTTGGTGATAAGAGTGGCTAAGTCATAGTTGATTAGCATGATCCATGTAATTTAGTAGTAAATTAAGCATGTAATCTAATAAAAATTCTCATCTTGAGTGAGGCAAGTCTAAAATGGAGGATGATTAAGGATTCACATTGAAGCAAACGATCACAAAACATAACTGGCAATCCTGGAAATCTAAAATTGACAGATGGAGAATCATGTTAGAGGTTGGGGTTGGTATATTAGGACTGATCGAGGCCAGAGAAGCTGAGATTGTCTTGTTTGAAATCCAGCTCACATACTTCTCTTCGACTTTGACATTACTCCCTCCTTAAAAAGACACATCATGTTCACATAAAATATCCTCTTATATCTTACTCCTACAAAAAGGACTAAGGCCACTACCATTTTTCTTCAGTGCCTCATCTCTCTAGTCCTTCGCATTTTTCTGTATAGCTTACTTGATCAACTCTCGTTCCAGATACCATTTTAGCAAGTTTTTATCCCACATCAGAATGAGAGAAATTCTCCATATCCAAGCCGGTCAATGTGGCAACCAAATTGGTAGCAAGTTTTGGGAGGTTGTATGCGACGAGCATGGAATTGATGCTGCTGGGAACTACACTGGACACTCTCGTGTCCAACTTGAGAGGGTTAATGTTTACTACAATGAGGCTAGCGGTGGACGTTATGTGCCACGGTCTGTTCTAATGGACCTCGAGCCAGGGACAATGGACAGCTTGAGGACTGGTCCTTATGGGAAGATATTTAGGCCTGACAATTTTGTGTTTGGGCAAAATGGAGCTGGGAATAACTGGGCTAAGGGCCATTATACTGAAGGAGCTGAATTGATCGACTCTGTTCTGGATGTTGTCCGCAAAGAGGCTGAAAATTGTGATTGCTTGCAAGGTCTATAGTCCATTCGTTGATCTGTGTTTTTATCATTTCATGGTATTACAAATGGTTAGATTATTTTTCTTATGGTCTTTTCAGGCTTCCAGATATGCCATTCACTGGGAGGTGGAACAGGGTCAGGAATGGGGACTCTGCTGATATCAAAAATCAGGGAAGAGTATCCCGATAGGATGATGCTAACATTCTCGGTGTTTCCTTCTCCTAAGGTTTCTGATACAGTTGTTGAACCCTACAATGCCACTCTGTCTGTGCACCAGCTTGTTGAAAATGCTGATGAGTGCATGGTTCTTGACAACGAGGCTCTATATGACATCTGTTTTAGGACTCTAAAGCTCACCAATCCAAGTTGTAAGTACACATATAAACTACCTTCAAATGTTTCAACGCTAGACAAGAGGAGATGTCCAGATGTCGTGTCACTTATAATTAATAAAGCCATTTCCATTTTTATGTCTAATGTTTCTTTGTGCATGTATTGATTTTACTGTAGTTGGTGACCTTAACCATTTGATCTCAACAACCATGAGTGGAGTCACCTGTTGCCTCCGCTTCCCCGGACAGCTCAACTCCGACCTCCGGAAGTTAGCTGTGAATTTAATCCCCTTCCCACGTCTCCACTTCTTCATGGTTGGTTTTGCGCCATTGACCTCACGTGGCTCCCAACAATACCGTGCTCTAACAATCCCTGAACTCACTCAACAAATGTGGGATGCTAAGAACATGATGTGTGCAGCCGACCCACGACATGGCAGGTACTTGACGGCCTCAGCCATGTTCAGGGGCAAGATGAGCACCAAGGAAGTTGATGAGCAGATGATAAATGTACAGAACAAGAATTCCTCCTATTTTGTGGAGTGGATTCCTAATAACGTCAAGTCAAGTGTGTGTGACATACCACCAACAGGGTTATCGATGTCATCAACGTTCATGGGAAATTCTACATCCATCCAAGAAATGTTCAGAAGGGTATCAGAGCAATTCACCGTGATGTTCAGGAGGAAGGCGTTTTTGCATTGGTATACAGGTGAAGGGATGGATGAAATGGAGTTTACAGAGGCAGAAAGTAACATGAATGACTTGGTTTCAGAGTACCAACAATACCAAGATGCTGTTGCTGATACTGAGGAGTACGAAAATGAGGAAGCTGTGGAGAACTGAGAAGATTTATGAGAACATATCTTTATATTTGTCTTCTCCTTACCTGGTTTTTATTTCAATGGGGCCTAATATATTTATAGATTCATGTTTGCTTGCTGTTTGATGATGATCAACAATAAGGCCTATGTTTTATGGTATGTATGTTGCTGCTTTGGTCATCCTGCAAAGCAATTGTTGTGAAGCTGTGAAATTTTGATATATAAATGCATCTGAGAACGGTTGCAGTTGCATACTTAGTTTACATAACCGAATTTATATGCCTTTATTATCCTTAAAAAAGCGTTTTGATTGTGGAGAAATGCTACATTTCTACTTGGCAAGCTAAGCCTCCATATCATTTGGTTTCAATTCCAATTTTGCCACAGTTATTTAGCATTTTCACTTCCAAGCTCAATCTCCCAGTTTTCCTGGCCGACCTAGCAAAGAAATCTCAACTTTTCTGCATTAACAGCAGGTCATTGGATTCAATTACTACAGGGATTAATAAAAGCTGCTTATACAACTGCAGGATCTTGTAGTGTACTAAATGCTTCATTCATGATCACAAGTTCAGTCAAAATTTTCCTTCTTCTGGAAAGAAATTGTGTTTGATTAAAAAACCACAAAAGCAGCATAGAAAAGGAACTCCATCCTAAGCTGCAGCAGCCGCAACCAATAGGACAGAGTACATTAAATTACAGGCTCGCATAAGACTATTTCACCCTCTACAATCAAATTTTTAACAGCAGTTGGAACCCCTCTACAAACATTTAATTCGTCCAAAGAGTGTCTTAATTATTCCCACAAAGGTGGTTGTATTTGAAAGATCAGCAAAGCGAAGTAAAGAAAGAATGTTTGTATGCGCACACAAGTTATCCAATAAAGCAGAGTGACGACAATCATCCCAGAATGTTATGAACGAATTTTTTAAGATTACCGACTCATCATGCAGATTGATCATTGCAGCTCATTCCCTGTGCTCAAGAAGTCTTGGATCCTGCCTGAAAATTAAGCTCAATTTGGCGATGCAAGTCACATCTGGAGGGAAAGGTGCCCAAGAAAACAATTATTTTGAAGTTCATCCATCAATTATCACAAATTGGTACTCCTTTTACTTTCCAGGGTCGATCCCTCTTTTAAGGCTGCTTGTGCCTCGCTCTCCCTTCCTAATGCAAAAAGAGATACAGCTTGCAAATAAGATGCAATGTCCCAAAGTGGTGATATGGCTTGTGCTTGTAGTGCATCATTTAGCGCTTCTTGTGGCATGTCACTCATGATGTAAGAGAGACTTCGGCGAGCAAAAACAGTTGGAGATACCATTGTTCCAACATCTATGAACTGCAAATATAAATCAATTGTCAGCTGAACTTGGAACATTCCAAAAATTTAACAATCAGATCTTTCAAGTGGGGCAGAAATTTGGTAATCCACTGAAAAGGGTGTTTGACATAGAGATTTGGAAAACCTTTTGAATTTTGACACTAAGCTCAATTTCAGATAGACTTCAGATCACATTCTTACCCAAACTTTGCTTCCCCATACATGGAATAACTTATCCAAATCAGAAATATGGATGCCGATCAAACCTGGGAGTAGCACTCAATGGCAGCCCTTAAATCTTTATGACGAAAAGCAATATCTCCCTTCTTTTTTGAATCTAACGTTTCTTGCATCTGATTGGTCCACATCTGAAATGAGAGCTGATACAGAGGAAACAGGAGTGAGTAGAGTCACATTCTTGCTACTGAAATGGCTATGGAGGAGATGCAATGTCAGGGTGAATGTCTGACAAGAACAGACAACAACACAATTTCTTAAATTAAGTTGCCCATAAGCAAGGAAGTAGTAACAAAAATCACACAACCTAGGGGATCATATAAAGTACAAAACCTATGAATGATTTGCCCATCTGGAACCAAAGAATTTACAAGCTTTTGCATATGGACGAATAAAGCAGTCCCTCAAAGTCAAGGCAATAAATGAAGTAATAAATTAAGCAGATCAAGCTATCATTATACAATTTGAAAAGTTTATTAGCTAGAATGCTTGATGCCATGCAGGCAGCAGATACCAACTTACAATGTTGAATCCAGGAAATTCAGGACATGTAAAACAACTAACTGAAATATCATATACAAACCTCAGTAGCTGCACCCTCATCATCTTTGTATCCAATCTTTTCCAATATCTCATGGATAGCAGTCAAATCCATTCTGAAGCAAGCTTCACCAAGTGGCGACAGAGGTACAGCTTCAGCAACATCTGGTATACCCATCAATACATGAGAAGGAACCTGCAAAAATAATTAGTTAATTCATGTCCATCACTGGATAAGAGTACCTCAAAGTCACACAAACAACCGTGACTGGCAGAAGAGCCTTAAAATTAAGGTTTACTAGGATCTAATTGAGTAAGACCTTAATGAAAATAAGAGGCAGACTTCGTATCAAAGCCATTGACAACAAACCTCAGTATCCTTTTGCAGAGGAATCAAAGCAGCAACCAATGACTTTGGATTTGGTCGCTCTCGCGGTTCATACTGTAAACATCTAGAAGCTAACCTAACCAACTCAGTCCCATCATCATTTGTAAATTGGCCTTCCAAGCATGAATCTGTCAACATTTGAATGTTCCGGTCACGTATTAAGTCCAGTGCCTGAAAAAGAAAACAAAGAAAGAAAGCAGTTGAACAACAGAAGTTGGTTGGAACCATCAGAAAGAATTGTAGGACAGAGAACCTTCAAGGAATTCATGCCATCATTATCTTTGTGAAATGAGAATTAGTGTTCTTCTGTATCTAAGATGCATAAATGCTGAATAGTAAATTCCCAGTTGCCATTACATTTCAATAACTCATGAATCTTTCCTTTCTTCCTATCTGTTAAGGTCGGTTACATTACTGTAAGCCAAAACATTTATTAGTGTCCACCAGCCCACTATAAACCCAAGAGAGAAAGAAAAAGGAAATCTCTCAAAATAGGTTTCAGTAAGTTGTTTATGAGATATTAAAAGTGCCAACAGAACCCATAACATAAACTACTCTCATGCACTACACAAAAGAATAGATTATGGTAACTTCATCAAGTTAACGGCTGATCAAATACATGATACGATACAGAAACTCATATTTAAGTTAATGTAACATGCAAAAGTAGCAGGAAGTTGGCAATGGTTTGTACTTAGAAACAAACAATAACAATCAGTTCCTAGGAATTATCTACAGAAGTTCAAGGTCAGCAGGACTATCATACACATAACTTGCATAAGAAGTTCTATTTAGATGCCATACTGCGGTCGAAATTTATTCCTGTGTAACTCTTTTAGCAATTTAAGTGCTAAAAAGAGTTTGTTAGGCCATATCTCTGTGGGCCTGTGGGGAAATTCAAATTTTCAAAATGAAGCAAAGTCAGAGGGCATATTTCCTTTATACTTTTTTGGCCATCTAAATAATATGCAACATATATGTTTGTAAGAGAACAATAGAAAGGTAATCCACAGTATCACCAGCCATTATTCCATAGTTATCTGAAAATACAATAAAACCACAAAAGAAAATGGAGGAACAATGGTGACAGGAAGCTCACATTCCCTTGTATCATGGTTTACAGGTTTCAAATTTTCCTTCACTATGATAATATTCAACTTTGAACAAAAACAAAATCAGAAGCTTAGATATTATTGATTCAAAATAACCCTCCAAGCTGAAGACTTACATGGCTAGGAGGAATGTGTTTTCCACTGAGCAGGTCAAGTAAAAGGGTCCCAAAGCTATAAATTACACTTTCTGGAGTTACCCTGCCTACAGTTTAAAAGAACATGTAAACATAAAATAACATAGAGAGGATAATGACATGAAACTTAGAGCGATATTGCATGAAAACATGTCATATTAATAAGCTGATTCTTATTGCTGAAACTATCAAATTTCTAACTCAAGATTCACAAAGGCATAAAACCTCTAATAACCAATGATATACAAGAAGAGGACAATGATCAGAATTATTCTCCTTTTCCTGTGATTTTATCGAAAACAGCCTCTCTACTAGTTAGTAGAAGGCTGCGAATTTCTGGAACTCCCCAGACTTGACGTCTCAGTAAAATTTCTACAGAGATGATGTTGATGTTGTTGTAGTATGATTCGGATTAGTCAGAAACGTTTAACTAGCTTCACAAAATAAGTACCTGTTCTCAGATACTCAGGGGGCGTAAACGCCAAATTTGTACTGTAACTTTTTCCATCCCTACTGTTCTTCATCAGACCAAAGCAAGAAAGTCTGGGATTTCCCTCCTAGGAAATAAACAATGGAAGTTTTATATGCTAAATTCAATTTATAGAAAGAAGTGAGAAATCTTGTCAAAACGTTGCATACTTCATCAAAAACAATCCTATACGCATTTAGATCATGATACAATGCACGCCCTTTGCCGGTACAATATTCTAGGGCCTGTGCAAGATGCAGGGCCACTCTAAGCCGCATTGCCCATTTCATCGGTTGTGCTTCCCCTGTTGAAGTCAACAGACCAAAAAGGAGACATGAGAGGAAACTACAAATATAGACTACAGAAATGATGTACCCATGTATCAATCACAATACAATTACTGCCTAACTCCAGGGAATCTTAACCTAAAAATTACATGCTGCAGTCACTACATAATCTGCCACGTACTGGAATTGGAGAATGCATAATTTCAATAGAATTAATACTTAGTAGATGTAATTGCATACTGAACAGGAAAATGAACTACTGGAACTTGATAATTTTTCGGTTATCGTCCTAATCATGAAATTCACAAGTTGTAAACAAAAAACAACATTAGAACTCGGGTAAGTAAATGAACATACAATGAAATAAGTGTTTTGCTAATGTGTCATTGGGCATAAATTCTGCAACAAGTAATCTATCGTCCCCTTCACAGCAACAACCAAGTAAATTTGACAACCGTTGGTTCCGCAGCTGTCCGACAACTCTTGCTTCTTCCTAGGATGTAGAAAATAGCTCAGATTATGTAATAGAGTAAAGGTTGATAGGAAGATTACCATGATGGCAACTAAATTCATTAAGTTAAATGATAAGGCAAATAGTGTGCTTCACTGCTAACCAGAAACTGCCTTGCATCAGGCCAAGCTGATCTATTAAAGCGTTTCACAGCAATCCTCCTTTGATTCTCAAGCTTCCCCTTATAAACCACATTCGGAGCTTTTTCTCCATGCTCAGAGACTATATTCTCGACAGCAAAGCCTGAAGTAGCCATCCTGAGTGTCTCAATTGAGTATTCACGGAATGTAGGCAAATCATCAAGTTCACTCTTATCCTCATTTTCTATAAAGAGAAGTCATTTCAATTGTCACAACAACATAGATGCACTAACCAAGGAAAAACAAATCATGCATTTCACTTACCCTCATTAACTACCTCAGGAGCTGCTCCGTTATATTGAGGATCCCAACAACATGAAGACAGCTTCGAGCACTCACAACCCATTTCACTACTAGGAATTTGACGCCAAAATTCTCCAACTGCTGTTCAATACCCTCCAGTTGAATCACTCCATCGAACTTCACAAGGAAACCCCCTTCTCAAGTCAAACAACACATTATTGACAACAAAGCAACGATCCTTCCAGAAACCAATATACAGAACTAATCCAATAGACCTGCGACCATAACAAGTCAAATCAAAATACAAAAAATTGTCCAAAAACCATCAAATTAACCACAAAAAAACCCAAAAAAAAAACAGCACCAAACAAAGAATGTTACAGGTCACATCACCAGTTCCCTTTTCACAAAAATAAACCACAAGTGGACAACTCCCATCTCTCAAGCATAAAACTTGTCCATTTCTGTACACAAATCTACAAACCCAACAAAACCCACTTTCTATTTCGCTATGATCTCCAAGTTCCAACTTACAAAACACGACTATAAACCAAGTTGAAAATCACCTTAGCAGCGTGTTTCCACCAAAAGTCAACCCACTTCAGGGAACTAGTCAACCAAACTCTCTGAATACAAACAGAAAAACTCTCTTCGTTGAAGGTACAGACTTCCACCAAACAAAAGCGGTATAAATGAAGAAAAGAACCAATACAAATACGTGCATACACGTACACCATAGCTAAAGAGAGATAGACAGAACCTGAAAAGTGGAATCAGCAGCAAATCTCTTGTTGTATGGACTTGGGCAGAAGAGAAAATGGGAAGCTGAAAAGTGAGTAGCTGGAATTTGGCTTTTTGGTTTTCAGAAAGTGCTTTTAGGAGCTGTGAATCTGAGGCTGATAGATCAACTTTTCTTCTTTCCTTTTCGTTCCTGTTTGAGAGACAGAGATTAAGAATGTTTTGGGAGACTTTGGGTTATAAAACAATTAAAGAAAAGAAAAGAATTTCATGTAAACCTTAAACTATGTATTTATTTGTCTGTCTTTGAATTGAGGCCTTCATTTTCATGAATTTCCACCGACATCAACCTTCCTTTTCAATAGCAAGCATTCTACAACATTCAACCCTCCGGCTCGGCTCCTACTTCTAATTTGTATCATAATAATAATATACTTTTCTTATTCAAGAAAACACCAATTTTCTTTCTAGAGATAAAATATTATTTATACTAACTCAAAATTAAGGATTTTATTTTATTATCGTTTTTAGTTTTTAGATTTAATAAAAGATATATTTAATTAAGTTCATAACATATACAAACTAAAAGATATGTTTGCTTTAGTTTTCTGATGAGATTTTATTGTTAGCTAATATATCCTATTTGATCATTTAACATTAATTATTAATTACTAATTTAGTTATTTAATTTTTTTTATAATCAATTTAACAATGAAAATAAAAATAATATTTTAAAATTTGATAAGTTATTTAACGGATAAATTTAAATTTGAAATGTGATTAAATATATATTATTTAAATATTTTATCAAAAGCAATTAAATTATTTTTTATTATTAATATAATAATAATAATTAAATATTAGTTTAAAATTATATTTTAAATTGTTTTACTTATTTACTTAAATATTCTATAAGATATTAAAATAAAAATTAATTAATTATTATGAGTAATTAAATTATATCTATTTTAATATTAACAACTAAATGTTAATATAGATACTTAGTTTTTATGTTCTATTTAGAAATTTTATATTAGATTCTAATGAACTTATATGTCAGTTTTTTTTAATAGATTGATATTGATAGACTATGTCCAAAAAAAAAACTATTGCCACCTAAAATATTCGGCCCTCCGCAGCATCTTTACACATACATCTATAAATGGTAACATTATGCGAAAGAGAAAAGGGCTAACAAAAACTAACTTACGGCAACTACTCAATACAAAATCATTATGTAGCTTTAGCCAATAAGACAACTTAGAAGAGGGTCTCAGTTTGGAGTCCTTTTGAATGATCTTGAGCAAGTTAACAAATCCAATAGATACAACAGAACACGCTACAGACGTGTACAAAACCACTTTAATTTCTTGATTTTAAAGCATTGATGACAAGTCTACACTTACAGGGACAAGATCTTCTGTCCAATATTATCCTATCTTATTCTGTCTCATAAAATTTCAGTCATTTATTTTGCAGAATCCACGCGAAATCTACATAAAACTCACATAAATAAATGACTGAAACTTATTGAACACAATAAAACACCATAATATTAGACAGAAAATCTGAACTCCAGTTATAGCTTGCCTCAATTTGACCGCGTCATTTTCCAGATTTTAAAATATTATATACTTCGGTGGTAAAAAGGCATCAACCACAGCTGTCAAAAAAAACAAGTGCAAAAGAAGAAAAGTAAGGCTTCAGGGGTTGGTTGAAAAAATGTACCCCTTGAAATTGAATTGCGGACATTCTAAAAGCCAAAAAAGCCAAATCCAAACCAACAAAATCAAACAGACTCAATTAAGAAACGACTGCCAAAACTTACATTCGAAACCAAATATAGCGATATCAACACCTTACAAAAATTGCAGATATCCGCTTTTCATCATGGTCGAAGAACTTGCAGATATCCTGCTGTATGCGTTCAAGTTCTATACTGATAGCTAAAATTTTAAGAATAAACCAAGTTGTATACTGATAGCTAATTAACAGTAACATTACACAACATATATTATTGCCCTACAAAACATTTAAGCTAACACCTCTGCAAGGCTTTGGAGGAAGAAGCTTGTGAGTTTAGGATCTATGATTTACTCTTTTTGTTGGATTTGGAGCCATGATGTTCTTTATTTCTCTTTTTCCCAACCTTGTTCTCCTGATGCTTTCCACGTTTCTCACCTTTATTTCCACTAGATTTGACACTAATAACACCCCCAGAGGCTATCTTTCCACCACTTAGCAAAGCACTCTCAAACTCGGATTCTTTGTCAACAATGGCATACTGCTGAAGAATGTCAGGATTCAACAAACCGTCTGTTTCGGTTTTCATGCCAGCCTAGTCATTTGAGCATTGTCAGCTAATACAGAAGGTTCAACACTGAAACAGAAGATAAGGCATTAAACGCATAAACCTTACCTCAACTTGCTTTGCGGCTTCATTGAGATCTTCATCCATCGAGATACTATGTGGCTCCAGCACTCTCTGAATTATTAAAAAACAACTAATTTAACAAATCTTCAATGGTAAACATGCGTTGAAACATATCCATCCCTCTAATGTTCCTTAAGGAGAGGTAGCAAGAAAGCCCAAACTTATTAATGCGTGACTGCAGGGTACACGTTATTGCCTTGGATGTTTGAATTACTGAGCATTTCCTACTTAACTCGGGTTCAATTTATTTTTCTTGTTGCGTTCTAACTAGGGGATAAGGATGAAGGTAATGATTATGAAAATGCACCAGAATTCCTCAAAGAACCAGATATAATATAAAACAAAATATAGGGACAATTTTACATGCAATAGGTACCTTTGAATGTCTCACTACTAAATATCTGTAAATATCTGTGCTTAAATGCCATATTACTTCTGCACCATTTAATTACAAACATCAACCTTCATGTCTTGGAGGCTAACACGAAAGCAACCTTAGCAACTTAATCCTCTCAAGTATACAACATTATTTCCCTTTTCTTTTTAATGCCACCATAACAAAGCACCCAAGCCGACAACCAGACAGAAAATTGGCAATTGGCATTCCATTGAACATTGAACATTGAACATTGAAGCCTCTGCTTCAAAATTTGGAATCTAAAACACATTATCCAATTCATGATGCTTGATCACAGCTATTAGATAGTCATTCCCTAGCTACATAGCTTCAATTCTTGCACACGAAATCGGGTTTTCTAGCAACTTACCTCTTTTATTCGCGGCATAGATGATTGAATCTCATTAGATGCAATGCCATAAATATATCTGTGGAATTTTTTCATAACCTTGATGAAAAGTGACAAAATCTGTGTCCTCTCCAGTTTCATTTGCTCCTGGAATAACAGCATAAAAATCAACACTGAGATGCTTAGCAAGCCAAAAAAAGCAAACAGCAGAATCAATAAGGTCCACCGACAATACTACATATAAATGTTATATATAAAAGCAAGAATGTTCAAGCAAACCGTTTGATTATATACAGCTATTTTGAATTACTGACATCATATAATGAATAATTTCCAACAATTCACAATAAATTTTGATATATTTGAATTCTAGTGTAGGCTAAGAATTTGCACTAAATGAAGCAATTCTAAGTATGAAATTTACTATATGAAACATAATTAACATGTGTTAGGAAAAGACTAGCTAAATGAAATGTACAATGAATTTCGAATTCCATTTTCCAGGCACACAATTCACTTCACAGCAGTGTAGGTAAAAGCGCATGAGAATTAAAACATAAGACAACAGCGGATTCACCCAAAATCAAGGGCATATTCACTGTAGTTAGCAATTAGATCTATAAACTTGCAATTTGACATGTTCAGCAAATTAGGTGGCATAAGGCCTTAAAATTTCGCTGTTTTTTAGATTGTTTTCTTTGTCCAATGAATTGAGGAAAAGATAACCCGTGCTAAGACAAGCATTTCATAGCACATTTTCACATCATTTTGAATGTTTTATTTCCTAAAAATTATCTTTATGCCTTTTAACAGACTTAAGTAAGAGCCTTAAACTAATGCCTTTATTATGTTATAAATTTAAAATTACCATGTTTTCCTTCTTGATAAAGTTTATGTTGCTTTGATAATAGGATCATTAGCAATATGGTGAAATGCCAATTTATTGAATCACAAGAACCACTACTATTAATTCAAATCTGAGAATGCATCCTTGATTTGGTGTTAAAATACAGGGAAATTTAGGTTTTAGTCGAAAACTTAAAATCCATTCTTCCACATACATGTATAAATATGCAAGTCGACGTGTGCGCACGCGTGTAAGAGGGAGAGAGACAGAGATTGAAGAGCAAACCTCAACATGAGTAATATTTTGTAGCTGCAAGCCAGTGCATAGCAAAACAGATGCCTGAACATATGACAAAGTAACAGGAAGCTTTCCTCGAAAATAAAGATGTGCAAGGGCTGGAACGATGTCTAAAATCTGATAAAAAGAGGGGAAAGAAAGGAACACAATTCAATTCAAATTAAAAAGTAGGCGAGAGAACTGATTATCAGTTTCTAATAGGTCAATCTTAAATCATTTACAAATGAACAAAATATCTTACTTTCAGATCCGGAAACATTTATCCAGGAAAGGAAATCCTGGTGGAATTGTTACAAAGATATGCTTTGGTTCTAGGGTAATTCAAACTCATGGCCTTCAACTCTAATTAAAGAGTAAAAGTAGCACCATGGTGCATATCTTAACATTTTCCTTCTGGGAACCAATATATAAATGTTTAACATATTTCATTTAAATTATTTTACTAATGATTATTTTTTAATTGCTTAAGAAAATACTATAAATAAGATTTTTTTTTTCATCATAGCCTCTGAAATGGATAAAATTGATTAAAAAAAAGGCATGACATACCTAAGTGATGTAACATTTAAAATATGTTATGGATTGTTGTCAATTCCATAATACTTCTACATGAAACTAAAGATATACCGTACACTAAGGAGGAACAACTAAGCCTCAGTATCTTGTCACTAGACAGCATGTAGGAATACAAGACAGAAAGCCATGATTAAAATATATAGTGTCAGGAAATCAATTGAGTAAATGGCATGCTCTAGAGATTATTCCAGTCAACATCGCGAAATCTTACCAAATGAAAATCAGCAAGGTTATCAGTATAGACTTTCAGTCGTTGCAAGTCATATGGTGATAGATCATTACAGTGTGACCTCCAAAATCCCTCCGAGTTGGATGCTGAAGGCCCCTTCTCCATATCCATGAAATTAATCTTAGGATCCAAGACACTGCAAGATCAGAAGAAGGGTCAACAAAAGCAAGTAAAATTACATTTGTCAGCTCAAGTTTCGACTGAAACCTCATTGCAAGCTTGTATTCCATTGTGCGGAAACTAGAACTCAACAACCTAGCAAACCTTTGCCTGAAATCTGTTGAAAATTAAGAATTGAGTTTTAAGATACTAAAAGGGAAAAAGAAGTGCATGAAAGACCCACTAAAAAGGAGAGCAATGGACTCAGGTAAGACTAACCTTGGTAAAATGGACCAAAAAAGCCCCACTCATCTGACCCACTGGCTTCAATATCATCACTGTTCAATGGTTTCAGGACCATACATGTATGCTCCCCAGTGACAGTACTCTGAAGAAACGATGGAGATGAACTACAGAATATTATTAAGGGTACATAACATAAATAAGGCTGACAGATAGAATAGCCTGCTTACTGGTATTTGCCCAATATAGAATGGTGCAAATCTATGCTTCCTCCAAAAGCGAAACAGGTCCAAAGTAAGCCCAAAAGAGACACCAAGATAGTGGAGCTTTTCAGGTCGTCGCTCACGAAGATGTAATAACAAATGAGGTAGGTTTGTTCTAGGCTTTACATTTTCTTCAAGCAGTGAAACCTGCAAGTGAAGTTTCCCAAAGTATTGACATACTGAACAATGTAATAGAAAAATACCAAACCGCAAAGTGTGTCAAGAAAAGATAATTTGCACACAACTAAGAGTAGAAAACATTGTAATACTCGTAGTCATAAATTCTACACATGAATCTGAACTACGTAACAAATTCAGAAAATTTGTAGACAGATTACAATTAAGATATTTTGAGTAACATTAATGTCTGCAATTAAACCTTCTCAGCAGCTTCTGTAATTCTAACTTGGGGGCCTTCTATATCATTTTCAAAATCCTCTTCAGAAATAGGGGTCAACTGTCCTTCATAATACCTGCAGATGATCATCATTTGATCATATATGGAGAAAAAGGAACAAAAGGACTTGCCCAGGAAATTACTTAAATCATAATAGCTTGTTAACATTGATGGCTATTAATCTTATTGATCAATGCTGATTTTCAGACCACTTAACCCATCACCCCCTTTGCAGCAAGACTGGCACCCTACCATCCACTTATAGATAGCTTAATCTTGTTGTATCAGCCTCAGAAACAGAGAGAGAGAAAAAAAAAGCTAACGCATACTTGAAAAGGAGTCAAATATAGAGAAAAATAAGGTCGCATCCATCTGCATCATAACCAACTACAAATTACGTTGGACTTTCTTAAAGTATCTGATTGGAACAAGTTAATATTCCATTGACACCCACTGATCCCTAGCGGAACCCACAGTTATCTGGTAAATTATTAGGTCAAATGAATGTCAGAGATCCATGCACCTTGTCAAGAGTTCCACTGCAGCTGAACCATATCCAAGCTGCAACAATGCCACAGAAATTATTAGAATATTTAAAAGACTTTAACCAAAATCAACCTGATATGTAACAGAGGATTACCCTCATGGCACTTGGATGAGTAGCAATGCGTACAATTCGAGCACCTGAGAGACTAGGGAAAACAGTGTCCTGAAACTGCTCAGAGAATTTCCAAGGTATTTGGTCCCCAAAAGGTTGATGGCCATCACTTAAGCTTTTTAACACAGATTTACGAGAGATCTGGCCTTCAAGCGAAACCTGTTATCAGAAATCATGTTCCATGCGATGATGAGCATCATACTTCAAATACTTCTGCAACAATGTGAAACATATGAAGAAAAAGCAACAAACAAAACACAAAGAATGCTTTTCTCTGAACTCTAATTATCAAAGCAAAACCCATAAGTAAATCCAAAGTACATAGATGAAAACTGACAGCACATTTACAGTTAATTCAAGGAAAATGTACTACGACTAATTTGAACCATTCTTCACCTGGACGACACATAGGATGTCAGGAAGTTGATTTTTTGACTCATCAACAGGACCTGCAATTAGTAAAATTTGCAAACGGTCATTAAGCACCAGTGCCATACTAGAAAGTTAAGATTAGCCAAGCAAAAGTGCAGACCAAGTAATACGAACAAATGGTGTGCAGGAGCATCAGCCATTAGTTGTAAATCATTTGGTGAATTTTTGTAATGTGATGCCACATATAATGCCATCATTCGCTGCATAGAAAAAATGTATAAGCACCCCGTATATCTAATATAACAAGTAAAGGAAGACATAAAATATCGTATACCTGCAAAAATAATTCACTATCTTTGTGATAGGAAAAAAGTGTGTCCCGATTGACATAATAGAGATCACACTCACTGGGAGGTGGTAATCTAGTTATGAAAGAGAGAAAAAATTAGTTGTAGAAGAGCACATTAATGGAGATGATGAACAAATTTCACAATGAAAGGCCTCATGAAAAGATAGACTAAAAATTGTAAGCAGCTGATCTATATCTGACAATTGAACTCCAACCTGCTTATGTTAGGTATGGCATTTGCAACATCCAGGCAAAGCAAAGCATTAAGCCATGATTCTATTGGATCACCAGAAGCATATCTAATGGACTCACTAAGCTCTATCTTTTTATAAAGGCGACCTACATAGAACAAAATAGTGAACGTCAAAAATCATCCAAACACAAGCCAAAATCTCAGTCATAGTGTACAAGAGAGCCTTGCTACTACAAGAGCAGCAGTGAAGTATTCAAGCAACTTTTATCATAAGAAGGGCAAAAGGTCCTCGTGACAGGCTAGCTTAACACTTCCTAACTATAGTCATTCTAACATTTTGCACTAGGTTTTATAGACCAAAATATGCACATTACAAGAGATATGTTTAGAATTTATGGCAGTCCTGACAGAAACTAAGGAAAGAATTATGTACTCATTCAACTACCAAATCAAAAAAAGCACTGTTAATACCAGAAAGTGAGCCCTCCACATGTTTTGCAGGCATCCAGCTTTGTTCTTCCAACTGTTGAAGAAGTTTCAGTGACAACGACCGGCCAGTCCCTTCATAGCTTCAGGTGATCACGTACATTCATATGCAAGTATGCAGCCATTTTATCAAACAACAAAAGAAATTCAAACTGGAAATCTATGTATCTCATAGGCAAATAAAACATTACAAATAAATAGAGAAACCAATCAAATCACGTACCCGTTTACAGTGGATGAGAGGAAGACAAGATATGGACCCAGAAGAGACTTCACTACTGGCAATGGAATAGCAGCAGCTTCATCAATGACCAGCAGTTCAACTTGGGACAGCTTTTCTTGTTCATGTGGTTGTATGTACTGCAACGAGATAAAGAACCACACAGACATGTAAGACGCTAACAACATTATGTAGAGTATCAAAAACCATTCTTTGTGCAATAACCCTACCTGTATCGTTTGTCTATGTTGTTTGTAGATATTGATCCGCACAGTTGCTTTTTTAAACTCTGGATTCACACTTTTTACGACATCATAATCAATGTGTTCCTTCAAACAAAAGTAATGAGTATTAGCAAAAACAAAGCACAAAGAACCACCACTGGCTATGCATTTAAGGACCAACTGAGATGTAAAACATTATGTTCCTTCATATCATTGTCAGAAAGTCAAGTGATGAAATAACACCAACTGAACTGCTGCTTCCCTAACAATACAAAAGATGTCCCTGAATTCCAATAGCAATGACCACAGGAATTATGTATTTGTGTTCTAGATTAATTCCCTGACCATGTGGGACAACTTCAACTCGAACATCAATTTCAAATCGAAACTGAAAAAGTCAACCCCACAAAAGGTGAAAGTACCTTATATTCAAGCACATCAAAACCCTTGCAGATGAATTCAAACAAGGTTTTCAAATTTTCAGGGCTGGGTGCGGTTATAAAAATATTTGAATACCTACAAAAAGACCTCACCAGAATAAACAAAAGTGTGGTAAAGGCAATGTAAAATACATGTGTAATAAAAGAAGATCAAACATTGATAGCAATGTATAGTCTCACACCAACTGGCATAAAATGTTTCAAAACAGAAAATGAAAGATTTAGTGTATACATTACCCAGCTGCAATAGCGCCAGCAACTGCCAAACCAAGCGCAGCTGATTTTCCACGACCACGTGCAGCAAGCAAGGCAACTGTGTTACGTAAGGTCTTATCTAGAATTGCATCAAGAAATGTGATGACTGCTTTTCCCTGTTGCAGTATGGAATTTTAAACTTCTACCAATAAAACCATTTGAAATTCAAACTAGTTGCTCAACTAAACTCTGTTCCTCAATGGCATTCCCAACCTGATCTAGTGTACAACACTTTTTGATCAAAGGACCAACAGGAAAATCATCATGTAGTTGTTCTTTCAAATCCTTTAGGTCCCTTTCAGCTTCTGAAAGCCCTTCAGCATCCTACAATTGATACAAACGAGGAAAATACCTCTTAGAACTGCATATATATGACAAATTATGTAGCAATCCTTTAAATGAAAAATTTGCAATTGGAAACACTCCAGTGAAAGAAGCTGCTTATAACAAAAGAAGATAGATTAACAAATTCACCATTATGTTAGAAAATAGAAATCAGTAAAATTTTAAATAGATATGCTGTGAAAAATCAAGTTAACAGCATAAAATCTTGAAGAACATGAAAAAGTTGCATGTACCTCTCTAAGTTGAACTTTGGTAATTGACCTTATGTGAGATGAAATTGGTAAAATATTCATTTCATCATCCATAACAACGCATGCTTTGCATGATGCAAGTGATAATAAGAAACGTTCATTGAATCTCCCAGCAGCCTCAGAATGGGATTCAGTACGAAACCTCTCATGAACATCCTGAAACCATCAAGTTTTCTATAAGTGATAGCTAATAGTCTCAGCATAATAAAACATTCCAAAAAGCTTCTTTCCACAAGTATTATCACTGCACAAACTTGAATGTAGAAGGGTTCTATAGGTAGCAAAATTTCTAGGAAAATCTTAGAAATTGTTAATGCTTAATGTCAATCTTAACTATTTTAATTCAAACGTAACCAATAAATATCCAGCATATTGAGGATGACATTTGCAAATAACATAGAGCTTATAATTAGAGAAATAAACTTAATAACAGGAAAAGTACAATACCATCAAACCAGCAGTAAGGAGACAAGTTGGAAGAACCTTAGGCTAGGTTCCAAAAACGAAGTACCAAATTTTGACTTTCCGGAGGAAGGCTAACACTAAAAGCTATTTTGTGCCAATTAAACAAACCTTACCATGACCATAGTATACAAGCTTGTAAGCGAGGACAGAGAACGAAGCAGTAGCACAATCAATCCCCCACCTTCAACAGTCTCTATTGTTCTGGCCAACAGATTAGGGGTCAAAGCCTCAAAATCCTAAGAGAGGCAACACTGTCAACTTAGCCAGAATAGTTGCATCGCTAGAAATAATCATAAAAAGCTTCAAAAAGCTATAAACATTACGTAAAGTATAAAGCTACCTGCAATATGCACATTCCAAATGTGTTGCCAAGAATTCGTTCAGAATCCTTGTACAAGCAGTATGTCAATCCTCCAGTTTCAACAAAGAGTTGGAAAGGGTCAACCTTCTCAGGATCTAGTAGTCCCCTCTGCATTAGTTTTTTGATTTGCTTGGCACGTTTCTTCTTATGACTGCATAGCAATGGTTGCATCATTATAAGTTAAGAGACCAATCCAAGCAGCAAATAGAACTATTACAAGAAGAATAATACACAAATAACCTAAGATCCAAGGTATAAATAAAGGGCGCTCCAAGCGTTCAATAAAAAGATACTAAATCCAGAGGTAAAGCTGGAAACCTGCTAAGTTCAAGTTTATCCTTATAGCACCATAACACAGTTGGCCTGGACTTGGTGACTGCCTTGCCAAGCATGTAGTGGAGATTCACAATCTGCACCAAATATCATCGTTGACATCATATTCTCAGACTCATTCAAACTTGAAAAACTGAGACTTCAAAACAAGAACAAAATGCTATCTCTCGACGGAATTGAAGACACAATTAAAAAAAATAAAAAAAAAGCTCGCCTGGTCCCTCGACTTGTCACCAACGATGACAATCATGGAACGATGTCGCAATTTAACACCATTTTCGATGAGAGTCCTGATTCGCTCGTCCACTTTCTTCAACATTTTCTTGTCTTTATGTTCTGATGTGCTGAAACCAGTTGATACGAATTCTATAAATATAGAGTTAAAAAGAAAAATCAAGTTATTGTCGGACGAAACAAGTATGACTGTTTAACAACACTCATCAAATATAAACAACAGTCTAACAAAATATACACAGAACCGCGGGAGCAAGCTACAATGGGTAAAGAAAAGGAAAACATGGAAGTACCAGAAGAACAAGGGACGCAGGCGTGGGACGGAGGGTGCAGAGACTCAGGCTCAGGCCAAAGAAAAGAAAAAGAGAGGGAAAACGGCGTCTATACTGTAGCCTATAGGTCGAGGGGATTCTGGTTTCTGAACCCACGCCGTGATAACTTCCCTACTTGAGAATGTTGTAAACTTTGTAATCATATACCCTTTTGAGCAGAAATGAATTTTTATTCAAATTTATGGGCAAATATATAGAATGGATTGTAGTAAATAATAGATTATAGAATATTTCAGAGTATTAGCTTATTAATTCTGATCAAATAACAAAATCAATTGCATCAAAATTTACAAAAAAGAAAATTAAATTAGCAAACTAACGAAAGCAAACAAGATAATAAAGATTCACAGATGTGGAATTTCAATAATCATGTAAGATCTATTATCATAGTTGAAATAAGAATTAATCTAATGTATCTATACTCCATTTAGAGACACAAAAGTATATTTAATTAGGTAACTACTACCTTTCAATATGCAATCTAATTAAACTTGTTAACTGTAGTTAATCTATTTTTTATAACAATGGCATAGGATTCTTTAGTTCTTTAAATCTAAGATATTTATTCTCCTAATGTGCAAATTTTACTTCATCTCTTGGTCTTCCATACTATTTTTAAGATTGAATATGTGATAGTCTGTTACAAATTCGACAATTAAAGAATAAGATAATAAATTCAATCAAACAAATAATCAAATCATGTATTAATCATTAAAAGATCCATAGTAAGTTACATCTTAACTTTAATTAAACTACTAAAAATAACAAAAAATTAAAAAAGGCAATGTTAACATAAAAGAAAGAAAAGAACTAAAAAGAGTTCCAAATCATTCTTTGATGTGAAGAAACCTTAAAACTAAATGTTTAGTGAGAAATAAGGTTTTAACCGACCTTAAAAGTCTGTTATAAAGATGTAATACGTAGTATAGACTTTATTACATACTCCGGATCAACGTGAAAGGATTAAAAATGAAAGTAATGTGGAATATTTTATTTCGGTTCCATCTCTAATTTCGATGTCGATTCTGAGCTTCAAATAATCACGAACCTCCCGAGACCTTTTATGGAAAGTGCTCTCTAGGATACAGACTAAGTCTTTCTATGGCTCTCTCAATACGTAAGCTCTCTTAATTGATTTGAAATTCTTTATACTTACGATTGATACGAGCAATTACAGAAGACCTTAACCTTTATCTAGCTTTCATATCGGGCTTTCCTAATATAAGGTCGATATGAGTTTGGTCCACATTAATTGGAATTCATTTTCTATCATGACTTTAAACCATTATTCTAGATTATTTATTGGGTCACTTTATTATCTTTATCTAAATCAAATTACGTAACTTAACCAATAATTTATTTAAAAACTAAAAAATGCAATTAATAGTTGTCCAACTTTATTGGAAAGGACAAAATTGTCCAACAATCTTTCTTTTGGACAAGCATTAATTGCAATTTTGACTCTAGTTTAAAAACAGTTTAAAATTTTGGTTAAACCATGCTACCATATCAGTCGATTAAGTTTTAAAAAACAAAATATTTGATCTAATGATAATGAAAGTTCATCATTCTGTCCTACAAGGCTTTCGATAGTGAAAAGTATCAGATACATATGTCATGTGTGATACAGATCCAATATAATCACCAATACCTAATACCTCACTAATATAAATGGGAAAATTGAGTGTGGTAAACTAGGATGATATATTTATGATCTAAATTATATCATCTTCGTTTGTAGGTCTCAATTTCTCCAACTTTATGCTAAATTGTGTTAGAGAAATCATGTTTTCTCTCACCGGATGTTAAACAACATTAGAGAAAACTTGTTTTCTCTCACCAAATGTTAAATTGCATTAGAGAGAACCTTTATATTCTCCAACTGAAGGCTAAACTACATTGAAGAATTTTTATGAGATTAAAAACTTATATCCCCCTATGCATGTCAAATTCATGGATATCAATACTAAAATTGTATGTGTCTAAATGACATAGACATAAAATCAATCTGTATATATGCCTAATGACCTTTAAATGCTTAAGATCGACATAAATCTTAAGACTTTTATACGTATTACGACAATATATGACAACATGTATTATTGAGGATAAACGATGATCATCTTTATCAATGAACCATTATGCTGCCATAATACATCAAAATGTACAAATGTACAAGGGCAAACATAATGATCCCCTAACTAATAGTGTCTAAGGTTGTCAAAACACCCATACTGTATACTTGTGTCACAAACACAAGTGAGCGAAGTCCTTTGGTTAAAGAATCGACTTTCAGTTCCTCAGTCTTTAAATGCTCCTAACCTTAATGTTACCTTTTGTTTCAACACCTTTATAATTAAATAACTGACCTTCAAATGCTAAGACTCTGTGATATTCTTTGTTGTTATTAAACAACACGGTAAGAAAATTATCACAGTATAACCAAATGGGTCTACCCACCAAATCAACCACAGACAACTCATAACTCAAGTTTCTGAGCTAAATCGTCTATGAAGTAAGTCTCATAACATACACTCTGCATGCATAATCGAGGAAGTTATCTGTGTCTTGTTAGACTCTGAAATTTTTTTCAATTATTATTGATTTATTTGTTTAATTATTTATTTATTTTTTGTTTGTTTGATTTTTTTAATTGGGTCATTAAATTTAGTAAACATGAATAGAGATTAGAATTTGATAGAAAGATTCGAATTAAGTTATAATTAATATGGTGTTTAAGAAGATTAAAGGAGTTAGAGACATAAAAGACAATGAAGGGGCAAAATGGGAAGGACAAGGTAAATGAAGGGTAAAATGGGGAAAGACTATTTAAATTGGCTTGAATTAGAAGAAAAAGAGGAGAAGCATCATGAGAGGGAGAGAAGAAGAGAAAATAACAAGGAGAGGAAGAGAATGCGGGAAAAAGAAAAGAAGATCAGGCTAGGGTTTTGGAGATCTTGGAGATTTTGAAGACATTGAAGCTAAACAAGTAAGTATAAGCATTAACCCTTCTTGATTTGTTGAATGAAGCATATATAGTGAAAGTTAGAAGTGAAATGAAAGTGAAAATAAAATGATCAAAAATAGATTATGGTTTATTTATGGATGATATTGAGTTGAAATGGAGTAAAGAATTAAGTGTAAATGAAGTAGAAAGGATGATTTTTGTATAGGATGTGTTAGGTATAGATCTTGGATGTGAAAAATATGAAAAATGGGATGAGGGCTAGAAAATTCGTAGGCTTTTGGACAAGTTCGTTGCGGCGAACTCTTGACTTCACCGCGTCAACTTTCCTGCATTAACATGTTTTAGTATTTTGACAATATCTTGCTCTGCAGTTATCCAAATGAAGTGATTTTTAATTTGGAATAAAATAGAGACATAGGGCTACAAATTTTCTAGGAATCAAGTTTTAATTTAGTCTCTAAGAACCTCAATTTTTGGATAGAAGTTGAGTACAGAATATTGTTTCAGCATAAGGATGGTCCCAACATGTTTGGAGTATAACTTTCAGATTTCTAAACCAATTTGAATGATTATGGTATCAATAGAAACTTAAGACAATGGGGAACATTTTTCTAGAACAAAGTTTTCTCAAATTTCTTCACTTACCTAATCATAATGATCATGGAAAAATTGACCTGAAGGTCTAAATTTTTGGAAGGGTTATAGCTCAATTTTAGCAATTTTTTATATTATTAAAGTTTTATAAATTTTCATTTGAATTTGGATTGAATGAGAAATTGTTATGTTCAGGAAATCAAGAAACATTACCTAAGAGCAAGAGGAAAGGCAATCTTGAGTTGGATTTTGCGAACAAAATTAGATGGGTAATGTATTTATAATTATTGTGTAACTGAGCAAATTCTTACCTATGTGTGTGTATGTTAATTTGCCTGAAATTGAAATTGTTGTGAATGTTTGAAAATGCATTGTAATTTGTGAATTGTGATCAAGTTACGCCATTAAAACATGTCATGGCTTTTTGTATGAATGAAAAGATGAGAAAGCATGAAAATATGAGCATATGATAAAAAAATATGCTTTTGTTTAGACAAGAGTGGAACCATTTTGTTTGTCACGTGTACATTGACAAGAGTCTTCTCCCGGCTGCCCACTTGTGGCATATGAGCTCCGAAAATGGACTCATTCTGTTCATAGTGTAAACTTCGGTTTCTCCATTCTGTTTCCATGGAACCCTCGAGCTAGTTGTTTGTGCATTGCATCTTTAAATTGTCAAGTATGATGTATTTGCGTGCTATGCTTAATGGTTAAAGTCTATGTTATGTGTTATGCTTTAACTTGCTTAATTATGAGTTTTTGAGATAAATTGAGAATGCTTAAATTGTTATATACATATGTTTGAATTTGTGACAAATTATCGATGGCTATAAATATTTTAGCCACTGAGCTGTGTAACTCACCCTACTATTCACTTCTCATTCTCAGGTACAGAATGAGAAGATTAGCGATCCTTGTAAGGCATCGAAAACTCTAAGATAATTAGAGACTTTTGTACTAAGTTAGTGACTATTTTGGATAGTTTTATAGGCATATCAACATTGAGCACAAACTTTGATATGTATGATGATGTGTAAGTGAAGTTTGTATGAACTCTTTTGGATTTATCAATGAAATGAAGAATTGATGTTTCTTTTGAGTATGTCTACATTTATCTTGTGGTTAAGTTTGGATGGTTAGAATTGAGTGTATGCATGCTTAGAATATTGGTATTAGTTGCTGAATGTGTTTTAAAATTTTGAGTTGGTGTTGTTTCCAGGGTTTAGATTTAAAGGTTTCATCGTGGCGAACCTCTCATATGGGTATTTATAGATTGAATTTCGTGATTTCACCGCAGCAAGGCTCGACTCTCACCGCAACAAAACTCTCCCGAAAGGTTCTCTTGTTGAACTTCGGGAGTTCGCCGCGGTAAACTCTTCCCGAAGGGTCCATGGAGATAACTTCATGAGTTCGCCGTGGTGAACCTATATTTTGCCACGGCGAACTCTCCTTTGCTGTTACGCTGAGATTTCTTATAAATGTAATGCTTTCCACTTTTCGTTCGCACCACCCTCACGCAACTGCCCCAAACAGTTGCCTTAGAATTTGTCACAAGACTCGGGTTAAATATCTTTTACTATCAGAAATGATAGTTAGACTCCGGAAATGAGACCCAACATCTTGTGGTATCAGAGCTTAGGTTTTTCCTAAGCTTAGAATGCATAATAGTATGAATTGTATGTTATGTGATTATTTATTGCATTGTGAATTGATTGATTGCATTAAGTGACACTTATATCATGCATACATGTAGGAAATAAGATTAAATTGTAAGCTAATCATTAGTGTTTCAATTAAAGGAGTAAGATGTCACCTCGTAGAATGACACAAGGAGTTTTGCAAGGGTCTATCGTACCTAACTCTCCGCCAAGGGAGGAGAGTACTGATGAGTCAGTAGCCTTAGGAAATGTTGAGACTTTTGTAGGGCATGGTAGCGGGCCCTTTTGGTCATCAACGCAAGAGTCACCTGTTTTGCAGGAGCAAGTGCCTCCACTAGATACGAGGATGTTCCAAGCCTTTGCTCAGGTGTTTGTCCAAGCCATGGGTCAGATGCCACAGATTTCTGCTCTGACCCCAGCTAAGAAGGGGAAATAGTTTGATAAATTGAGGAAATATGGGGTAATAGACTTCTATAGGACAACGAATCTAAAAGAAGTCAAGACTTGGTTGAGAAAGACCAAGAGGATACTGGATCAGATAGATTGTGAGAATGATGAGAAGGTTGCGTATGCTACTAGCTTGCTTCAGAGAGATGCTCTGCATTAGTGGGAGAGTGTACCGAGGAGTCAGATGAGATCGCCAGTACTCGCATGGAAAGATTTCTTAGCAATGTATAAGAAGAAGTACCTGTCTGAGGTGTATGATCAGCAGAAGTAGAGAGAGTTTTTGAGTCTCATCCAGAGAGAAATGACAGTGAGTAAGTATGAGCGTCGGTTTACACAGCTATCCTGATATGCAACAAAGATGATGATGAGTGATGCAGCTAAATGTTGTAGGTTCAAATCGAGGTTGTATCTAGCTATTAGAGAGAAAGTGGTGGTACAAAATTTTTGTAATTTTCACCAGCTGGTTGAAGCGACACTGAGGGTGGAAAACATTGAGAACATAAAGAGTGTCGTGAACAAAAAGAGAAAGGGGAGAGAACAGTTCAAGAGGAGAGGTGGTACTTTTATGCCCGAGAGGAGTGCCATAACTTTCATTATATAGTCTGAGGAGAGGAGTAGTGGTGCAAGCAAGCCTCGACCTATGAGGACTTCTACTGCTTCTCATCAAGCCTTAACAGCGGGAGGCAGTAGAAGGAGAGAACGGGATAAGTCTTCTGTAACTAAGTGCGATCACTGTGACAAGTTCTATGGAGGAGAATGCTACATGCTAACTGGAGCTTGTTTCAAATGTGAAGAGAAGGGGCATATGGCTAGAGAGTGTCCACTGTATGCAAGAAGAGAGGGAACTCAGATTCACGCTTCAAGGAGAATTGAGACAATAGGGTACAAAACTACAACTAAAGTGGGCAGTTCTGATGCAGTTAAGAGAGTGAATCTTCCAGGGAGATCAAGGATGTAAACAACAGCTAGAGTATTTGCAATGACACGGGAAGATGTAGAGATCGCTCCATAACTTGTGACTGGTAAGGTTAAATTATTTGATGCTAATGTTGTTGTTTTAATTGATCCGGAGTCTACTTACTCCTTTGTTTCATCGAGTAGAATTGTGTATGGTAGGGATTTAAGCCCATTGGATACTCCTTTAATGGTGAGTACTCCAATCGGCTAGTGTATCATTATTAGTCAAGTTTATGAAGACTGTGAGATATGTGTTGGAGGAGAACGATTAGTGGTGGATCTGATTCCATTGAAGATAGGAGGATTAGATGTGATTTTGGGTATAGACACATTAGAGAAATATAATGCTAATTTGGATTACAAACGGAAGATAGTAGAGTTTGAGTCGGATGACAGGAGAAAGGTGTTATTTATGGGAGACAGAAAGTCAAGCTAGCCTAGAGATGTTTCGGCCCTGCTAGCAAAGAAAATGATGAGGAAAGGGTGTAAAGCATTTTTGGTCTATGTGGCAGACACGAAGGTAGATGGAGGGAAGTTAGAAGAAATTTCTGTGGTCATGGAATTCCCAAATGTCTTTCCAGAGGAATTACCAAGGCTACCTCCACCAAGGAAAATTGAGTTTCCCATTGAACTTCTTCTAGTTACTGCACTGATCTCAATTCAGCCTTACTAAATGGCTCCGGCAGAATTGAAGGAACTTAAGGAACAATTGGAAGAGTTGATAGAGAAGAGTTGATAGAGAAGGGTTATATTAGGCCGAGCTCTTCATCTTGAGGAGCCCTGGTCCTTTTTGTGAAGAAGAAAGATGGATCATTGAGAATGTGTGTAGATTATAGGAAGCTTAACTATGTCACCATCAAGAATAGATATTCGCTCCTACGCATAGATGATTTGTTTGATCAATTACAAGGGGTAAAAGTCTTCTCTAAGATAGACTTGAGATCGGGTTATCCTAGTTGAAGATAAAGGAGTCTAATGTGTCAAAGACTGCTTTTAGAATATAATATGGGAATTTTGAGTTCTTAGTTATACCCTTTGGATTGACGAATGCCCCTACAGCTTTCATGGAATTAATGAATAGAGTCTTTATGTCTTTCTTAGACCAATTTATCATTATCTTTATTAATGATATATTAGTTTATTCCAAGAGTGATAAGGAGCATAAAGAACATTTAAGAATTGCTTTGGAGACACTGAGGAAGAACGAGTTATATGCCAAATTTGACAAATGCAAATTTTGGCCAATAGAAGTGACATTTCTTGGACATGTGATTTCAGAGCATAGAGTACATGTTGATTCGAGAAAAATTGAAGTTGTGGTGAAATGAGAAGTGCCTAAGAATGTAGCTGAAGTGAGAAGTTTCTTAGGCTTAGTCGAGTATTATAGAAGATTTGTGAAGGGCTTTTTTATGATAGCAACTCCACTTTTCAAATTGACAAAGAAGAATCAAACGTTTGTGTAGACAGAGGAGTGCTAGAGCAGTTTTGAGGAATTAAAGAATAGGCTTACAACGACACCGATTTTGACTTTCCTTTCAGGTAGTGATGGATATACAGTATATAGTGATGCCTCAAGGAAGGGATTGGGTTGTATATTGATGCAAGGAAATAAGGTGATTACTTATGCTTCTAGGCAATTGAAACCCTATGAGATGAATTATCCTACGCGTGATTTGGAATTAGCTTCCATAATTTTTTCATTGAAGATATAGAGACATTATTTATATGGAGTCACCACTGTGGTGTTTACAGACCACAAGAGCCTTAAGTATCTAATGAGCCAAAAAGAGTTGAATTTGAGACAAAGAAGGTAGTTGGAATTACTGAAAAATTATGATTTGATGATGGATTATCACTCAGGAAAAGTTAATGTAGTAGTGGATGCATTGAGTAGGAAATCTCCTATGGCACATGAAGGGACAATGTATTTTCCTTTGTTGAAGGAATTGGCCAAACTTAGAGTGACATTGAAGCAAGACGAATTTGGGTGTATATTAGCTAACTTTAGAGTAAGGCCAGTGTTGAATGAAAAGATTAAGGAATTCACTACAACAAAACAACACCTTTAGCGTCGTTTTTAAAGTAGACGTCTTGAATGGTCTGAGGCTTTCACGACGTCTAGAAAGACGTCAAGAAAAGATGGACTATTCTGCGACGTTGTATTAAGACGTCGGGGATAAAAGAAGTGTTTAACGTCGTTTTGGTAGAAAGACGTCCCAAAATAGAATAAACGTTGTTTTGGAGAAATAGACGTCGAGGAAGGCCTTGTCCACGTAATTAATTTATGCTCCCCCAAATTTTCCAAAAGAAAACCGAAGCCTCCCTCTCTCATCTTCGTCAGTCTCTTACGTTCCATACTAAATCATCCAACCTCTCGTTCCCTCTCTCATCTTCGTCAGTCTCCCGCGCCTACGTTTCT
>JANZLF010000221.1:32548684-32558730 GCA_026546835.1 Erythroxylum foetidum
CCCTTAATGAGTGTGCAAAGTCCCTTTTACCCTTCCTTATATGCTTATGTCCTTATACTCTTAAGTGACCTTCCAAAAATACCCTTGAACATCCTTATTACCTTAGTACTTTAATTCCATTAGCCCATGTCTTATAATCTTACTAACATTAATATAATAATAACTCTAGAAACATTAAATCCATCAAAACCTCATAATTCATTTAAATCATGCTTAACTAGAGAAAAAAAATGGGGTCCAACATTTCTCCACCTTTTAAAAGAATTTCATCCTCGAAATTCTTACCTGACTGATCAAATAAATGGAGGTAATGTTGTATTATGTTTTCCTCAGTCTTCCAAGTGACTTCTTCACTAGAATAATGTTTTTCAAATTGCCCTAGTTAACGAATTCTATCAATCCTTCCATTACTTATTCAGATATCACACTTACTTAGCTATTTCCTCAATATATCTCAGATTACTTACAATTTTTTCACTTCCTGCATCATTAACACCAATATCAGCTCAAATCGATATTTCTTAGCATACTTGACATCTTGCACTCAATCTAAGTACACCTAAGGAAGGTGATACTCTTATAAACATTTCATCATTCGCTTCATAGTTCACATCTCTATAGTGTCCATACACTTTACTTTTATGTCTATCTCACTATATCCCATACCTCTGGTATTGATCCACTTAATTCATTCATTTTTCTTGAGTCATTTAATTTTTGACATAGATCAATTTCACTTATCAGCAGGATCTCAAATCAATTCTGGCATTCGACCATCTTTGGCCCCATTCGTCCAAAAATAAAGGTGGATGACTCTTTCTATTGCATAACATTGCACAGTATTTAATGTTATCACTATGATAATAATTGTGATGCTTAAAGTCAAATGGAAATATACGTTGATCTCATGTTCCTATGAACTCCAAAATATGAACTTTAAGCATATCTTTGACAGTTACGATCGTCAGCAAAATCAAACATTCAGTCATTTGATTCTACATTCTCAGCAACTAAATGTTATTTTGGCACATTCCTACTAGGATGTATATCATGGGTTGTTATTTCTGCGTATCTAACAATCTCTTTGCTAAATCACCTTTATCGGTTACACATACTTCTTATTTCAATCACAAAGTATCATTTTTCCTATTCGAACTTAAAATTCGTATTCACTTTCAATTTCTTAGTAAGATTCACAGTTTCTGGATCCTTAATTTGGGCTTGGTAAATCCTTTCATGTGAAACTGATCTTCAACTCCTTAACAATTAGTTTTTTGATTTGCCCAAAATTCAACTCCACATTCTATGCTTCTTTTTGCACTAGAACATAACTATTGTGGCATTTGTTAACTTGAAAAAATATTTCCAAAGCTCCATATGCCCATGATTAGTTCTCATAATTCCTTAAATAACTAATTCCTTGATGAGGTAATATTGTTGCACATTATTTTCAATTTCCCAATTGACTCCCTTTCTCGAATGATTTTCTCAATTCCTTCGATTTCCTCTGATTTCACATTGAAAATTTCTACTGTCTGCTTATTCATACTAATTTCTCCACAAATTTTAATTTATTTTCAATCTTAATTTCCTGTGTTGGTAACACATTCATCAGATCTTATTTGTATCTCCCGAACATACTTACACAAAATATAACGTGGACCTATATACTCCTCATATTAGTAATTAATGTCTCCTTAAATTCAGATGTTGGGAACCGTTTCTGGAATCTAACTCTTGCTCTGATACCATACAATGTTGGATCCCATTTTTGGAACCCAACATTCAGAAACCATTCATAAACATGAGTGTATTAACCTGTAGGGTTATTTCATTTAACCTTCATTAGCCATCATCAGTTCATCTTCATTCTCATAACATCCCAAAAATTCCCTCACAATTTGTTCAATGGCGAGCCCACACAAATCAATCAACAACATCATAATTTTGAATTTTTCAAAGAAATTATAGCTCTAAGTCTCTAGTTTATTTTAGAGTAAGAACCAACTCAATCGGAGTTCTATAGATCAAGATACACTTAATAATCCAAAGTGTGTTCATAACCATGTCATGCTCTTCCAACCGATCCCTCATTTTCCTTCCATCCATATTTTTTAATTAAACACCAATGACTATCAATTTTTATTTAAAGATATCTAAACGTCTTAGTATTCTGTTGCTTTAAGAATCACTTAATTTGGAGGTCAGGTCATGAAGTTATGGCCAAAAGAATCAACCATGCTCATGTTCTCAATCATGTTGAACCTATCTTGGTACAATTCGTATAACTTTCACTAGAGATGTCTGATTGAGTTAATTATTGAATGGTTTGAAAGATAACTTCTGTATCCACAAATTTTGTGAAGAACTCAAAACAATATTTTCTCATTTGGAGGGTCAAAACATGGACAGTGTGATCCTACATGGGCAGACTGTGTAACTTTCGGGTGTGATTGTGCTTCTACGCTAGAAACCTACGGCCTGTGTGAATTTCACACAGGCAAACCGTGTAACTTTCGGATGAAACAAAATTTTCCACTCTCCAAGACCCATTCAATGGACCCTAAACCCATCCTAACATCCCTTTTACTCATAATCTTTCCAATTCGAACAATCCTAGTGCGATATCACTTCATGTACTCTAATTATTTGGGATACACGCCCTATGCAACATCACCTACTCAAACAATCATATCTTTCAACTTCGATATCCAAACATTGCATATTTTATATTGTTAGAAGACTAAGAGGATAAGCTACAACTTTTATGCATACATCTTTGTCTAATTCATCCTAGATTAGTACAGATTTTCTCCTGAAGTCAGAACACACATTTTACCCTCATGAAAAACTTGAAAATTTACCCAACTTCACTTCCTCTATTGCAATATCGTTCATAACAATTCCAACTACCAATTGGAATTCGTCAAACTCTCAACCGTAATTCATTTGACTCTTTATATTTAACTACATCTCATCATTCATGATTCCTGCCTTTCTTTTCTACAACATCTCACTTATGTATATATATATAACAATAGTTCATGTTCAAGTTTCATCATCTCAAGTTGATAACCTCAAGTGTACATAATTTCAACTCAAAATTAGCCATACACAATTCAAATTTCATTAACATCATAAAATAGGTGTTTACAAAGCTTTAATGGCATCTCATGCCACAATACATCATCAATATCAAAATCCAAAAATACACAAGATGCAAAACCTAATAATTCTAGAAATGTGTCTAAAGTCCTGCTTTTACAAAATCTAACTTCAAATACAAAACAAAACGTGTAATTTCGAAGTGATGTCTTAACTTTCTTTCACTCTATCTCTTGCTCATCACCTGAATAGGGGAAGGAGAGTGGGGGTGAGCTTGAAAGCTCGTGGGTAACATGCTTATAACCGAGAAACAAGCAAAAATCATTGAAATATTTATTTCGATTGTAAAAATTCACATTGTAAAATCCATGTAACACATATTTCCCAAATTCACAACTTATCTAGCAATTCATAAGAATCATGAATCATGCATTCATCAAACTTGTCACAATCATAAACACATAAGCACATCATAAATGGTTTGGGTAGATCCATAAATATGACGCACTAGACATTTCTATATAATGATCCTGTGTATTTGTAAACTTGAGGGAGTCCATAAAGGAGCTCTGTGCGACTAGCGAGCAGGTGTGAGAAGCCTCTAACTTGGTCAACATGCACATGACATTCTTGAGGGACTACCACAAACCCACATAACACATATTCATGACTTGAAAGCAGATTGCCCAAATGGCAACATTTTGAAAAACTTGTCTTTCATGAGCATGAAGTATTTCATATGCATTTTCGAAACTTAATTTCATAAACATAAAGTCTTTTCAAAATCATTTTCATATCACAATTCATCATCCAAATTCATACACCAAACATATAACAATTTTGAAAATCATTCAAAACAACAAATGCCATAATTATAAAGCAATGAGAAATCATTTTATTCTCTTGACTAAAAAGGAAACATAATGGCTCACTATCCAATTATAAACATGAAACCCACCTTGATTTGAGGAAAACCTTGTTCAAAAGCCTATACTCTTGCCCCTCTTGTCTCTCTTGATATTCTTCAACATTGACAAAAAAATTCCCAAATCAATAGGCATTCTAATTGAGAAACCCATAAGAACATATTCATAAAATTGATCCTAGAAAACTTAAACCCATGTATTTCCTAAGCTCTATGAACCAAAATCTTTCCAAAAATCCAACAAATCGAGAATGCTCTTACCTTGATTCTTCACCACATGGAGATTTTGTTGGCTCTAATGGAAGCTCTCATCCTCTTATTCCTTTTTCCTTCTTGAATAAATTTCTAAATCCCTCTTGAAAATCAAGAAATGAAGAAACCCTAGCTTTTCTTCTTCTTTCTCTCTTTTGCCTCTCTAACGATACTTTCTCTCTCCTTTCTCTTCAATTTTGTTTTAGCTTCTCTCCATTCCAAGACACTCTTTTCTTCTCCCTTTTATACCACTAATGATTATACAAAGACCCTTCTACCCTTCCTTATATGCCTTGTAACTTAAATGCTTAAGTGACTTGCCAATTTTGCCCCTCATGCAATCTTACAACCTTAACACTATAATTCAATTAACCCATGCCATAAAACCTTACTCACATTAACATGCTAATTAACTCCACAAAAATGCTCTATTAAGACCTTAAAATTCACTTAAGTCATTGCCTAACTTCTTCCAAAAAATCAAGACCTTTTCTGATCATGCAATTGAAGGAATTTGATAACACTTCCTTCTAGAACAATGTTCCTCATTGTCATAAAATTTCTAATGACATCAAAATCATTCAATTTAGTTTAAAAATCTGAAAGTCATATCTCAAGCTTTTCTAAACTGTTCTTATACTGAAACAATATTCTATACTCAACTTCCATCCAAAAATTTATATTCTTAAATATTGAATTAAAACTAAATTTCATCAAAACATTTGTAGCCCTATCTCTCTAGTTTACTTTAAATCAAATATCATCTCATTTGGATAACTAGAGAAAAAGTTATGGCTAAAACATTGAATTATACCCAGTGAACATGTGTTCAACTACACTTTCTAGCTTATGACCTCCAACATTTCACATATAATAGTTCTGACTTCCAAAAAAAGTTTGGGGTCCAACACAAATGGCTCCAACGGAATTGAAAGAGCTTAAGAAGCAATTAAAAGAGTTATTGAAGAAATGTTACATTAGGCCGAGCTCTTTGCCTTGGGAAGCTCTGGTCCTTTTTGTGAAGAAGAAAGATGGATCATTGAGAATGTGTGTAGATTATAGGAAGCTTAACCATGTCACCGTCAAGAACAGATATTCATTCCCACGCATAGATGATTTGTTTAAACAATTACAAGGGGAAAAAGTATTCTCCAAGATAGACTTGAGATCAGGTTATCACCAGTTGAGAATAAAGGAGTCTGATGTATCAAAGACTACTTTCAGAAGACGGTATGAACATTTTGAATTTTTAGTTATACCCTTTAGATTAATGAATGCCTCTGTAGCTTTCATGGATCTAATTAATAGAGTCTTTAAGTCTTTCTTGGACCGATTTGTCATAGTCTTTATTGATAACATATCGGTTTATTCCAAGAGTGACAAAGAGCATGAAGAGCATTTGAGGATTGTCTTGGAGATATTGAGAAAGAAAAAGTTATATGCCAAATTCGACAAATATGAATTTTGGCTAAAGGAAGTGGCATTTCTTGGAAATGTGATTTCCGAACAAGGAGTGCATGTGGATCTGAGAAAAAATCGAAGCTGTGGTAAAATAGGAAGCACCTAAGAATGTAGCTGAAGTGAGAAGTTTCTTGGGCTTAGCTAGATATTATAAAAGGTTTATGGAGGGCTTTTCTATGATAGCATCTCTACTTTCCAAATTGACAAGGAAGAATTAGAAGTTTGTGTGGACAAAGGAGTGCCAAAGCAGTTTTGAGAAATTGAAGAATAGGCTTACAACAACACCAATTTTGACTTTGCCTTCAGGTAGTGATGGATATACAGTATATAGTGATGGCTCAAGGAAGGGATTAGGTTGTGTATTGATGCAAGGAAATAAGGTGATTGCTTATGTTTCTAGGCAATTGAAAGTCTATGAAATGAATTATCCTACTCATGATTTGGAGTTAGCTGCCATAATTTTTGCATTGAAGATATGGAGACTTTATTTATATGGAGTCACCACTAAGGTGTTTATAGACCATAAGAGCCTTAAGTATCTGATGAGCCAAAAGGAGCTGAATTTGAGAAAGAGAAGATGGTTAGAGCTACTTAAAGATTAGGATTTGATGATAGATTATCACCCAGGAAAAGCTAATATAGTAATGGAGCATTGACTAAGAAATCTACTGTGGCACATGTGGAGACAGTGCACTTTCCTTTGTTGAAGGAATTAGCCAAACTTAGAGTGACATTGAAGCAAGTCGAATCTGGATATATACTGGCTAACTTTAGGGTAAGGCCAGTGTTGAATGAGAAGATTAAGAAATTGCAGGAACAAGATGAGTACTCAATCAAGCTTAGAGAAGAGATTAAGAATGGCAAACCTTCTGAAATAAAGGTAAGGGAAGATGGATTGATGATGGTAGGTAACATATTGTGTATTTCTGATATGTTAGAGTTGAAGGAAGAAATTATTGATGAGGCACACAATGCATTTTATGCTATGCACCCAGGTAGCACAAGGATGTATAGAGATTTGAAAGAGTATTTTTGGTGAAAAGGAATGAAGAACGATGTTGCAGATTATACTAAAAGATGCTTAGTGTGTCAGCAAGTCAAGGCTGAACACCATGCACTTTTAGGCAAGCTTAAACCTTTGTTTATTCCTGAATGTAAGTGGGAAAAGATTACGATGGATTTCTTGATGGAATTGCCAAGAACCAATAGAAAAAATGATGCAATATGGGTAATTATGGATAGGCTAACTAAGTCAGCACATGTCTTTCCAATTAAGCAGACAAATTCTTTGAATGCTTTGTCCAAGAAATATGTAGATGAAATAATCAAACTACATGGGATTTCAAACTCTATAGTTTCAGACAGAGATCCCAAGTTCACCTCCAGATTTTAGGAAAGCTTATAGGAGGCTTTGGGAACTAAGTTGCACTTTAGTACAGCTTTCCATCCACAAATTGATGGACAATCGAAGAGGACAATATAGACTTTAGAGGCAATGTTGAGAGCTTGCGTCATGGATTTCAAAGGCTCATGGGATGATCATTTGCCTTCATTCGAATTTGCTTACAATAATTCCTATCATTCGTGAATTCAAATGGCACCTTATGAAGCTTTGTATGGTAGGAGGTGCAAAACTCCTATTTGTTAGGATAAGGAAGGTGAAAGGAGACTTATAGGACCTGAGTTGGTACAAGTCACAGTTGACAAGATTAAATTGGTGAAACAAAGAATTAAAGCATCTCAAGACAGAATGAAGAGTTATGCAGATGCACATAAAAAATAGATGGAATTTGAAGTGGGAGATAAAGTATTTCTTAAAGCTTCTCCATGGAAATGAGCTTTGAGGTTTGGTAAGAAAGGCAAGCTTAGTCCGAGATATATAGGCCCTTATGAGAGCATTGAGAAGATTGTGCTTTTGGCCTATAAGTTAGCTTTGCCACCAGAATTATCTAAGATCCACAATGTCTTCCATGTATCGATGTTGAGAAGGTATCGATCCGATCCTTCGCACATAGTTCAATGTTCAAAGGTTTAGTTAAGGGAGGATTTGACTTATGAGGAGCAACCAGTGAAGATTTTGGACTCGAAGGACAAGGTTTTGAGAAACAAGGTTGTGCAGCTGTTTAAAGTCTTATGGAAGAACCATTCGACGAAGGATGCTACATAGGAGCCTTTGGAAACAATGAAGGAGAAGTATCCACACCTTTTTGTAGACTCAGGTAAGAATTTTAAGGACAAAATTCTTTTAAGAGGGGAGAATTATTGGACCTTGAATTTTCTTCAATTATTATCGATTTATTTGTTTAATAATTCATTTGTGTTTTGTTTGCTTGTTTAATTATTTATTTCTATAATTGGGTCATTAAATTTAGTAAGCATGAATAGAGATTAGAATTTGATGGAAGGATTGGAACTAACTTAGAATTTATATGGTGTTAAGTGGATTAAAGGAGTTAGAGACATAAAAGACAAAAGAAGGGGTAGAATTGGAAGAACTAAGGGAATGAAGGGAAAATGGGAAAAACAAGAAGAATAAATGTGTCCTGGCTTAGAAGAAGAAGTGTCGTGAGTGTGAGGGGAGAAGAGAAGAAAATCGAAAAGGAAGAAAGAGAGGAAAATCGTGGGAGGCTTTGAAGGAAGAAGAAAGAAGAAGAAAAAGAAGAGAAATCAACTTGTTAGATGTAAGTTATCATCTTCCTTCTTGCTTAGATACAAAAAAGAGGATTAAATAGAGACTAAGGTTTTAGAGATCTTAAATATTTTGAAGCTAAAGTAAGTATAAGCATTAACCCGTCTTGATTGTTGGTTAAACCATGTTTAATGATAGTTAGAAGTGAAAATGAAGTTGAATGTGTGTAGGAAGTTGATGATGAATGGTAAATGAAAATGGTTTAATCTTTTAGGGTTAATGATCAAAGATAGATCATGATGTATTTGTGAATGATTTTGGGTTGAAATGAAGTTTAAAATGAAGTAGAAGACATAGTTTAGGTTTAAGATGGATTAGATGTGAAAGGTGGGAAGTTAAAATCTAAAAAATGAAACATGTTCTGCATATGCTTCTATCAAAGTTTGTCGTAGCCAACTTTCCTTGGTTCGCTATAGCCAACTTAAAGGATGAAATTCACCGCAATCAACTCAGGGGTTCACCACGACGAACTTGTAAGATTTCACGCGAACTTTTCCTCTCTGGAAAAGTTTTTCGCGGTGAACTTTCTAGCACAGAACATGATTTGGTATTTTGAGCATACCCTTTTTTATAGTTATCTAAATGGAGTTATTTTTTATTTGGAGTTAACTAAAGACATAGATCTACAAGTTTTCTGAAGAAATCAAGTTTTAATTCGGTTTCTAAAAACCTCAATATTTGGATGGAAGTTGAGTATAGAATATTATTTCAGTATAAGGATAGTCCCAACATGTTTAGAATATAACTTTTAGATTAATGAACCAAATTGAATGATTTAGATGTTATGACAAACTTAAAACAAGGAGGAGCATGTTTCTAGAAGAAAGTGTTCTCAAATTTCTTCATTTGCCTAATCATAACGATCATGGAAAAATTGACCCAAAAGTCTAAATTTTTAAAGGGGTTATAGTTCAATTTTAGCATGTGATGATTATTAAAGTTTTATGAATTTTCATTGAATTTGGATTGAATGAAAATTTTTTGTGTTTAGGAAATCAAGAAAAACTTACCCAAGTGCAAGAGGAAAGGCCATCTTGAGTTGGATTTTACAAGCTAAATTAGGTGGGTAATGTATTTATAGTTATTGTGTAATTAGGCAAATTCTTGCCTATATGTATATATGTTGATTTGTTTAAACTTGATTTGCTTGATATTGAAATCGTTGTGAATGTTTGAAAATTCATTGTTATTTATGAATTGTGATAAAGTTATGCCATTGAAACATGTCATGGCATTTTGTATGAATGAAAAGATAAGAAAGCATGAAAGTATGAGCATATGATAAAATGATTTGAGCATGATATGCTTTTGTTTGGGTGAGAGTGGAACCATTCTATTTGTCACATGCATGTTGACAAGAGCCTTCTCCCGGCTGCCTACTTATGACATATGAGCTCCAAAAATGGACTCATTCTATTCTTGGTGTAAACTTCGGTTTCTCCATTCTATTTCCATAGAACCCTCGAGCCATTTGTTTGTGCATTGCATCTTTAAATTGTCAAGCATGATGTATTTGCTTATTATGCATAATGTTTAAAGCCAATGTTATGAGTTATGTGATGACTTGCTTAATTATGAGTTTTTGAGCTAATTTGAGAATGCCTAAATTGTTAA
>JANZLF010000221.1:32572795-32584011 GCA_026546835.1 Erythroxylum foetidum
TTAATTTGCTTATAGATCAATATCCATTCATAAATAATGAATACCAAATTAATGAAATATGTCTTTCTTTATTTATTTATAAAGTATGTACACAACTTTGTACAATGCACACTAAAGGCGATTGCCTTTAGGGCACTACTCTAACACCTTAGTACTGCCCCTACTGACACATTGTTTCTCCTCTAATTGAAACCATGAGATAGGGAATCAAAAGCTAATTAGTAACTCTCGTTAGGTTCTTCATGGGAAAGATAGTTGATGTAGTGTCCCCCTTACCGTAGGGAACACATCGAGACGTCCGGAGGTCATTTCGATACATATCCTACGATAACGTTGCATTACGTTCTATCACTACATTCATTTCATATGACATCATAACATTAATCCCTTATAGGTATCAAAAGAAAATCACAATATTTTAAAAACTAACTTTTTCCTCATTTCATTGCATAAACCGAAAGTCTACATTGTGTCTTTCAACCTTTACTACATACACATCCTCAAAACCTAGTACAAAGGTAATACTTGAAAGAGGAAAATATATAAAATCTATCTAAGCCATCCCAAAATCCCAGCTGTCTGACCTTTGAGCCATGACTTCTTTTGCTAAAACACAATCTACACGGCCGGTAGAGCCTCCCAGTAGCTAGAGTCGTCTTCTGGTCTTGAAAAGATAACATTGAAATTTTGATGAGTTTTATTAACTCAATGAGGTAACCATCATCGATGGTTTGCTCAATTCATGCAACACTTCATTTCACATAACAAATATTTCACCAAATTGCACTTTACATCAATATTACATTTTCATTTAAGCATAGGCAAATTTGGCATTTCAATGCAACAAACATACTTAACAAAATGCATATGAAATGCTCACGAAACACTTTTTCAATTATTACGTTGTTGTGACCGAGTGCCTGAACTATCCCATATCCATTTTGGATACCGGGCTCATTACTAACTGTCCCTTATCCGATGAGGATACATGGCTCATTTTACATAGTGAGCCTTAGGCTCTAAATCACTGTCTGAGCTCGAGGCTCTTTTCACACGTTGAGCTTTAAGCTCTGATCGGTGGTTACAACTGTCGTTATTTGATTGTGCATTCATGTATGGAATGCATCTATCACAATCAATCATATTATGAAGCACATAGTTCTCCACATTCACATTCAGGTAGCACTTTAATATAAATTTCCCATTTCACAATCATTGGACCTTTTGTCCGGAAATCAACACCAATCAATTCACATTCATTTAACAATCAAAACATAATTTAAGCAAACAATAATTGAGAGAAACCATCTAGGTTACTCACAAGTCGCTCTCGAAACTAACACCTAGAAGTTCCAGCAACGTCTGGAGGTTGACATTCTAGTTTCTCCTCTATATCAAAATAACACATACACATCCATCACAATTTGTACAATCATAAGTGTTTAACAATGCACATATATGTAATAAAATATGTACAATGCATGTTCATAACAATCTCAGGTATTTATCCATTAGCTTTATCACAAAATTATTCTCATATTAAAACCCATATAATTATAATTTATACTTAGGTTTATGCCTCACTAACACCATTAAACTCACAATTCATTTCTCATTAAATCACTTAAGACTTTTCTTACATACTTTTAGGTCTACTATTTATGTTTAATCAGAAGGTGAAACTGATTTAATTTGGTCACACTTTCTTCTAGAAAAGTGTTACTCTATGTCTTATGTTTCTGTTGACACCAAAATCACTGAATTTGTTTTAGTAATTTGGAAGATATGTCTCAAACATTTTCATATTGCTCTCATTCAAAATAGTAGACTCTATACAACTTCCAGCCAAAAATTGAACATCTTAGAGACAGAATCACAATTTGAAATTTTCTTATATGATTCGTAGCCCTATTTCCTCTAGTTTACTCTAAATAAAAAATCATCTCATTTGGAATCCTACAGATCCAAATATAATCAAAATACTGAAGTGTGTTCGGTAAGATAATCCTATTTCACTATTCCAACAGATTCCACTCTTTCATTTGATCAACCTTTTTTTCAATTCGATTCAAAATGCTACCAATATTTTTGGACAAATAAAAAAATGTATTAGGAATCTATTGGTCTAAGAATCACTTCATTTGGAGGTCGGGTTATGAAGTTATGGCCAAAAGAATCAACCATGCTCATGTCCTCAATCACGTTGTACCTATCTCGGAACAATTGGCATAACTTTCACTAGAGATTTGAGATTAAAGTTTTCTTTGAATGGTTTTGAAGAGGACTTCTAGATCTACAACTTTTATGCAGGCCTAAAAGGTAAATTCTACCATATAGAGGGTCAAAAATGGGACTAGATGATATAATCAGATGAACAGTGCACCAGACAATATGATGTCACCACCACACGATATGACGTCATCAGACGATACGTCCTAACCCGACAAAGCATCTGCATAAGACGATCCGTCCTCACCAGACGAAGCATCATCACTAAATGATATGTTCTCACTAGATGATGCGTCTTCACAAGACGATCCGTACTCACCAGATGAAGCGTCCTCACAAGACGAAGCGTCTTCACAAGACGATCCGTCCTCAATAGACGAAACGTCCTCATCAAACGAAGCGTCCTCACTAGATGATACGTCTTCAGAAGATGAAGTGTCTTTATAAGACGATCTGTCCTCATTAGACAAAGTGTCCTCACCAGACAATACGTCATCACTAGACGCAGCATCTTCACAAGATGATACATCCTCTACTCCTAAGCATGTCCATTTATAAGGACCTTAACTTTTGACTCCGATATCCAAAAATTCCATACTATATACCATTGGAAAGCTAGAAAGCTAAACTACAACTTTCTAGTAGAAAACTTTGTCAAAATCTACCTAGATCAATACATTAGATTCATGGAAGTTCAAATTAAAGATTCAACTCTCAACTATTTGTTCCCAGAAAATTTCCAGACTTTCATTCTCTAAAATCCAACACTTCAAAGTTTTATTTCTAGTCTTTCTACTCCATTTCATTCAAATCATTTACCACTATTTCATACTACCCCTAAATATAAAAATTTAGTCAAAAATTTTCGAAAGTCAGAAGTCGATGGTTTATCCTATTCATGTACTGTCACTATTCTCTACATTTTTAACTATTGTCCTTATTATCTATCTTCTTTCCAACTTTTATTTATACATTCATTCCCATCTCAGACCATCATTTTACAACTACTCTTCAACTCACAAATCATTTTCTTGATCATCTCTAAAGCTTTCATCTACTCACATATACACATACATACATATATATATATATAGAAACAGTTTTCATATATATAATCTTCTACACTAACCTTAGACACCATTTTATTTCTCTTTCTAACTTCAAAATCATTTCTACATCACCTGATCACTAACAATCCATCAAATACTAAATAACACTGTATCTATATTGTCCATCTCATTAACACTGTGTTCATGAATATGTATACGTAAATGCCATGATTATGCAGCTGACAGCAATTCATCAAATTTATTTCATAAATCCCCAACTTTAAAGGATATATTCACTACTTACTTGTTGAAAACTTCAAAATTCTTCAATTATCTTCAAGCCCTAAACTCCATGCAAATTCACGTATTCAACTGTGTAAAATGACTAGCTTCTAGTTTTTCTTAGGGCAGAAGAAACAATTAGCTGAGGGGAAGTAGTGTGGGACAAGGAATAGCAAAGTAATCTCTCAGGAGGAATTTAATGATAAACTCTATGTATTGGGAGAAAAGTTGAAGAAGGTGACTATAAAGAAGGAAGCTTAGGAAAAATGATTGAAGTATATCTTTCAAATAAAGAAGTCTTTTAACTCTCTGAGATCATAACTAACTCTCAGACAAAATTATAAAGGCAACTTACTAAGTTAATGACACTTGTCACATTCCTAATGTCTAAGCTCCAATTAAGTCCCTTTGGAACTAATCTCTTTAACTCCCATCTTTACAATCTAATTATCTCCAAATATCGTTGATTCCTATTTCCTATTTTCTATAATACTCTATAATTTTCAAAAATTATTCCTAAATTCACCAAAATTAACAAATACAACAATTCCACTAATCAATAATATTTCCAATATGAATAAATTTCAAAAATTTTGAAAATAACACAACTCGATCTAATTATACCCGAAATTATCCATGAATGCATGTACAATTATTTTCATGTGCAAAATTTCACTATTCATATGTATGCGTATGACATTTTATGTATGAGCGTGAAAAATGTATTTTCAACTACTCACTAATCACTCAGATTTACTATTCTAGCCTCCCCGTAGGTAATGGAATGTTACAATTCTCCCCTCCTCAAAGAAAATTTTGTCCTCGAAATTCTTACCTGTTTGTTCGAACAGGTGGGGATATTGTTTCCTCATATGCTCCTCTGTGGGATATTGTCTCCTCATATTCTCCTTTATCTCCCATGTTGCTTCCTCAGTTGAGTGGTTTCTCCAAATGACTTTTACCAATAGAATGACTCTGTTCCTTAACTGATTGATCCGCGATCCTACAATCTTAATCGGCTCCTCAACATAGCTTAAGTTACTAGTAACCTCAATCTCCTGAGTCGGTATCACATGTGCCGGATCTGATCGGTATCTTCAGAGCATACTCATATGAAACACATTATGCAGTTGAGACATCTCATTCGGTAAAGCCAACTTATAGGTCAAAGGTCTTATCCTCTCAATCATCTCATAAGGACCAATTTACCTAGGGCTCAACTTATCCTTTTTACTGAATCTTAAAACTCCTCTCCAAGGTGACACTCTCTCAGAAATACTCTATCTCCCACACTGTACTCCATATCATGCCGATGTTGATCCATATAACTCTTCTGTCTATCCTGAGTCACTTTAATTCGGCTTCGGATCAACTTCACCTTGTCCACTGTATCTTGTATTAACTTTGGGCCTTCAACCATTCTTAAGCCCTCTTCATCCCAATATAATGGTGACTAGCATTTTCTATCATACAGTGTCTCATACGGTGCCATTCCGATACTATTGTGGTAATGGTTGTTGTAGGCAAACTCTATCAATGTCATATATTGATCCCAAGCTCCTCTAAAATCCAATACACAAGCTCTAAGTTTATCCTCAACAATCTTGATTGTCCTCTCATTATGTCCATCTATCTGAGGATGAAATGTTGTACTGAAGTTCAACTTAATACCCATAGCAGACGACAAGTTCTTCCAAAACCTTGAAGTAAATTTGGGGTCCCTGTCTGATACTATGAACACTGGAACCCCAAGTAGCCTCATCACCTCATTCACATATCTCTGGGCTAACTGATCAATTGATTGATTCTATCTCACTGGTAAGAAGTGGGCCAACTTAGTCAATCGATCCACTATGACCTGTATAGCATCGTTTTGCCTCGGAGTCTTAGTTAGTCCCATAATAAAGTCTACAGTAACTCGTTCCCATTTCCACTCCAGAATGAGCAACAAATGTAGCTTCCCTACTAGAGCCTGGTGCTCAACTTTAACTTGCTGGCATATCATACATCTGGATACATATTCCACCACTTCCTTCTTTATTACAAGCCACCAGAAATGTTGCTTCAGTGTGTTATACATCCTGGTAGTACCAGGATGTATAACATAGGCGGTCGTATGAACTTCCTTAAGTATCTCCTTCCTCAGATCATCCACATTAGGCACACACAGCTTATGTCTCAATCATAAGGTCTCATCCCTCAACTCAAACTCAGAATCTAGAAATGTTGCTTCAGTGTGTTATACATCTTGGTAGTACCAGGATGTATAGCATAAGCGGTCATATGAGCTTACTCAAGTATCTTCTTCCTCAGATCATCCACATTAGGCACACACAGCCTCTGTCTCAACCATAAGATCTTATCCCTCAACTCAAACTTGAAATTCGGATTCATCTTTACATTTTCTATGAGCTTCACCATATCCAGATCTTTCTCCTGAACCTTTCTGATTCTATCTTGCAGCATTGGTCTCAACTTCAAAGTAGCAATCAATGCCTCACTCTGCTCTAGATTCAACTTCACATTCAAAGCTCTCAACTGAATTAAACTTGATAACCTCGACAACTGAATCTAAGCTACACTGGTATTAGACTTTCTGCTCAAGACATCAGCTACCACATTAGCTTTCCCTGGGTGGTACTCAATCGTGCAGTCATAATCTTTCAATAATTCAATCATTCTTCCCTACCTCAAATTCAACTCCCTCTGACTTGGCAGATATCTCAAACTCTTATGATCTGTGTATAATTGAAAAGTCTCTCTGTATAAATAATGTCTCCAAATCTTTAAAACAAAGACAACTGCAGGTAGCTCTAAATTATGTACTAGATAATTGATCTCGTGAGACCTTAATTGTCTCGATGCATAAGCGATCACCTTTTCATGTTGCATCAATACACATCCCAATCCTTGATGCGATGCATCACTATACCCACAAATCTTCCAATCTCCGATGGAATAGTCAACAACAGTTTAGTAATCAACCGATGTTTCAGCTCCTCATAGCTTTTATGACACTCCTCATTCCATCTGAACACTACATTCTTCCTCACAAGCTTTGTCAGAGGGGCTGAGATAAGAGAAAATTCCTCAACAAACCTCTGGTAATATCTGGCCAATCCTAGGAAGCTTCAGATTTTAGACACATTTCTTAGAGCTTCCCAATTCATCATTGCCTTAATCTTCTTTGGATTCACCTGTATGCATCTCCAATCACTATATGTCCCAAAAACACAACTAATCCAACCAAAATTCACACTTATTTAATTTGGCATACAACTGCTTCTCTCTCATAATCTGTAAGCTGACTCTCAAATGCTCAACATGTTCTTTTCTACTCCTCGAATACACTAAGATACCATCAATGAATACAATCACAAATCAGTCTAGATAAGGTTGAAATACCTTATTTATCAAAGCCATAAATGCTACCGGGGCATTAGTTAACCCAAACGACATAACTAAGAACTCGAAATACCCATACCTACTCCTGAATGCACTCTTAGGTACATCAGCCTCTGCTATCTTCAACTGATAGTACCCTAATCTCAAATCCAGTTCAGTGAATAGCTAAGCTCCCTGCAGCTGATCAAGTAAATCATCAATTCTAAGCAGCGAGTATTTGTTCTTTACTATCACTCGATTTAGTTGCCTATAGTCAATACATAACCTCAAAGTCCCATCTTTCTTCTTCACAAACAGCACTGGAGCTTCCCAAGGTGATACACTGGGTCTAATAAAACCTTTTTCCAGCAACTCCTAAAGCTGAGCCTTTATTCCTTCAGTTCCACAGGTGTCATACTATATGGAGGAATAAATATAGAAGCAGCACCTGGAACTAGATCAATCGTAAACTCTGTTTCCCGATCTAGTGGTAAACCAGGTAGCTCATCAGAAAATACATCTAGGAATTTCCTAACCATTGGAATGTCTTGTATACTTTGCTTAACTCTAGTATCAATGATGTGGGCCAAATAAGCCTCACATCCTCCCTGCATTAACCTCAGTGCACTCATGAAGGATATCATTCTGGCTAGCATCGCTTGGCTAACTCCTCTGAATACTGCCCTCGGCTGATCAGGAGATTCCAGTATTACCTCTTTGGTGTAGCAGTTCATGATTACCCTATGAGCAGTGAGCCAATCCATACCTAGGATAACATCTATCTCTCTCAACTGTAGTACAATCAGATCTGCCTCCAATTCTGCTTGATCAATCTGAATTAAGCACTCCTTGTAGACCTCTCCTATGATAGTAGTATTACCTAAAGGTGTATTCACCTCTAGCCCATACTAAAGCAACTCCCTATCACAATGCAGTCTACATGCCAAATGCTGTGCGATAAAGGAATGTGTGAATCCTGAATCTAGTAGTACAAATGCCTCAAAGTTATAAACAAGAAGCGCACCTGCAACAACATCTAGTGAGTCTTGAACCTCTTTCCTGATCATAACATAGACCCGGGCCTGGAACTGCGATCGACTGTCCCGCCCCTCAATCCTAATGAAAGAACTTTTAGAGCTCACTCTGCCTCTACCTCGGCCTCTCCGTCCAGGTCCACTTCCTCTGCTCTGCTAGACCGTAGCATCACTCCCAGATCGCCCACTCACACCAGACTGAGCTCCCAAAGTAGCAGGACAACCTCTAATCTGGTGATTAAAAGAGTCGCACTTCAGGCAAGCTTCAATTAATCTCTAACACTCACCACCGTATCTCCTCTCACAGTGCTCACACACTAGAAACTGACTCTGTACTGCACCCCTTCCACTGCTAGTCTGTGATGATCTAGCCCTCTGCCCAGATCCTGATTGCCTGGATCCACTTGGTGGTTTGAAGCCCCTGTTCTGACCCTTACTGAATCTTCTGACAAAACTGTCCTGACTCTCACTAAGTCTTTTCCCTCTGGACCCTTGCCTAGTCTCTGCTTGTCTCTATCTCAGCAGCTGCTCAATTCTAATTGAAGCAGCTCTCAACTCAGTGAAAGTACCTAGATCTAAAAGCGCCAACCTTGTTCTGATCTCCATATTGAGTCTATTCTCAAACCTCCTACACTTGTCTTCTTCTGTAGGGATCAGAGTAGTAACACTACCCATCAACTCATTAAACTAAATTACATACTCAGCCATTAACATCCTACCTTGCTTCAACTCCAAGAACTCTTGCATCTTCATGTCCAAATAGATCTTGGGCAAGTAATTATCTCTGAAGACCCTCAGAAAGTCTTCCCACTTCAATTGGCAAAGCCTGGTGGTACTGCCTGGGACAGTCTTCCACCACTAGTATGCTGGGCCCTGCAATAAAGATACTGCATAATCGAACCTATCATCAAGCTCGCAGTCCATCTGATCAAATACTCTTTATGTCCCCTCTAACCATCCCTCGGCCTCAGCCGGGTCTGTGCTGCTATAGAAATCCATAGCTCCTTACTTCCGCAGCATATCATACCTCATCTCCCTTTTTTTAGAAACTTTAGGAGGCATCTTCTCTGATCAAGGTATCGAGGATTCCCTACTGGCTCCTACCAATCCTTGGTCAGCTGGTTGATCAATTTGATTACCTAGAGCAGATGACCTTTAACAAACAATAATTTCAATCATTTTCTGCATTTCTCACGATATTTTATGCTTAAAATTTCTATATGTCATAACAGATGTCAATCATGCTCTGATACCACCTAAATGTAGCGCCTCCTTATAGTATGGTACACATCGGGACACTCAGAGGTCATTCTAGTACATATCCTACGATAACGGTACGCTATATTCGATCACTATATTCACTTCATATGACATCATAACATTAATTCCTTATAGGCATCACAAGAAAATCACAATATTTTAAAAACCAATTTTTTCCTCATTTCATTACATAAACCGAAAGTCTACATTGTGTCTTTCAACCTTTACTACATGCACATCCTTAAAACCTAGTACAAAGGTACTATTTGAAAGAGGAAAATATATAAAATCTATCTAAGTCATCCTAAAATCCTAGCTGACCGACCTTTGAGCCATGATTTCTCTTGCCAAAATACAATCCACACGGCTGGTATAGCCTCTCAGTAGCTAGAGTCGTCTTCTGGTCCTGAAAAGATAACATTGCAATTTTAGTGAGTTTTGCGAACTCAATGAGGTAACTATCATCGTTGGTTCGCTCAATTCATGCAACACATCATTTCACATAACAAATATTTCACAAAATTGCACTTTACATCAATATTACATTTTCACTTAAGCATAGGCAAATTTGGCATTTCAATGCAGCAAACATACTTAACAAAATACATATGAAATGCGCATGAGACACTTTTCTAATTATTACGTTGTTATGATCGAGTGCCTGAACTATCCTGTATTCATTTTGGATACCGGGTTCATTACTAATTGTCCCTTATCCGATGAGAATACGAGGCTCATTTTCCATTGTGAGCCTTAGGCTCTTAATCACTATCTGATCTCGAGACTCTTTTCACACGTTGAGTTTTAAGCTCTGATCGGTGGCTACTCTAGTCACAACTGCCATTATCTGATTGTGCATTCATGTATGGAATGCATCTATTACAATCAATCTGTTAGAACCCGATACGAAGACCGGACCCCAACCGCTTATAACTTAACACTCTTACTCTTGCTTAAAACACCATATCTACTGGGCCCGTTTCCAGAGCCCAGAATCCAGAGTCCTGAAACCCTGCGCGTATTACCTTGCAGGATCATTAGCTGTAACTCTACATTCGTGGCGAGCGCACACTATGTAAACACCAAAATCATAGGTTGACTTATTCATATGAGTTGTAGCTTTATGTCTCAAGTTCGTTTTGCAATAAGAATCACCTCAAACGGAGTTGTATAACTCAAGATATGCTTAAAATGCCTAAAAGAGCTCATACTCCAAATATGATCTCCAAACCGACCTCTCACTTATTTTAATAAAAACTTCCATAATTTAACTCCAAATGATACCAATTTTCGTATCAAGAAATATATATGTCTTATAAATCCAATGGTTCAAGCTTTACCTCAATTGGAGGTCAGATGAGGGAGTTATACCCAAAGTAATAGACCATGTTCACTTCCAAAATCAAATTGAAACTCTTTTGGAGCGATTATCATAACTTTTAATCTAGATGTCGGATTGAGTTCGTTCTTTAACCATTAGAAAGACAACATCTAGATATACAACTCTCATGAAGACTGCAAAACGAGATTCAGCCTTTAAAAATTATAAAATTCACTATCTTTCCCGTAGCTGTCCGTTAAACGAACTTGCATGTCCGTTTAACGGACACATTCGGGTGAAATGGTACCAAAAGCTTCAAGAATGTCCGTTAAACGGACATGCAAGTCCGTTTAACAAACAAGAGCAGGAAAAGGGGTGTTTTTGAACCCGAGTCTGTCCGTTTAATGGACATTCATGTCCGTTTAACAGACATTACATTCTTCCCAACTTCAAAACTTCTTCCAAAAACCTCACCTTGAATCTAACTCCATAACCACTTGCATTCTTCACAAATTTAACTTATTCTAAAGTATATACACTTCATAACACCTTAAAGATCAAGTTCCACTCACCAAAATTTCAAATTACAACTTAAATGGTTAATCAAATCCATGAATTCAATCCTTAGTCATCAAGGCCATCATAAGCTCACAAGCA
>JANZLF010000221.1:32590514-32605149 GCA_026546835.1 Erythroxylum foetidum
AATTGATTATTATGTGTCTGGAAGATTTGGGCCTAAAATAGGTTTTCGACTTTCTTCTCTTTCAGTCGCCCATGATAAAGATTTTATCTTTTGTTTTTTCTCTGACATTTGTCGCTTTCAGTCAAAAACCCATGTAAAACCTTTCTTCTAAAACCGGCTCCTCTACTTTGTGCACTGATACGCATAGCGTCTATTCCAGCTCGTAATTCTGGTAACTTAAAATTCCAATCTTTAGTGAACCCACTGAAGTAAGGAGTTTTGTTTCTTAACCTGTGATCTTGTACTGTTGTAATATTGTACTATTCTTCTTAGTAAATGAATGGATGCACGAGACGCTATCGCATTGTCCAGTGGGTCGTCTCCATATTACATTCACAGGGGAGGTGGGATTGGTGGTTCCGTGTCTGCATCACAAACTGGTTCATTTCATACACCATCTGGGTTTAGACCCTTGCCAAACCCTAACATTCAAGCTCAATCCAATACTAGACATGGCTCATCTGGGTCCACATTCTCCGTAGAATCATCAAATACGAAATTTAGTCATGGCATTAACATCTCTGTGCCCTCTGGGATTCCAGATAGTGAACCGGTGAAGAAGAAGCGAGGTAGGCCCAGGAAATATGCTCCTGACGGCCAAGTATCTCTTGGATTGTCTTCAATGCCAGTTAGGCCTAAGCCCTCTTTGGGGCATGATCCAATGTCTCCCAAACGAGCCAGAGGGCGGCCGCCTGGGTCTGGGAGGAAGCAGCAACTGGCTCTTCTGGGTTAGTGTCGTGTTTGAGTTTCCATGTTTAGTTGCCTATCAATGTACCTTCTTGTAGTAATTTTGTTTTAAGACGATGGCCTACCATGTGCGATTGTGTATTGTGACCATCCAAATAAGAAGATATGTCTGTTTAATATTTAGAATGTAATGCATTGCCATATATATGGTTTTGATGTTATTGTTCTTTCTTTAGTGGTTGACTTGTACTGCATGTCCAATATTTCTGTAGTACACCCATTCTGTGCCTATATCCATATATTCTACTTCTTTAGATATTTAATACTGGAGTGATATTCAAATATTCTTTGGTTCCTGTAGACTTTATAATGTGCAAGTAAGAAATCATGCTTCAGAACTCAAGCTGGCAATTCGATGTACTATGCCCCTTACTTGTTCTGCTTTACTTTGAGGGTTCACAGTTGCCAAGGAGTGGGGAGGAGAACTTCTGAAATTATGTCTTTTAAAACTTATACATGAAGCAGCTTTATTCACTTAGTTAATCTTGGAATGGATGATGCTATTTATTTAAACTTGAAAGAATCTGAAAGTTTTTCATATATTCTCAGACATTTGTTGATTTTTTAAAGGTGAATGGATGAACAATTCTGCTGGCCTAGCTTTTGCACCACATGTTATCCAGATTGGAGTAGGTGAGGTATGCAGTATCTCTCACAATTTCACTTTCCTGTGCATAAGGAGGATAAAAGTTTGATTTTATGTTTCATGAGTTCAAATTAATTCCAAATACTTTGATTAGATGTAGCTCCCTTAGAAAAGGACATTTCCTCATCCAATTGTGCCTTGACTACCCTGGATTTAAGTCTTAGGATGTTACGGTCTGTCTGTTATGCGCTCTCAATATTTAAAATAATTCAAAATTATCTATTTTTTTAATCAGAAAATAAAGAAGGCATATTTACTTGTCCCACAGATTCATTAATGACACACATTCTGCAAGTATGCATTGCACATAGGTGCTTGAATAATTGTCCGAAGAGTCTGAAACTATTTCTATTCTGTTATGCAGGATATTGTTGCAAAGATATTGTCGTTTGCCCAACAGAGGCCAAGGGCTGTTTGCATCTTGTCTGGAACTGGAACAGTTTCCTTGGTAACACTGCAGCAGCCAGCATCTTCAGGGCCCAATATCACATATGAGGTTAATGAAATAAATTTGATTTTCCCCTTGAGAATTCAGTCATTCAGTAATGTCTTTTCTTGTACATTTTACTGAATTGAGACCCAAAGTTCATATATGCTTTCCCTCTCACCTGAAGGTATTTCATGGAAAATTTTCTGATCTCAAATTTTTGGTTCGTTAGTGGATTTATGATTGGCGTTTTGTTGCCTGTGGATATTTATAGTGCATATTTTCACCCTGCCTGCTATTAGCTTAGTATATGTAGCATATATTGGCGACTGGCCCTTATGTTGCTTAGGAGACTATGGGAGATGTAGAAGAGAATGCTGAATTTGTTAGTCATCAGGATGCTTTTTTGTGATGATGTTCATTCAGTGTGCACAAATGTAATCCCTTGTAGAAAACTTTAGGCTTGCTGTTTAAGTTCAGAAAAGAGTGCTAGAAGCGAAGGAAGCAATGTCTTTATAATGATCATAGGCCTGGCTTAGCAATTATGATATGGAGAAAACTGATAATAGAGTTAAACATTAGAAGAAATGAAGCTGAAACATCTAAGCATGCTGGTTTTACATTATCGTGGAATTTCATCTCCTTCTTGAAATTCCGGTATGGATTATTGAGGTTACTGGACTTATAGATGGAGTTGAATATGCCACCTGGTGCCTCAATTGGTCCTTGCAACTATTGTTCCTTCTGGTTAACTTTATTTGATAAAGTTTGAATGAATGATGTGGAATTTCTATCTGACAAATTGTAGATTTATATCTTTTCTGTTAGCCTTATCTAACAGAGTCTAGTGAAATGATGGCATTGTTATGTATAAGTTGTATCTTCATGATCTGTCTTAATTAAAATCTGCCTAGAGATTCTTTTGCTAGGGATATTGATCAATTTTCCTTTATGAGAGTTGAGGCACTACAGTGGCTTGTGTTGTAAGGGAATAACTCTTCTGTATGAAAGTACATATTGGTCCTGGCTAACTCTGATAACAAGATTCCTGGGCTGTTTGTCATTTCCACTCTTTTATAATATTTCTGTAGCAGGTATAGTTGGCAAGAATTTAGATTTTTTTCACACGTGAAATGAAAGCTAGGATTCATTTGGTTGCTTGATAATTTTAGTGGAAAAAGAAATAGATGATGGTGTAATATAGCTTGTGTTAGTCAGATTGTGAATGTGCCATACGATTTGACAGTTTCAGTAACTAGCTACATGATTTGGTTTTTGCTTTGACTCATTATGAAGAATGTGCTTTTCCTCACCTAGAATCTATAGTGGTTTAACACAAGGGTGAGTTGAAGATGACTGAGGGTCTTTGCTGTGCCCGTGTAGGATAGAGCCTTCTATGTGCAACGGAAAATTTCCTCTGGTTAACTAATGTGATTTGTTTTGCTGCCATTTGAGATTAATTATATTATGCTGTATTTCAAGATAAAAGCTCAGCAATATTACTTTCCCCCACCATTCAGTGATTGGATTTCTTAGGAATGTATTTCCATAATTTCAAAAACAATGTTTATCTCAAGTATTTGCTGCCTAAACGAAAACACTATGTAATTACGATATGTATGTTCCATTTTCATAATTTGAGAACAATATTTATCTTTGGTTTCTGCTTCACTGGAGCGAAAGACTAAAGTGATTAGAACATCAGTGTTCTGGTTGCTTTGTCTGTGAGCCTTTATAAAGCTCATGAAGCTCATAGCTATTAGTGCTTTTTCCTTCTCAACTTTATCAGAGTTCTGAGTTGGGTACAGGCTGCTAATTTGGTAATTCACTGTAGGGTCGTTTTGAGATATTATGCCTATCAGGTTCTTACTTGGTTGCTGAAGAAGGTGGTCCTCGTAGCCGAACTGGTGGTATTAGTGCTTCTCTTTCTAGTGCTGATGGTCATGTTATTGGTGGTGCAATTGCAGTGCTTATTGCAGCTAGCCCAATTCAGGTACCATTATGGCGGTTAAATTTGGACTCGTATTGTGTCTATTCAAATTGTGCATTAGCACACCCTCGGCAAAATTTAAAATCTTTGACATTCACAATAAGTCTGCTGTTTTTAATTTCTATACTATGCTCGTTATTTTAGATATTGACCTTGATAGTGGTGAGCCATAATCAGTTATAATTTATACCATAGGTTGGTATAGAAGTCAAGCTGCGAAGGTTTCTGAATGGAGGAATGTTATGTTGCATAATTTAGCATTTTTATGACCCAATTCAATGACTGGTTGTCGGTGGTCAAGTATTTGGACAGCCTTATTGTAATTATTGAAAATGATTGCTTCAGCTATCCAGTTCTTGGTATATATTTGACTAATCTAGTTATTGGTATGGTAATACTAACATCTGTATACATACATACATACATGTGAAACTGTCCCAAAGTTGGTAGAAGTCAGCTGTCTGTTAATTTAGAAATGTTTGTGTCATGGTTCTTCCATTTAGGTGTTATAGATAATGTTGCTGAATTTTTAGTGTTTTGACTAGCTAGTTAAAGTTGGACGTGCTAAAGATTCTGTCTTCTGTATTCATGTTAAAAGTCTAGGCATATATGGACTTAAAATAGATACTGAGATGAATATATTTTGATTGATTCAGGTGGTACTTTGTAGTTTTGTGCATGGTGATTCGAAGAACAAGGATAGACCAGTGGGCCGTCCTAGAAGTGATAAGAATTCCACACCTCAGTCCAGTGATAGATCCCCAATTGCAAAATCAAGTATCCCTACTAGTGCTTCTTCCGCCCAAAATTCAACTCCTACTTTAATGAGCGGCTGGCCTGGTTCACGTCCAATTGATCTGAGAAACCCTCACACAGATATTGACTTGACTCGAGGATGATGGTAACTGCAACAGACACATTGCAATTTTTGTATATATGTGTTGTTGTATATGTACTGGAGTTGTTAAAAGGTTATAATGATGAATTAGCTGAATTGCTCCTTTATCTGCCACACCTAAAGAGTAATTTTAGTTTGTAGCAATTGATTGTCTTAAGATGTTGAAGTAGTTCCCCCTTTAGAGACTTTCTGGTAGAATTTAGTGAGTTGGGGTACGTTGTTGTAACAGGAAGATTATGAACACCTGTTCCGAATGAATGGTGCCTGTTCTTGGGATTTGCATACTTCACAATTTCTTAGATTGTTAAAATTTGACGAGTGGTCCTTACACGATCAACAATGAGTTTATGTAGTGACCAATTTTGATGTTCTTAGCAACGAAGCGTAATTATGGAAATGCAACTGTGTAGATATTAATTTGGATTTAACCATATGAAAATTATTAGGTCATTTTATTTCCGAGAGCTATACATTTGGAAAATCTGTTCTAAGTAGACTCTGATGAAGAAAATTAGTTTGAAAATTTAGGATTAAATATAAAGGAGTTGACTTGGTCTTTTAGCTCGAAATTTTTATATCAATCAATTCCCATTAGAATTTAGGCTACAATTATGCTTTTACATTCTGTAAAAGTTGGCTGTTCATATTTATCTTAAATTGCAATCTTCTGTGCCTGCATAAATTTCTTTAGCATGTGATAGAATGAAGCAAAGAAATTAATATTCTTCTTTTATATTTCAGTCCCTATACCAATTTTAATACCTCCAATCATGATAAAATTTTGGTTATTGATGAATTTCTGATTGATTTACAAATAGTTACAATGAGATGTTATATACTAATCTACCAAAAAGAAAATAGCAACCCTACCCACTAACCTATCACTAATTACCATTAGGCCTAATAAATAAATAAAAATAACAAAATTACAATACTCTCCCTCAAGTTGGTGCATAGAGATCGTGAATTCTCAACTTGCCAAGAAGAGTATGAAACTGAGCACGTCCAAGAGCCTTGGTGAGCAAGCCCGCAGGCTGCAAATTGGTCCAAATACGACAAGTCTGAACAAAACCTGTGTAAATGTGCTCGTGAACAAAATGACAATCGATCTCTATTTGTTTGGTTCGCTCATGGAAGATTGGGTTAGCTGAACTGTGAATGGCAGATTGGCTATAACAAAACAATAACATAAGCTCGAGATGAGTGACGCCAATAGAGTGCAACAAAGTCTTGAGTCACAAGAGCTCACTAGTAGCGGTCGCCATGGCTCGATACTCTGTCTCGAAAGAAGAACGAGACACGGTGGATTGCTTCTTTGTTTTCAAGAGATCTCAACGATCCACCCGAGAAGACAAAGTAGCTAGTAACAGATCATCGTGTAATAGGACAACTTGCCTGATCAGAGTCGCAAAAGCCTCAGAGACGTAAATCACACTCAGTTCAAAAAAGGATGCCCTACCCTGGATTTTGCGTTATGCAGTGAACTAACGTAAGAGATCTTGGGTTATGTGGTCGTCAAATAAATCAGATGCCCAACGAGGTGTCTATACACCGTAAGATCCTCGGTGAAGCCTGCTATATAGGCTTGTCAGCTGGTCGACAACTTAACAAACTTGTTTTCGATAAAATATCCTACGTATACTTCCTCTGGCAAAGAAACAACCCTTGAGGAGATTGAGCTAGCTCAATTCCAACGAAGTATTTTAGCACACTAAGGTCTATGATGTTAAAACATCAATGCAAATAGACTTTAAATCTCGAGGAAGCATCATGGTCATTTCCGATAAGAGTGAGATCATCCACATAAACTAACAGATCCAAGAAAACCGGTCGCGATGTAAAGTAAAAAATGAATAGTCAGCTCGAGCTTGAACAAAACCATACCTCTGCAAACTCCCACTCAACTTAGCGAACCAGTTCCTAGATGCTTACTAGAGGCCATGTAAAGATTTGTGTAGCCTGTAAACCTTTCCATCCTGCCCATGCCCAAAGCTCGGCGATATCCTCATGTAGACCTCCTCCTCGAGATCATAATGCAAAAAGGCGTTGTTGACATCCATCTAATGGAGTTCCTAACCTCGAGCAACGAAAATGGACAAGAAAACTTGATCAGTCACCAACTTGGCAACCGGAGCGAACGTCTCATAGAAATCCAATCCTTCAATTTGCGTAAATCCTTTGGCTACCAAACACGCCTTGTATCGTTCTTTCGTGCCATCTACCTTACGTTTGACTTTATACACCCATTTGTAAGCAATGGGCTTCTTGCATGGGAGAAGAACCTCGAGAGTCCAAGTTTGATTTTCCTCAAGAACAACAATCTCTAAGGCCATCGCATCCCTCCATTGTTCATCTCGCACTGCCTCCACGTGGTTTCATAGCTCAACAATTGGACTCATCGTTCCAAGAAATGCCTGGTGACTATGAGAAAAATTATAAAATGCCATAAAATCAGATAATAGATAAGGTGTACCTGAGGATGATGTATGGGAAGGAAGCTTTAAGGGGATAGATCTCTTTGATCACGGAGCCATTTGCACGAACCAAAGATTCTCAAGCTTCCACTATTGCATTCAAATGTCCACGACCACTTTTGGATTTGGTCCTAATATGAGCAACATCAGAAGGACTAGTAGTGCTTGTTTTTAGTGAGTTGCATCGGTCATCCAATAACATCGAAAATACAACATAATTATCAAAACGCGAAGGAAGTCGCGAGGCTCTATGTGGACGAGATGTGATGGTCTTTGCACGACTATGATCATTGACAACTAAATCCCTAGGTAGTGTGAGATCCCCCTTTCTTCCAAGTTCTCCCTTGGGCTCCCTAGGTCCTTGCTTCCCCTTAATTCGCACTCCTCCAAGTCTTCCTCGACTCCATCACCTTTCCCAAACCTGAAATGACCCCTATCGCCCTCATCAACTAACGAAAAATTAGTAGTAGGTTGAAAAGTTGTTTTCGGGTTTTCAATGAAAGGAAATACACTTTCATGAAAAACAACATCGCCAGAGTAGAAAAAGACATGGCACTCAAGATTAAATAATTTCCAAGCCTTCTTGGTGTGAGGATAAGCAACAAAAATGCACCTTATACTCCTAGGGTCAAACTTATCTCCTTCTTTATGATGCGCATAATACAAGCATCTAAACACGTGCAAGTGATCATATGAAGGATGAGAACCAAATAGCCATTCAAAGGGCGATTTTCCTTCTAGCCTAATTGTTGGAGTTCAGTTTATCAAATAGACCGCGACACATTCTCCCCAAAATTTAATAAGAAATTTTGCTTGAAAACGCAACACCCTAACAACTTCAAAAATATTTCGGTGTTGATGCTCGACCCGCCCATTCTGTTATAGAGCATGATACACATGGTTTTATGAATTATGCCCTTTTTAGTGAAATTTTTTTTCATAGGAGCTAAACAAAATCCCCCTCTATTATCCCTCCTAATTCGCTTGACACGTTTATTAAATTGTGTTTCAACCATCTCACAAAAATCTACCAAATACTTGCTAGCTTCAGTTTTCTCCATAAGCAAATGCACCAAATACATCGACAATAATCATCAATAATAGTCAAGAAATAACAAGCACGACAACTAGCATATTTTCTATAAGCACCCCACAAGTCACAATGTATAAGATCAAAAATATCTGCAACATGATTATTACTAGAAGGAAACAAATAGCAAATCTATTTTTCTCGAAAGCAAGAATCACAAATAAAATTGTCCTAAAATCATAAAGAACCAATTTTTGAAATGAAAGACAAATGTTGACTTATTTGGTGACCAAGATGCTGAAGCCAAAGAACTGAGGAATCTACTGGTTCCGTCTTCAACGCCACATGTTGCCCCATTGATTTGAAGTAGTAGACACCCCACGAAGCTCACCAACTCCAATCGACATCCTCGAGATGCGGTCCTGTATCACACATAATTGATTAGTGAAAACAATTTGACAATTAATCTCAGAAATCAACTGACGTATGGAAATTAAATTACAAGTCAAAGAAGGCACATGAAGGCATTAGATAATGTGACTTATTTACTTAAAACAATCTTAACCTTCATAGTCGCGATTGTTTTTTGTCATTTGTCAACCAAACAGGAAATGAGGTCTATTTTTTTATATCTTCTAAAAGTCTGAAACTCTCGATCATGTGGTTGGAGCACCACTATCTAGTATTCAAACAAATTCACTGCATGGCTTACTGAAAAGTTTGTCACTGCTCTCACAATTTAGCAAAGTTAATAGCATCTGAAACTGCTTTTCGGATAATCCTTGCATCATCGGAAGTCCCTCAGAGCTGCTCCCAAAGGTATAGAATGCCGAGGCCCTCTTTCCTCTAGAACTAGAAACCAAGAGCCCTCAATTTTGCTATTGTTGGGCCAAGGATTGTCCGAAGTTCTATTGGACTCCTTAGTTACCAATGTTTCTAGATGAATCTCGACTTCTTCCTCCTTGGTTCCTTTCTTTTGTACCAACCCACCAATCCGAGTAACCAATAAGCTCGAAACAGTTCGAGGCTTAGTGTCCCTTTTGATTATAATGGGTACATTTTTTATCTTCTCTTCACTGACTTTCTTGTCCTCCTCTTTGATTACTAACTCGCGACGTTTGTCTCCTACCAATTTGTGTAGTAAGAACTACGACTTCTACCCCTTCATCGTGACCACGAGCTATGTCCCCCTTGCCTTTCACGCTTGACCACCATCGAGTAAGTCTTGTCCAATGTAGCCAAAGGTTTTACGTTCAGAATTTGACTCCTCACATCATTAAAAACAACAATTTTGAGACCAATAAAAATTGGTGAAGTTTCTCGGTCTCCTTCTCCCTCTTTTGCTCTCGCATCAAACCATACATGCAAATTTGGGTCTTTGACTAACTCCCAAGTTCATCCTACTTGAACTTAAGGATCGTAAAGTATTTGGCTACACACATCCTGCGTTGTCGAAGCAGCATGATCTCACCTTTCAATTGATGGATGCGTGGTTCATTCCTAATAGAATATGGCTCCTTGAAATCATCCCAAATCTTTTGCACCGTCACTGTATAAGAAACGCTCTTTCGAATCTTCTCTTTAAGTGTGTTTATGATTCACAACTTGAGCATAGTATTCATGTTCTCCCAACACGCAACCTATAAAGTCTCTTCATTTGGTTTCATCTCGATTTTGCTAACAAAAGTGAACTTGTTTTTCGCCTGTAGGGCTGTCATCGTGGCTCTCACCCACATATCGTAATTGTCTCCATTCAATACAATGGGGATCAAAACCATTCCAGGGTGATCCGATTGAGAAAGGAAGATTGGTGATGGCTCTCACCCACAGGAATGTTGCTTCGCAGCGGCACGATGGCGCAGGAGGCTTCAATAAAAAAACTGTTCTGATTCTATGATAAAATTTTGGGAGAAAAATTTTATTGTCGAATTTATGATTAATTGGCAAAAAGTTACAATTAGATGTTATATAATAATCTACCAAAAGGGAAATAGCAACCTTAGCTACTAACTTATCACTAATTATAATTGGGCCAAATAAATAAATAAAAACAACGAAATTACAATAGTATATTATTCATCTTTCCCTTTATTTATGAATTCTTTTAATAATCTAGGCATAATTCTTGTTTCATGTCTTTTTAAAGGTGACAATTTAACATGAAGATGTGTTATAATAATCATTTTTTAAGCCAAAAATAAGTTGCATTTTTGATGACTTTTTACTCAAACCAGATGAGAATAACTAAGAAACCTAGACTTGAGATAATGTTACCCAATGGGAATTTCTTGAATGTTCAATGTTTTGCCTCTAAAATTATATAATAGTATTGCATATGTGGATACAACTTGTGAGATGTGGAAAGTTTTGTAGGAACTCTTATCTTAAAAAAATAGGGATGAGAAAATTGCTTAATATAAGTCAATCATATAATTGAACAATAATTTAAGAAGGATAGGAAATAGAGAATATAAACCGACTTATAGTGATTTGACAAACAATCCTTTCCTTACATCTATTCCTAAGACTCTTTTTAGAATTTAATTATAATTTTTCTTTTAAGGAGAAGAAATTTTTTTTTACAATCTTTCTTGGTAAAGAAGAATCCTTTTACAATCATCTTCCAATTTGAAGAAAAACCTCAAAACCACAGTGAAACACTCCAAATATAATAATATAATGCTTTAACCAAAATTTACAACTCAAAATACCTTACTTTACTACTTGAAATTTAAAGAGTAAGAACTAGTTGTATAATGGCTAGTTTCAAACCGTTGGTCGACCAATATTAGCGTATTTGTCGACTAATATGCATTAAATATACAGATTCATTAGCTGTTGAGGTATTGGTTGATAAGTAGGCATATATGTTGACCAATATGACATAATGGTTGACTAGTACATCAACCAATGTTACAATAAACCTTAGCACATCAACTTTAATAACTTTAACCTAAATTAGTTGACCACTAACTTATGTAGGCTGACCAATTCCTAAAAACATGATTTTAATGACTTCAAATGCTCAAATTCAATTTGTTTAATGCAATTATGATTTGGCACTTCCTAAAAAGTTCTCTGAAGAGTGTTTAAAATATCAAGATGCTTTTCTATTAAAACCAAAAGCTTCAAGGGTTTTTGATGAATGAAAAATCTCATGTAATGAAGTAAAATGAAATGTTTATACATGGTGAGCCTTTTAGATTATCAAATTAAAAAATAAGATTACAATTAATAATACAAAAAGTTAAATGACCTTGATGAGTCTTGATCTTCTTTGGTACTTGTTTCGATCTTCATTTCAACAATTGCAAACTTCAACTTCTCTTTATCAACTTCATAAACTATATTCTTGAGTTTATAGCTTCATTTTGTTCACAAATTGCATTTCATAAAAAATAATAAATTCATTGGTAGTAATTATGTTTTATCATCATGAAAACATCAATTAGAACCTTCCTTGGCTCAACAGTATCATTCAGTCTCAGATATTAAACATGAGATCTTTTCCTTTAATTAACAATGCTTATGCTTTTATAACCAAAGAAGAAAAACAATTTTTCATTACTTTAATTGGTTATGATCATTCAACTAAGGCAATAACTGACGAGTTGATCTTACAAAGACTAGAATTACTAGTACTTACCATCTTTCTACTATAATTAAGGCGATGATAATTAATCACATAAAAAATTAAAATAATAATCTAAAATGAATCAATATAATTAACTAACAAGAATGAATATTAAACTAAAAACAATGAAAGAAGTCAGTGATACCTATACTTCGAATTGTCCCAAAGATTTCTTATGCAATAATTATTTCACTAATTAATTTAATCTATAGTTCATTAGACCATAGAAGTTTCTATATTATGTTAATGTCTTTGGTCTACACTATTAACATCTAATCCTTGATTGATTTAATTGATTAGTTAATTTTATTATTAGGTTTGACCCTAATCTAGAAGATTCATATTGATCTATCTCTAGGTTTGCATTAAACTCCTTTCAATTATGATAGATCTATTCATATAAAAGGATTGCTCAGTTCCAATTGCATAAAATCATACATGAAATAACATGCTAGTAATATTAATTCAAGAATAATTAAGAACATATAATTGAATCTCAATAAACTAAAGAATGAATTAAATTAAAATAAAATCACTATAAAGACCATCCTAGTCATTTATTGCAATTACTAATAAAATTTAGTTCATAATTGTAATATCAAGATTAAAGAAAAAACAAAAAACTAAAGGAACCGTGATGAGATCCTTTTTAATTTTTATGAATTCCACTTTAGATTTATGGAAATCCATTGCAAAATATGTTTCTTTGCTTGGCCTTTCTATCATCTTAGGTTATCAATATGTGTTTTCTGGAGCCTTATTTGGCCCTTTCTCCAGCCTTTTACGAACCACCTTCAATATTTTCTTTATTTTCTCTTTTATAACTAGAAAATTATGGGCCTTGGAGTGAAATTTGTCACCCACATAGCCGTGTGCATAACTGTGTCCCTTATTTTTGCTTTAGTTCTTTGACAATTGCAAAGAAACACGATCTCAAAAAGCTACATAATCATGGTTGTGTACCTCAAGGACAACTTCAATCTCTCAAAATTTTCCTTAATTTCATCCTATTTGTAACACCCCACTCCCGCATGACCCGAACCCGACATCGATGATGATATCCGAATCTGTGCCCTGCGAGGGTGGCGTGCTACAACACTCAGTCAAAACTCAGTATAATTTTTTTTGAAAATATAAGCATACACTAGCGGAAAACCATAAATGAACATAATCACCAGTAATTCCAATGGCCATAGGGGCCCTTTTCATAAATACAATTTATTTCCGTCTGTTGACTTTACAAATTGACCTAATCATTAAAACAAAAATTCAGAAAAATTCAAATTCTATCAGACACTAATGCAGATGCGAACTGATCCCGACCACTTCTCTCGCTCAGTAACAGATACTATACGCCCGTTGCCTAACGGGGTATTCTTCTGGGTCCTGAAAAATAATTACAAATTTTGGGTGAGTTTTGCGAACTCAGTGATGTAACCATCATTGATGGTTCACTCAATTCGTGTAACACATCATGTCACATGTAATATACTCACATTGTTGCATATTAGATCACATTTCACAATTGCACTTGAGCATAGACAATTTATACATTTCATTCGATTAGACATACTTAACCAAATGAATTCATGCAAAACTCAAGAATAACACAGTTGTTTCATAATTTACATTCAAAAGTACCACATGATTATTACCACAGAAGCATGAGGCATTTTGCCTTTCACTCAATCACAGAGATTAAATCAAATGCATATGACATATGCATGTGACATTTTTTTTCAATTTATTTTGGTGTTATGACCGAGCGCCTGAACTGTCCCAATAAGGGCACATTAATCGTTGAGCCAGAGGCTCTAAAACTGTCCCAATAAGGGCACATTAATCGTTGAGCCAAAGGCTTTGAAACTGTCCCAATGTGGGCGCATTAATCATTGAGCCTGAGGCTCTGAATCATTATGGGCTCAAGGCCCGAATACATTGAGCTTTAAGCTCTCGGTGACTGCTCCGGTCACAACTGTCATTAACTGATCATGCATTCATGCATGGAATGCATATGTCGCAATCAAACAATGTCAACATCACAATTTGTCCCACATTAGCACACTCAAACAAATAATTCACAATGAATCACATGAAAATCACATATAGCACTTCTATGTCATAATCTCTCAATACATTGGACCTCCTGTCCGGAATCCAGTCATAAACAACGCATAAGCCCACCATTATTCTCCACAGAGTTATAAGTGCAGAATTATAAACAATTAATAATTAAGAAACCATCTAGGTTACTCACCAATAGCTTCCGAAGCTAATGCCTGGAAGTCTCGGCAATGTCTGTGAGTTGACGTTCTAAATGTGCCTCTATAACATTCAAAATAACCACATATTACCAAATGTACAATCAGAAACATTTAATAATGCACAAGTAGCAATTAAAATGTGTACAATGCATGTTCGTGACATTCCCGGCACTATTCCACAATTTCCCGTCACAAAAATTTCCTCTAAAAATTAGAAAATTATAGACACTAAAATCACTCAATTTGGACCTCTATAGGTCCAATTATAAATAAAAAACGGACCAGAAAAATAATTATCTGATCCCTCACTTCGACCTAACCAATCTCCGTCAATTTCAGCTCTAAAAATTCACAATTTCACAAAACAATGAAATTCAATGTTTTACGAATCCGATGCCTCGAGAATCAGGTCAATCGGACGATGAAATCAACCACAAGTTCATCAAGCCATCCACTTGAATAAGAAGGCACCAATTGGCAGCACAC
>JANZLF010000221.1:32628124-32667119 GCA_026546835.1 Erythroxylum foetidum
TTGAATTCGGATTCCGACGTTAGGTGGGTAACATTTTTATAGTTGTTGTGTAATGGGCAAATGCCCTATGTGTGCTACCTTTGTTAAATTGTGTGTATATTGAAAGTGTATTCCTCTGATTTGAAAGAAAAGAATGAAACTATGACGATTCGATGAAATGAAAGAAGCATAAAATGCTATTCTAGTGTTTGAATATGTGAGCATAAATTGGTTGTGATTGGGCGAGAGAGAACCTATTTCGTTAAGTCACGTGCACGTTGACCCCCTAGCCTTCTCCCGGCTGCCCGCTTGAGGCCTACGAGATCCGAAAATGGACTCGTCGTGTTTACGGTAAACTTCGGTTTTCGTCGTGTTTATGGAACTCTCGAGCCAATTGTGTGCATTTCATCATTTTGGTGTTATGATGCATAATATGTGTTTTAATTGATAGAAGATTCCATGTTATGCTTTATGTGATGATTTTGGCTAATTTATGATTTATGTGATGAAGTTGAGTTATTTGTGCTTTATATGATAGACTGCAAATGTTTCGGATTCTTTATGTGTTGTATGGCTCATTACTCGATGGCTATAAAGGTGTTAGCCACTGAGCCGTGTTTGCTCACCCCATTCTCCCTCCTCAGGTGCAAATTCTAGTTGAGCGCGGAACCTTGCAAGGCATCGGGCATAACTCCAAGAAACTTTAGACACTTTTGTATTAAGTTAGTAACTAGCTTTCGGAATGGCTTTATAAGCATATTAAGCATTGAGCATCTCATATGTTGTATTTTGGTACTTGATTCATGATGGATATGATGAATATGCTGATATGTAATTAAAGCTATGATTGAACTCTTGAATGATTGATAAAGAGATGAGAGCTCTAGTACTCTCTTCTTCATGTGAGTTTGTGATTTGCGATCTGTGCTTGACCCTGAAAAGGGTATATGTATGAGTCTTTTGATCATTGAGTTGTTGTTGGGTTTTGTCTAAGGATAGCTTGCTGTAAGTTGCAAAGGTTTATGAGTTGTGATAAGGAAAGACTTAGAGATAAGATTGGTAGTGATCTAGAAAATGTTCACTGAATATGCTTTAGTCTTTTAGCCATAACGTTTTCTCTAGTGATCCAAACGAGATGATTCTTGTTTTGGATTAAAATAGAGACATATGGCTACATTTTATAAGAAGACATCGAATTTCAATTCTGTGTCTAAGAGTCTCGAATATTGTCATGAAGTTAAGGTTCGGGTGTAGTGTTGGTGCAGGAATGATAGTCTTATCTTCTGGCTTTAGGGAAACTTTTGGGATTGATAAAGATAGATTTTAGAAAAATTCTGCATGAAAGTTCTAGATTTTTCTCTTAGCTTTCTAACTAATCAAACCGTACCTAATTTAGAGTTCTGAGTGAAGAGTTATGCATCTTCGAAGTGGAGACATTCTGGAGGAAAAGGTCAGACGAAGTTAATCTTCACCTTCGTCTGTGTTGACGTCATTGTCTGTGATGATGTCATCTTAGTCTGTACTGATGTCATTTTCGTCTGTGCTGACGTCATCGTCTGTGATGACATCATCTTCGTCTGTGCTGACGTAATCGTCTTTGATGACATCATCTTCTTCTGTGCTGACGTCACCTTCGTCTGTGCTGACGTCATCGTCTGTGATGATGTCGTCTTCGTCTGTGTTGACGTCATCGTCTATGATGATGTCATCTTTGACTGTGCTGACGTCATCGTCTGTGATGACGTCATCTTCGTCTGTGCTGACATCATCGTCTGCTCTTGGTTTTGACCATTTTCCCTTCTTTTGGCCATAACTTTTTACACAGACCTCTGATTTAGCCGATTTTCGAAGCGTTGGATTTATAAGAAAATTTTCTATCTTTTTATACCTAATTGGTCAGTATTGCTTTTAATTTAAAAAAGGTGGTTTGAAACAAAGTGTGACGATCGGTTGTCAAAGTCTGAATATACTTCACTAATTTTGAAATATCTTGGGCTATAGAGCTCCGATTGAGACGATTATTGTTTTAAATTAAACTAGAGACCTAAACCTACAACTTTTATGAAGGAACCAATCATCAAACTAGCCTCTAAGGTTTTCAAATTTTGACATGAACCAATCAGCAAACTAACCAAAATTTTGCTTATTTTGGTTATAACTTTTTCATTTCTGATCCGAATTGAGCGTTTTTAGTGGCGTTAGAATCGTTAGCCCGTGAGGAATAATTGTCCTTAGGAAGCCAATCTGGATTTTCATTTGGAAGTTTCGCCTAAATTTGTGGTCAGTGTGTGGTCGATTTTGGGCCTGCTATGCTTGTGTGTTTCTGAATGTTGGGCCTCAGAGACGGGGTCTAACACTTTTCCTCAATTGTAGACCTCGCTCTCTTGTTTATAACGAATCAAACATCACCTCAATTGGAATTCTACACAATTAGTTATGCCCCATAAATTATAACACAACATTCAGAAATTTCGTCCCTCGCCGCGGCGTGCAAAGGGTCACTCGCTGCGGCATGGGAATCGTTCGCCGCGGCAAACCCGCTTCTTAAGCTCGCCGCGACGCATGAGGAAGGATGCGTTGCAGCTTAAAATCCTTCGCTCGCTGCGACATCCAGTCTCGCTCGTCGTGGCGACGTCCTTTCCCAGCTCGTCGCGATCGCGCATCGTGGCGAGGCGCCTTCTAGACGTCGCGACGTGTGGGCAACATCACCTTCTCCGATCGATTTTCCGTCCTTTCTCTCTCTAAAAACCAGCATTAATCACTTTCAACTACCCATTTCTTACACAAATCAACCCATGTATGCATTAAACTCAATAAATAACAACATTAAACCATTAAACTTACCAATCGAAGCTCAAATCTCTCCAAATCACGCAACCCTAATCTCCGAAACCTTCAACCTCTAACACCCATGGTTTTCACCCTTTAAACTCAACAATCCTCATCTTCATTGAGCGTCAAGCTAGCTGCGTACAGAGAGAGGAAACAACAAGCAACAAACGTGGGTGGAGGAAAAATCAAAATCGTCACAGGAGAGGGAGAAACGGTCGCCCTAGGAAGGAAAAGTTTTCCTTTCCTCTCCTCTTAACCTTATATATTTTCAAGCTAATCACTTAACTCTCTTGTCTTTATCCTCAAATCTCTTTCTCGATTCACAATTATTTCCAGTCCAATTTGTCTCCGAATTTCAAAGGCTCGACATATTAATTTTTAAAATCATAAATATAAATTTTTCATAGCCATTGAACAATTATTTCAGTCCAATTCATTCAATCAGTCGGCCACTCGAAAAATTTTCGGTCCGGACATTTTCTCCCAAATTTCTAGAAAATTTCCTCGGGTTCACTTTCAATTAACAGTCACTCTAAATATTTCCAATTCAACTATTCAGACCCAATTATTCCAATATTTCCTAAATCAAATCTAATTATTTCTCAAATTCTCAATAAAACACATTCAACTCTAATTTTCTCACACCTTCACAATTTCTATCGATATCACAATCAAATGCCAGGAAAACGTCATGAATGCATATACCTATCAGTGCATGTGCTAAATGACTCAGTCCTCTACAATTAGAGGCCAAATAAATGTTCAGTCGATAATACGCGGTAAAAATCCTAACCTGTTCTAAATTACCAATATAACCTTCCCATCGGTAACGGGATGTTACACTTATCTCTTAATCAATGTTTCCACTTGTTATTCAATTATACTGCCATTTGTCAATGCCTTACCTATGCCAAATGTAATTTAATTTTCATGTACCAACTTATGTTGTCACTTAACAATTTCCTAGTCCAAATGTACATTTTAATTAATACCTTAATTCTCTAATGGTAATAATTAATTCCAAGTCACTAAGTATGATCCATTAAACAAAAATTCAAGACATGTATAATTCACATTCAATTCATATCACAATTTTAACACCTATCTCATTTATTTTCATGGATATGTATCATTCCAACTAAGTTGTAATTTGAGGCCTTTCAATTCTCTCCCCCTTAAAAAAATTTCGTCCTCTAAATTTATATATGATGAAAATAGTTGAGGATACTGAGCTCTCATGGTTGATTCTAGCTCCCATATTTCTTCCTCGAGTCTATGGTGTTGCTAGAGCACTTTCACCAAAAGTATTTGCTTATTTCTTAGTTGTTGGACTTCTCTGGACAAGATAGATACAGGCCCTTCCTTATAAGATAAATTCAATTTCACTTGAATTTCTTACATAAGTATCTTATGTGAATCATCAAATCAATATTTTCTCAACATAGAAATATGAAATACATCGTGCAATTTAGCTAATTCTTCAGGAAGAGCTAATTAATAAGTTACTGGTTCGATTCTCTTAAGAATCTTATAAGGACCAATGTATCGTGGGCTAAGCTTACTTTTCTTTCCAAACTGAAGTATGTGTTTCCATGGTGATACTTTCAAGGATACCTTATCGCCTATTTGATACTCTGTAACACCCACATATCCCCTAGGAGGATATGCAGATGCCATACATAATAACACCCAAAACATATCATAATAATAATTCCAGGCATTCTCAGAAAATCAAGAACTATACATTACATTGATTTCATTATGTTTTAGACATACTATACATAATGTATTGACATAACACCAAACATATTACATGCCTTGAAATCCAAATTTCTTCCTATTTATAAATATTACAAACCATATATGAAAATACAGCCTATCTTATCATACTGAGTACAAGTCAGTAACATCAACAAACTGAACATTATTCATAACAAAACAAATTCCACATTGGCCACTGCAGTTGTTTTTATCCCAGTCTTTATATCCTTCTATCTGAACCTACACGGGTTAAATCCACCGTGCTAAGCATATAGCTTAGTGGGTTATAACTAACTAGGCTACATAATGAAATCTGTTTTGAAACATTTACATATTCTAGTAGAACTTAATATATATTTGTTCCAGAGCAAAGCTCACCATTATCAGAATTCAAACACAATGCATTTCAGAATATAGAATATTTCTCATGTTGAGGCAAATCATTTAAGTTTCATCTCAAAATGTGAAAATGTTAGAACTGATTATCAAAATAGGGTATAAACCCTTAAGATTTGAATATGATTTGAACTAGAAAAGACTTTGTTTACATCAAAACAAAACATGTATCAGAATACAAAACAAGTTAGACTCCTAATCCATTTTACAAAAGTGGGTAACGGGACTAATACAAGAGATATAGTGATTAGTATCACAGAATAGGAGAGACTTATGCCTCAATAACAAGAGTCATCGAAGTGTCAGTAGCAGGAGACACCAAAGTGTAAGTAACAGAAGACACCGAAGTGTCACATAAGCAGCTGCAAACCCTTCTAGGCATGCCTATTTACCCATAGCTAGGACTTAATAGTTTTTAAAACAAAACAGGTTCATATGTCATACAATTACAAATATGTGAAATAATATATCAATAAAGGTATTGAGTCATCAAAAATAGGAAGCACTTCTAACACAATCCCAAATAGCAAACTCCTCGGACATTGATGGTTTAGAATTATCACAATATTACCACAGAAATTCCCAATTTATAAGCATCCATAGTCAATTCATAATATATACTCATTCATTCATGATCACACTAAGCAATTCAACATTGTATTCATCATTATTAAACCATACATTCTTTACATTATCATCTCAATTAATAATTCAAAATTAAACTAACTATTACTCAATTACATCGAAAACACAATTTAAGTTCAAACACACCTTAAACAAGTTCATTTAAGTCCTATTGTTCCAAATAAATTAACGAAACTTATGTAGTTCATCAATACTAAAATTCAAGTCACATGCCTTTCATATTCACATATACTTTCATAAACATGTATCTCACATATACTTTCATAAACATGTATCATTTCAACTAAGGTATATTTTGGGGCCTTGCATACTCAATATCTTTTCTTTTTAAATTGGCATAGGACTTCTGACTATTGGTGGCAGCTTTCAATCTTTGTTAGACAACTTGAACTTTTTCTTCATTATCTTTCATAATTTTAGGCTTGACTATCTTGTTCTCACATAATTTAGTTTAACAAACCAGAGTTCTATACTTTCTACCATATAAGGCTTCATAAGGCAACATGCCAATACTAGTCTAATAAATGTTGTTATAAGCAAACTCCATTAGAGCAAGATAATTATGTCAAATTCTCAAGAATTCTAACACATAACCCCAAAGTATATCTGCCAATATTTAAATAATCTGTCTTGGGATGGAAAGCAATATTGAACTTGACTTGAGTACCCAAAGCCTTTTGCAAACTTTTTCTACAATCTTGAAGTAAATCAAGGATCATGATTAGAAATAATAGACAATGGTACTCCATGCAACATCACTACCTCATTCACATATATATTTGAAAGCCTATCCAGTGAATAATTAGGACGAACATGTCGAAAATGAACAGATTTGGTGAACTTACCCATAATCACCCACATAGCATCATGCTTCCTTTGAGTAAGAGGAAGTCTAGTGACAAAATCTATGGTAATGTTATCCCATTTCTATCGAAATAAGATTTAACAAACTAAATGGAGCCTGATGCTTAGCTTTAACATGCTAAACTATGAAACATTTGGATATATAATCTACAATATCACGCTTCATACCTGACCACCAGTAATGCTGCATCAAATCTTGATACATCTTATTTTCACTAAGATGCATAGTAAGGACAATATTATGGGCCTCAAACAATAACTTTTTTTTAGTTCATCACTACGCGGTATACATAATCGATCTTTATAATACAGATCACCATCTTCTTTCACAAAAGAGTCAGGTTGTTTGCCTTCTCAAGTTGCCAAGATAAGTTGTTACAACTTATCATTAACTTTTTGATCATCACATATCTGTTGTCTCAAGATAGGCCTAGCTTTTAACTAAGTTATTAAAGCCCCATCAAATGCAAGTCCTTATTCACCTTACTGTATTGACAATGCCAAAAATCCTACAACTTTCACTTTATAACTAGTGTCGCCAAATCTTCAATTGTTTGAGTGATATGCCTAAGGCTTATTTGAGCCAGTCACATTGTTTGAGTCATAACTCAGCTTACAAACCTCCACATTGTGTGATTTTAGTTTCATATGAAATCATACAAATTTCAGATCGAAACAACTTCTTCCAAAATTCAAAACACCAATATGGCAATCCCTAAATCATGCTTCAAGTGTACCTCAATTATATTCCAACTCCTCATAAATTTCATATCCAATTTCAACTCAAAACGATTCATTTGGCAACTCACAAGTCAGTGTCTTTAATGCAACAAAATCCATAGCAAAATCCATCAAACAAGCATCATGTTTTAGACCGTATTATATCTTCAGTTCCATACATATTCCATTCCAATTCAAGTAACATAGAATTCATGTTACAACATGCCATTAAGTTAGAATTCCCTTAATTAATTAGCTTTAAGTTCCTTTTTCAAAAAACCAACCAAACCAGCCCTTTTTGCAACCAATACACTTCCAAAATCTAGGTCGGTGTAGGATGATTATAACACTTACAAGGCTGCAGTATAGAAAATAGCTTGAGTTACCTTTTTGATGCAATGTATGGAAAGGAGTTTAGTGTGATAATACGTAAAAAATTGAAATAATTTAGACCAAAAAGAGGGGATGATTTCAGTGGATAGAATAAAAAATGAGGGCTGTAAAAACTTCCTTACAAGAGCTTAACACCTAAGCTACTAGGTGTCCCAATTATGCGTTGGCACATGTCATCAATGCAAGACTCCCATTTGCTCTCCATTTTAGGCTACCAATTGTTACAATTGAATTGGGCCACTTATCCCTTAAACAATGTTGCCATTTGTCATTCAATTATACTGGCACTTGTCAATGCCTTACCTATGCCAAATGTCATTCAATTTTCATTTACCAATTTATCTTGCCACTTGATAATTTCGTAGTCCAAATGTACATTTTAATACCTCAATTCTCTAACGGTAACAATTAATTCCAAGTCACCAAGTATGATCCATTAAACCAAAAATTCAAGACATATACAATTCACATTCAATTCCTATCACAATTTTACCACCTATCTCACTTATTTTCATTGATATGTATCATTCCAACTAACTTTCAATTTGGGGCCTTACAATTCTCTCCCCCCTTAAAAGAATTTCATCCTCGAAATTTATACCTGATGAAAATAGTTAAGGATATTGAGCTCTCATGGTCAATTCTACCTTCCATATATCTTTCTTGAGTCCATGGTGTTGCCAGAGTACTTTTACCAAAGGTATTTGCTTATTTCTAAGTTGTCAAACTTCTTTAGATAAGATAGATACTGGCCCTTCCTTATAAGATAAATTCGATTGCACTTGAATTTCTTACACAAGTATCTTATGTGAATCATCAAACTGATATTTTATCAACATAGAAATATGAAATACATCATACAATTTGGCTAATTCTTCAGGAAGAGCTAACTGATAAGCTACTGGTTCGAGTCTCTTAAGAATCTCATAAGGACTAATGTATCGTGGGCTAAGCTTACCTTTCTTCTCAAACCGAAGTATGTGTTTCCATGGTGATACTTTCAAGAATACCTTATTGCCTACTTGATACTCTATAACACCCACATACCCCCTAGGAGGATATGCAGATGCCACATATAACAGCACCCAAAACATATCATACCAATAATTCCAATCATTCTTAGAAAGTCAAGCACTATACATTACATTCATTTCATTATGTTTTAAGCATACTATACACAATGTATTGACATGACACCAAACATATTACATGCCTTGAAATCCAAATTTCTTCCTATTTATAAATATTACAAACCATATAAGAAAAATACAACCTGCTCATCATACTGAGTACAAGTCAGTAACATCAACAAACTAAACATTATTCATAAAAAAACAAACTCCACATTGGACACTATGGTTGTTTTTATCCCAGTCTTTATACCCTTCTATTTGAACCTACACGAGGCAAATCTATTGTGCTAAGCGTATAGCTTAGTGGTGAATAACTAAATAGGATACATATTGAAATCTGTTTTGAAACATTCACATATTCAAAAGATATCCAAATATCATGAATCACATAACAAAATATAACATAGTAGAACATAATATATATTTGTTCCAAATCAAAACTCACCAGTATCAGAGTTTAAACATAATGTATTTCAGAATATAGAATATTTCTCGTATTGAAGCAAATCATTTAATTCTCATATCAGAATGTACAAATGTCGAAACTGGTTATCAAAATAGGGTATAAACCATTCAGATCAAAAAATAATTTAAACTAGAATAGACTTTGTTTATATCAAAACAAAATATGTATCAGAATACAAAATAAGTTAGACCGTTAATATGTTTTATAGAAGTGGGTAACGAGACTGATACTGGAGATATTGTAATTAGTATCACAGAATAGGAGAGACTTATTCCTTAATAATAGAAGACACCGAAGTGGAAGTCTGGTGACAAAGTCCATGGTATGTTATCCACTTTCCATTGAGGAATCGAAATAAGATGTAACAAACTATATGGAACCAGATGCTCAGCTTTAATTTACTGACATGTCAAACATTTGGATATATAATCTACAACATCATGTTTCGTACTTGACCACTAGTAATGCTACTTCAAATCTTGATACATCTTATTTCCGCTAAGATGCATAGTAAAGACAGTATTATGGGCCTCAAACAATAGCTTTTTTTTAGTTCATAACTATCCAATATACACAATTGATCTTTATAATACAGATCACCATCTTCCTTCGTAGAAGAGTCAGGTTGTTTTCCTTCTTAAGTTGATAAGATAAGTTGTTACAACTTATCGTCAACTTTCTGATCATCACATACCTGTCGTCTTAAGGTAGGCCTACCTTTTAACTAAGCTATTAAAGCCCCATCAAATGCAAATCCCTGTTCACCTTACTGCACTGATAATGTTGAAATAATCTTTTGACTTAAGGCATCAGTCACAACATTAACCTTACCAGGATGATAATCCACAATGCAGTTATAATCTTTAAACAATTCCAATTAATTTTGTTCTCTCAGGTTAAGTTATTCTTAGGTAAGCAAGTACTTCAAACTTTTATGATTAGTGAAAATCCAACACTTTTCACTATATAAGTAGGGTCACCAAATCTTCAAAGAAAACACTACCACTGCAAGCTCAAAATCATGTGTATGATAGCTTTATTCGTATGGCTTTAGTTGCCTAGAGGCATATACAACTACCTTTCCATCTTACATCAAAACACAACGTAAACCGTTTCTAGATGCATCACTAAACATAAGATATTCCTTACCAGAAGTGGGTAGAGTCAATACAGGAGCTTCAGTAAGCATTTTTTTTAATTGATCAAAACTAGTTTTACATCTAGCAGACCATTCATACTTCATTCCTTTTCGTAGCAATTTATTCAAAGGGGATGTTATCACTGAGAACCCCTTCACAAACTGGCGACAGTAACCCACCAAGCCTAGAAAACTTCTCACTTCTGTGACATTCTAATGCAACTTCTAGTTAACAATTGCTTCAATCTTACTAGGATCAACTTTAATCCTTTGATAAGAGACAACATGTGCTAGAAAAGATACTTCCTGAACCCATAAATTGCACTTACTTAGCTTAGTATACAATTGCTTTTCCCACAAGGTTTGTAGCACAATCTGGAGATGCCAAACATGATCATGCTCATTCTTGGAATAGACTAGGATATCATCTATGAAAACAACAACAAACTAATCTAAATAAAGCTTGCATACTCTATTCATCAAGTCCATGAATGCTGCTAGAGCAATAGTTAATCGAAGGGCATTACCAAAAATTTATCCTAAATGCAGTCTTTGAAACATCCACATCCTTTACCTAAAGTTGATAGTACCCTGATCGCATATCTATCTTAAAAAATACCCTTGCACCTTTCAATTGATCAAATAGATCTTCTATCCTTGGTAACGAATATTTATTCTTCAGTGTGACTCTGTTTAATTTACTGTAATCAATGCACATCCAAAAAGTATCATCTTTCTTCTTAACAAATAAAACCAGAGCTCCCTAAGGTGAGACACTAGATCGAACAAAACCCTTATCCAGTAGCTCCTACAATTGAACCTTCAACTCCTTCAATTCAATAGGAGCTATCCTGTACAGTGCTCTGGATATAGGAGCAGTGTCAAGCATAGTTTCAATAGATAACTCCACTTCCTTTTGAAGAGTAAGTTCAGGTAATTCTTCATAAAACACATCTAGAAATTCATTTGCCACTGGAATATCTTGTAGTTTAACACTTTCCTTCTTAGAATCAATTACAAAAGCCTAATAAGCTTCACACCCCTTCCTAGGGCACCTTCGAGCTTATATAGCTAATACCATACTAACTAGAGAATTAATGCATATATCATACAATATCATTTCAGGTTAATCAAGTTTCCTAAACAAAACCGTCTTAGCACGATAGTCAACCACTGCCTAATGATTGGATAACCAATCCATACCCAAAATCAAACCAAATTCATGAAAAGGAAATTCAATTAGATTCGTTACATATTCATTTGGATCATAACAGGATAGATTCTATAATCATGATTAACTAACACACTATTACCTAGAAGACTGGTTACATGAATCTTATAGTCTAACTTATCTACAGGTATCTTTTTATCAGAAATTTCTCCAACGTAGGTATAACAATGAGTGGATCTAGGATCAATTAAAGCATGCATTTCATAATTAAAGAGAGAAATAGTACCCGTAATAACCTCAAGTGTGTCCTGATCCTCGCGAGCTTTTAAAGCGTACACTCGAGTAGAAGCAAAAGGCAAAGTAGGTCGATTAACAGTCTCTAAAAGAGTAGTTGGATTAGGTCTGATCTGACTAGATCCTTCATGACCTCTACCACGTCCTCTGTTTCTAGCACATGTATGAGAAATTGTTTCCTCTCTATTAGCTTGTGATGTTGAGGCTATCTCATAGGACAATTGGCTATCAAATGCTCAGTGCTACTACATCAAAATCATGCACCCATTACCCTCCTACATGTATCCCAATGATGTTTGGAGCAATGAGGGCTCTCCAGAGCACCAAAACCTTGACCTATAGAGGAACCCCTAATAGAATCAGTCGATGAGGGAAATTCTTGTCGCCTTCCCCTAGTTACAAATCTATGATTGAATTCCTATACAATAGAGGCACCTTTGTGACTTCTTTTACCCAAGGTGACCTCCTCTGGAGAAGACTCTTCGCTGAACCCTTTCTTCCCTAACCATCTCCTACCTTTCCATTTTCATAGTAGCTTGTACCAGCTTATGGTAACTCATCTGTTGCAAGAGGGTAAATGCTATATGATATTCTTTGATAGAATCATTCAGATCATCTTCAAACTAATGACACCTAAACTCCTCCGTAAGCATAGATTCACGGGCATACTTACTGGGTTAATTGAATTCTCTATACTACTTAACAATAGACAAGTTTCTTTGCTTCAGGTTCAAAAACTACTTCTAGTCCATTCTATAGGTTTAAAACACAGACTTAACTTTAAACTTTTGTGAAAAGAAATCCCAAGAAAGAGGCTCAAGTAACTGAGGATTCCTCAAAACAAACGTCCACCATTTGTAGGCCACTCCTGAAGAAGAGAGACAACACAACGTACATCTAATCTGTTAGGCATCTAATTTCATCTAACACCCTTTTCACCTTCTTTAACTAGAATTAATCTCTTTCAGATTCTTCCTGTTGGACCCCGATTTTTAAGTGACATTTAGAATTATTAAATGAAATGAAATAATGTTTTTATGCTACAAGGAAGTTGATGAGAAAAGAAATGAGTAGTGAAAGTATGAGATTTTGGAGAATTAAAAAAAAGTTTGACTTCTTGGTCATAGAAAGTTCACTTTTTAATTTAGGCATAATTTGAGAAACTGATCTTCACAAAACTTGTAGCTTATGTTAAAAGCTTTCTGTCGCCATAAAGTTTGATATTTTTTGATATCGGGAGTGAAAGTTATGGTCAGTCAAAGTAAGGTTATTTTACTTTGACTTTGAAAATGTTTTTAAGTGTAGTATTGTGCATGATGTGTTTTGACGAAAATTATGGACTAATATGTTCTAAATTGAGTTAAGTGGTTTTCTTGAAAGTCATAGAAGATTTTTCAAGCTTTACAATGATGTATATTATGCAATTAGTGGATGAGAGAATTGGGAGATATGAAATTTGAAAGTTTGAATGCGTTATAGGTTGGCCTAAGGTATGACAGAATCTTTGACTAAGAAATTGACTTAGTTAGAAATTGAATTAGCCTTTAAGTTCTTCATGAAAGTTGAAGATTTTGATTTGATCTTTAGTTTGATATAAAGTGTGCAATATTTGGATCATGGAATAATAAGTTATGATTTTTATAAATTTCTGTTATGATTTTAGCATGATTATTAGATGACAGAACTTTTGATTGGAAAATTGACTCCTTTAGAGATCAAATTGATTTTTTTGTCCTTCATAAAAGTTGTAGGTGACTTTCTGATCTTCACATTGATATAAAATATGATATATTTAGACTTTGGGTTGGAAAGATAGGAATTTTCAAAGTTGGCGTTTGTTTAGGGATACATTAAATTGGGGCAGTACCTTTGATAGGATTTTTGACCTCTTTAAAGACAAAATTGATTTTTTAGTTCTACATAGAAGTTATAGAGCTTTCTTCAAGATTTCCACAGAGACCAAATTTGAAAAATTTAGAGTTAAAGAGCAAGAGATATCAATTTTGGAAAATTCAGATATTTTATGTTGAAAAAAAAAGAGAGGTTTAGGCGCTGCTCGACCTCGCGAGCGCATAGATTCTCCCAGGCGAGCCCGTCACACTGCGACGAGCTCGTGAGGGTGAGTGAGGGCTCGCTGGGTGCGAGTCGCTCGCCCTCGCCCTCGCACGACGTCGTTTCGCCTGTTATTTCTCCTCTCCGCGCACGTGTTTCAGCCAGACCACGTCGTTTTGCTTCTCCTCCGCAAAATCATTTCGTAGTTCTCCTCTCTAGTGCGCGGTCATTTCTCCACGTACGACGTCGTTTCTTTCCTTTGCGAACGACGTCGTTTTGGTTCTGCTGATTTTGATATTGCCTCTCATCCGATCTTTGTTCACTCTTTTGCTTATATCTTTTCCGTCCGACATCCGATTGACTTGGTTCTTAAAGCGTTGGATTCCTAAGACAATTTTATACATTTTCAAGGAAAATTTGTATTTTTATAAGATTAAATTAAGGGTGATTAATTTAATCAAAATGAGTTAAATAATTTTTTAAACATGGTTCAGTCTTTTGAGAAATTCGGGACCTGTGGTGATCCGATTGAAGTGATTATTGAGGAAAAATAAAATTAAGACATGGGGCTACAAATCATATGAAGAAATGAAATTTTAATTTAGCCCCTAAGACTTTCAATTTCTGAATTGATGTCTGGATTAGTGTGCAGTCTTGGATTAGGAACATCTGAATGTATTTTAGCCATAACTTTTTCTCTGGTAATCCAAATGAGGTGATTCTTAATTTGGATTAAACTAAGGAAATAGGGCTACAATTATTATGAAGACATCGAATTTCAATTTTGTGATTTATAATTTCAATTTTTGGATGGAAATAATCGTGCCGAAAAATGATTTAGCATAAGACATATCTGAAATATTTTAAGCATAACTTTTGATGTAGTGCTCCAAATGGGATGATTTTAGTGGGGTTATGAAATTAAGACAATGAGGAACAATTCTCTAGAAGGAAGTTTTGGCAAATTCCTTCATTTAGATGATAAGAAAACTGTCCTAAAGTAAGCATGAACAAAAGTAAAATGCAGGGGCAATTTTGGAAGACCACATAATGACTTAAGGTTTTAGGCTTATGTGTGAGGGGCAATTAGTCTTTATCTATTCATTAATGACATGGCCACCTATAAACAAGGAGGCTGTCATTTTTGGAGGAGAAAAACATGATACCTTGAGGAAAAGAAAGAAACAAAATAAGAAGAGAATGAGAGAAGCATCGGATGGGCGATGGAGAAGGAGAAAAAGAGAAAAAGCCTAAGGTTTTCGTTTTTTTTTTTCAAGCTTCCTAGAAGGTTTTGAGAGATGATTCAAAGGAAAAAGGATAGAAGAAATTAAAAGCTTCCTTTCAAGCTCAATAAATTCGAAAATGGTGGAGAAATTAGGTAAGAGAAAATTTTCAAGCTTTGGGTTTTTCATAAATTTTTTGTGTAGATAGTTTGGAAATCTTGTGGGTTTGTCAATTCTAAGATCAATTTTGGGAATTGCTTGAGATAATTGGATTAATTTTGGATGATGTTAATTAGGGGTATGCCCAATTTTAGTAATTTGGAGATTTTGAAAATTTGTGATTTAGATAGCTTGAGTATATGAGGGATTAATGTTTTCTAAGCTCAATTTGAGTATTCATGATATTTATGATGTTGAATTTGGGTGAAATTGGTTTAGGTAATTTTCAATTGGAAGAAGAAAAGAGAAAATGGACAAATTGATGATTGGGACAAGCTTTTAGCATCGATTCGAGGTGAGTAGTGTATTTATATTTTGAATTATAAGCTAAGTATGTGATTTTGAAAAATCAAGAAACAAAGGTTTACAAATTATTTTTTATATCAATGTTTGCAAATTATGATTTTTGAACGATTAAATTTCAATGCTTCTGGTATGATTTTAAGATATGTAAATAATTATGAAATTCATTATTATTCAAATGTTTCGAATAATTTGTGAAATAAATGACTTCATCGTTTGAATGAAAGAGAATTTATTGTAATTTATGACTTTGAGAAATTACAAACTTATTGCATTCTTTGTGATGGATTCATTGTTATGCGCCTTTTGAAATTTGTTAAATTTGTGAAATTTGTGCATGGAAATTTGTTTGATGTGACAAAGTATGAATACCAAGTTTTTGAAACTTACCTTCGGGCAATTTACTTTTCAAGCATGAATGTGTGTTATATGAGTTTGGTAAGGTCCCTTAAGTAGAGTCAGTGCACTGGTCTCATTTTTAAAAGGCTTCTCCCGCCTGCTCGTTAGTGGCACTGGAACTCCGATTTCAGACTCCCATAAGTCACGGCTACACTGGACCGTTATGCGAGAAAATGTAGTACATTCCGTTCATGGCTACACAGGATCGCTATGCGGGAATGTGCAGTACGTTCCGTTTTGGACCGACCCAAACTGTTTGAAATGTTATGTGACTTTGATTTTGTTCATTATGTGATGCTTTAGTTTTGATTTGTGAAAAGTTTTGGAGTTTTGAATACTAAAATATTGAGGTTTTAAACCGTAAAGGTTTGGAAACTGCTTAGAAATGACTTTTTAATAAATTGACAAGTTTGAAAAATAAGCCTTCGATCCCTCTTGTGAAAATTTTTATACAATGGGAAAAGTTTTAGAAAATGATTTTGCTTATTATTTGATTTATAAATATGTTACCCACGAGCAATAAGCTCACCCCCTTCATTCCCATCCACAGGTGATGAGAAGAAGATCGGGTGAAAGAAAATGAAGGTTTTCGTTAGTATGTGTTCATATTGTATTATTGTTAAGTTAGATGGTTGCTGAGAAATTTAGAATTGTTGTGTATTGTGTACTTTGGATTATGGTTATTGGTATTGTTTGTGGCTTGAAACGCCATAAAGGTTTTGTAAACGTTTAATTCATGATGGCATTGAGTTATGAAATTGTATATGGATATAGTATATCAATTTGTATATTGAAATGTGAAAGAATGTGAATTGGATTAACTGATGAAATGGTATTATTGGAGTGCTAGGTATAGATTTGTGTTTGTATATGCTGGAATTCCGGACGGGAGGTCCGATGAATTTGATGATTGTGTGATTGGGCTGGTATATAAAAGTATCTTTAAACCTTTTGCAGATTTTTGGGTTAATGAAAAATAGCAGTTATGCTGCCGAAATTTTTATGGCAAAGAAAGAATAAGAATAAGAATAAGAATAAGTTTTGTTAGAGATGAGATTGAGAAATTACATGATTAAGAAGAATTATATGAATTGAGTTTTGATTGAGGTTAAATTTCCAAAAGGGAAATTATATTGTTTTAATTTGTATAAGATTGAATATAGATGAATAAAATGAAAGAAATGAAAAAGAAAGAAAAAAATTATACCGGTTTCGTATTGGATTAGTCTAAGGATTCCAACGTGATAGTTATTTCTAAGATATTTGTTCCCAGATGTCGAACTTTTGTTCAGTTCAGTTGCTCCGTTTGTATGCTTTGAATTCGCTCCGTATTTGTTTCACATTTTTGTTATTCGATAATTCGATTCCTATTCGTTTCGCTTTCGTTTCTTCCGTCTTATGTTTCCGATTCGATTCATTGTGATTTTGTTTGCATACTTTGACTTTTGCCTCATGTTTCGTTCTTTCGAATTCGATTTCGTTCGTTTTTGCTTTCCGCCACTTCGTTTCGTCTCCGTTCTTCGTTTTTCTGGTTGAGGTCCGGTCTCGAGATCGGGTCCTAACAGCTTTAGACTGCTAAAAATATCTGAAAAGTTTTATGTAGGTGTGTTGTGATGGAAATCACCTATTCTCCGCTACACCTCACTCCGAATCAACAAAAACAGATGAAAAATTTGAAGATAGAAGATGTATGTGTGTTGGTGTCTGAAGAGGTCGAAGAGAGAAGGAAGAGATACTCTCGAATGTTCTATTCAGACATAAACAAAAGCCAAGGTAAAGTCAGATACACATGATACATTCAAGTCAGAAGCTAATGGATCAAAGCACAGTCGTATTACTTAAGCTACTTGGTAGGTAAAATTTCAAAGGACAGAATTAAGAGATGCAGAGATAGGAGGAAGGCGTAATACTTTTTTTTTCATATCCTAGCCCATTGCCAGTACCTGGCTTTTATACAAAGTCGTTCTACCTAACTAACACTATAATTCAGGAATAAACAGCTGCAAATCAAGAGATATATCCTCCCACAAACTAACGGAAACCAACAATATGGACTACTAACGACAGTAATAGACTAGACTTATTCCAATTGAAACAACAGAACGTGGAAAACCAATTTGATTGGGTCTAAGACAAATAAGAAGTAAGCAGTACGGGTAGGAATAACTGATTTAACTTATGCAACCCATGCACTTATCAATCTGTCCCCCTCAAAATGTCCCTGTCCTCAAGGACGGAAATCAGGATAAGTGCGTTGAAGACGTCGCTTATTTTCCCACGTGGCATCTTCAGTGGAAGCACCAACCCATTTGACTAAAATTTCCTCTTGTGGACGATAACGTCCCTTTTTAACGATTCGAGTAGCAAGGACCTTTTCTGGTTGAGGCAAAATGGAGGAATCCTCTGAGACTGGTGGTAACTGTGGCAGAATTGGGATCCCAGAACCAACCCATCGTTTCAACATGCTGATATGGAAAACATTATGAATTTTGGATCCAATTGGAAGTTCCAGATGATACGCCACTAGACCAACTCTAGACAAGACTTTAAAGGGACCAAAGAACCGTGGAGAGAGCTTAAGGGAACTGCGAAAAGCCACTGATTGTTGTCTATAAGGCTGTAGTCGCACATATACATAGTCCCTCCTTAAAAGCTTATTTTGTTACGATGTTGGTCTGCTTGCACTTTCATTCGATTATGGGCCATGGTCAGATTGTGTCTCAAATCCCGGAGCACCAGATCCCTTTTTTAAAGGTACTCGTAAACAACTTGAACTTTGGTTGTTCCAGGAACATATGAGAGCAAATTAGGAGGAGGCCTTCCGTATACAGCTTCAAATGATGTTAATTTGGTTACGGAGTGGCTTGCTGCATTGTAGCTATACTCGGCCCATGCTATCCAGTTAACTCATTTTGTGGGCTGGTCGTGAGTGAAACATCGAAGATATTGCTCAAGGGTGCGATTGACCACTTCCGATTGTCTGTCACTCTGTGGATGGTAAGCAGAGCTCATGTTTAAGGTAGTCCCTTGTAATCGAAACAACGTCTTCCAGAAAGTGCTTATAAAAATCTTGTCCCGATCACTGACGATGGACTTTGGTATGCCATGGAGGCGTACGATTTGATCCATAAAGGATTTTGCAATAGTGAGAGCTGTGAATGGATGCTTGAGCACAGTAAAGTGGGTATAATTGGATAATCGATCAACAACTACCATAATTATCGAGTAACCTTGTGATAGGGGTAAGCCTTCGATGAAATCCATTGAAATATCGCTCCAAATAGTGTCAGGAATAGGTAAGGGATGGAGGAGGCCGGCGGGTTGGAGTGTTTTGATTTTACACTGCTGGCATGTTTCACACTCTTGGATGTATTTTCTGACTGATGCTCGCATTCCCACCCAAGCAAAAGCATGTCGAATTCTGTTGAGCGTCTTGTGAAACCCAAAATGTCCCCCAGCTAGAGAGGAATGATGATCTGCCAAAATTATAGGAATAAGGGTGGATGAAGGACTCAAAAGAATTTTCCCATGCCTAAACCAAACACCATCTCTGTGTGCAAAAATTTGGGAAAGATGATTTTGATTGGTATTGTACGGATGAAAAAATGGGTCAGTAGAAACTTCCTTCTTAAGGGTGGCCCACCATGAGGGATAGGGAAAGGAGATTGCGTGGAACTCAAATTCAACAATATGAGAGAGTGAATTCGCCCCTTGATTTTCTGCCCCTCTTTTGTACTGAATCTCGTAATCATAATCAAGAATTTTAGGAAGCCACCTGAGCTAGGTGGGGATGGAAATTCGCTGCTCTAAGAGATACTTTAGACTTCTTTGATCAGTTCGTACTATAAATGGCCTCCTTAGAAGATAAGGTCTCCACCTTCGGATAGCTTTGACGATTGCTAACATTTCTTTATCATAAGTGTAGAGGGAAAGGGCTGCTCCTTTTAAGGCCTCGCTAAAGTAAGCAATGGGACGGTCATTTTGTGAGAGGATTGCCCCAACTCCGGACCCACATGCATCGCTTTCCACCACAAAAGGTTTGGAAAAATGGGGTAAACTCAAGATGGGTGCAGTGGTGAGTAGTTGTTTCAACCTTTCAAAAGCTTGCTCAGATTCAAGATCCCAATGGAGCCCTATCTTGGATGTAAGGTGGGTTAACGGTGCTGCAATTATGCCGAAGCCTTTCACAAATTTTCTATAATAGCCTGCAAGACCCAAGAAGCCACGGACCCCTTTTATTGTTGTAGGTCTTGGCCATACTTGGACTACCTTAATTTTTTCTGGGTCAACAGCGACTCAATTTGCGGATATGATATGCCCGAGATAGTCCACCTGTAAAACATCAAACCTGCATTTTGATTTTTTTGCAAATAATTGGTTAGCAAGTAAGATTTGTAAAACATTACGCAAATGTTGTAGGTGTTCTTCCCACGTCTTGCTATAGACTAAGATATCGTCAAAGAAGAGGAGCACGAATTTACATAAATGGGGTTTGAACAAGTCATTCAAGAGGCTCTGGAAGGTGGCTGGAGAATTTGTTAAACCAAAGGGCATGACCACAAATTCGTAGTGTCCTTCATGGGTGCGAAATGCTATCTTGTGAATGTCATCTTCATGAACACGGATTTGGTTGTACCCTGATCGCAAATCGATTTTAGAAAAATACCTTGCTCTATATAATTCATCCAAAAGTTCATCAATGACCGGAATTGGATATTTATCTTTTACAGTAATGTTTTTCAAAGCCCGGTAATCAATGCAAAATCTCCACGAGCCATCTGCTTTTTTACCAACAATACAGGTGACGAGAAGGGGCTTGTACTTGGCCGGATAATACCTGTCGTTAAAAATTCTCGTACCATTTTTTCTATAGCAGTCTTTTGGTACTGGGGATATCGATATGGACGCACATTGATTGGTTCCTCATAGGACTTCAATGGAATTCGATGATCTTGGAGCCATTTTGGCGGCAAGGCGGTAGATTCTGTAAAAACCGGTGAAAATTCATTAGTGAGCATTAGTGAGTTGTTGTAACGCAGAATAATCCAAGGGCTCCATTGGTGTTTGGTTAATTCCATGTAAAGCCAGTTGCTCGCCTACGTGAGAAAAACACATGGTCAGTTTGCAGTAGTCAGTATGTGCAGTAGGGTCCGTAAAAACTTGTGAAAATTTATCAGTGAGTAGTTGCAACTCAGAATACTCCAAGGGTTCCTTTGGTGTTTGGCCAATTCCTCGCAATGTCAGTGGCTTGCCCTCATGACAAAAGGACATGGTCAATTTACGGTGGTCAGTCTCAACTGGGCCCAACGTTTCTAGCCATTGCAGGCCTAACATGACCTGGCAAGCAGCAACTGGAAGGATGTAGAAGTCTACTTTGATTGGAATATCTTGAACCACAAGTTCGAGTCCCATACCAGTGCAATCAATTTTTTCACTGTTACCCACCATTACCTGAAAGCTTTTGTCACACATTATTGGCAAGGATAATTTGCGTGCCACTGTTTGATCCAAAAAGTTGTGAGTGCTGCCACCATCTATCAGCACAAAGACATCTTGATTTTTAATAGTTCTGGGGACGCGAAGAGTTCGTGGATGAGTTGTTCCAGCCATAGCGTGGAAGGAGATCTCTGGTAGTGGTTCCTCTTGGTCGGTTTCCATAAGGGCTTCATCCTTTTGTTCTGCTGAACATTCGGTGATCATAAAAAGTTGTGGACATTGGCACCTATGACCCAGTACAAACTTCTCGTCACAATAAAAACATAACCCCTTTTCCCTTCGCTCCCTAGCTTCTTGTCGTAATATTCGTCAGATTTGAACTGTGGTTGAGGGAGCTCCTGATTTCTGTACAGGAGGAGGTCCTAGAAGTCCAGCAGCAGTTGAGCTCTGGTTGCGCGAATATGAGCCAAGATTTTGGTTCCGACTTCCCATGCTATTATTGGTTCTTTTGATTAAACTGTTCTTTTCCTCAATGAGTCATACGACTCCAATAGCATCAGCAAGGGTCCTTGGTTGTTTCACCTTGACATCTATTCGTATTTTGTCCCTTAAACCTGCAATAAAATAGCAAACAAGAAACTTTTCAAGTAATCCATCTACCTGGTGCGAGATTTTTTCAAACTCTTCTTGATAAACAACTACAGTAGTGGTTTGTTTAAGCCGCGAGAGAGCTTCGGAAGGGTCTTCGTAGTCAATAGGCCCAAACCATAGAAGCAATGCTTTTGTAAATTCAGTCCATGTTAATGGCCCCTTGAACTTAGAGAGCCAACGGTGCCATTGTAATGCAATTCCTTCCAAATGAAAGGAAGCCAACTGAACTTGTTGATTCTCTGATACTTCTTTGAACTCAAAATACTGTTCTGCCTTATAGATACATCCTTGTGGATTTGCTCCGTCGAACTTAGGAAAATGGAGTTTGAGTTTATGGTCTCTGGGGTTTTGCAAGCTCATAGTATGGCTTGTAGATTGTTGATGTGTTGGGGTAGTAGAGGTCTGGGCACATGGGTTTTCATCGGGTGACGTGTGGTGGTTTTGCTGGGAGAATTCAATGGTTTGGAGTTTGGTTCGAATGGTCTATAGGGTGTTGTGTATTTGGTCGAAAGACGATTCATGACGCCCGAGAGCCTCATGGATCTCATTGCAGAATTTGATATTGGACTGATTTTGAGTTCCCATTGGAGCCTAACCTGGCTCTGATACCAAATGGTAGGTAAAATTTCAGAGGAGAGAATTAAGAGATGCAGAGATAGGAGGAAGGCGTAATACTTCTTTTTCATATCCTAGCCCATTGCCAGTACCTGGCTTTTATACAAAGCTGTTCTACCTAACTAACATTATAATTCAGGAAAAAACAGCTGCAAGTCAGGAGATATATCCTCCCACAAACTAACGGAAACCAACAATATGGACTACTAATGACAGTACTAGACTAGACTTATTCCAATTGAAACAACAGAACGTTGAAAATCAATCTAAGACAAATAAAAAGTAAGTAGTACATGTGGGAATAACTTATTCAACTTATGCAGCCCATGCACTTATCACTACTGAACTCAATACACAGTCGTTTACAATAAGTCAGAAGCTTCAAACAAAATACAACTGCAAATGACATAATACGCAGATCAAAAGATGAAGGATTAGTAACTCACGTGTGAAGCACATGTCCATTGTTTGATACATGCATACACATCCGAAAGTCATCCTCTTCTTCACCTATAAAGGAAGCAACTCAAGCATCAGACAGGGCGCCAAGATACACACAAAAATCATCTTTCACATTCCACATTGTATTCCATTATTAGAGAGTGCAAGAAAAGAGTGAAAAAGTTTGAGAGTTAGCTAGAGTACTTACCAATGAGTACTATGAGAGTTAAAAGCCTCTTGCAAATGTTTATGAATAAACACTTAACTCTGTTAACTGTTTTCATCTTCTTCATTACTAGTTGAAATCACTGAAAGTGGAAACCTTAGATGTAGATAGCAATTGAGGCTATCGAGCCAAGTAAAAAGTCTTGGTCTTTTTTGCTTTCTGCAATTTACTTATCTGCGAAGTTAACAAAACTAATCTTTATCAGTTTTGTTTGAACCAAAATAGCAATACAACACATATACCCAACAGAAGTGGTATCAGAGCATTCAAAAACTTCCTGGGGCATTTCTTGGTCCCTCCAAGCATCAAAAAATCATTAAGAATAGTCAGTAAGTATAAAGTATTTTAGTTCTTTAAACTACAGTCACAATGGTAGGAAAAGAAATGGATGTATTTACTGGAAAAGAAGAAGACTTTACCATCTGGAAACTCTATATGCAAGCTCTTTTTTAATCATATGATTGTTATGGAGCTATAGAAGATCAGTATGATCTTGAGACTGATCCAGTAAAGAAACTCAAAATGCAAAGACTTGCACATTACAAGTTAATGGTTCACTTATCACCAATAGTGATAAGAAAAGTGCAGGATTGTAACACTACACAAAAGCTTTGGACTAAACTTGATGAACTTTATGCAAAGAAGTGTCTTCCTAACAAGATGACACTTCTTCACAATCTTGCTAACTACAAGATGAATACCTCTGTCTCCTTAGATAACAACTTAGACTATTTCTTTAAGCTAGTTCAAGATTTAGAAGCTATTGATGAAAAAATATTAGAGGAGCATCAAGCTGTAGTGATTCTAAAGGCTTTACCTTCGGAATTCAATACATTCAAGAAGGTAATTAAGCATGTTAGTGGAGAATCCCTTACTGTAAAGAGGGTGTTAGACTCACTAATAGAAGAAATAGTAGATGTTAACCCTTTTAAGAAAGAGGCAAAAGCGAACAATCATGAAAAGAAATCTTATAAGAAAATAACAAGAAAGGAAAGTGGTAGAAGGGAAGTGGAAAGGATAAGTACACCAAGGAAGGTGATGAAAAGAAGAAAAAGGGAAAGGAAAGAAGTGCTTTTACTGTGATAAGAAGGGACATTTTGCAAGGGATTACAGAAAGAAGAAGGATAAGGCTACAAAAATTGGAGTTTCAAGGAATGTGGAAAAACCAAAAGATTCAAGTGGTGATGAAATTTTGGTTGTCATTGAAGATAGTGAAGATCTTAGTAGAGAGTGGATTTTTGATTTAGGGTGTACAATGCATATCACTCCTCATAGAGACTGGTTCACTACATTTGAACTAATCACTGACAAGGTTAAAATGGAAAATTTTGGGTAGCAAAGGATAGAGGGGATTGGAAGTGTTTCCATCAACATGTTTGATAGAAAGAGAAGGATCCTAAGTAATGTCAGATTTGTGTCTGGAATAAGGAGAAATCTGATTTCTAAAAGCTTGTTTGATAAGCAAGAGTTTCATATCAGATCGAAAAAAGGACTTAGAGAAATCTTAAGGGATGGTAGAGTCATCATTAGAGGAGTAAAAAGGGGTAGGCTATATTATGTTATAGGCTCAACAAAAGTCAATCAAGTTTCAGGGAATGGAAATCATGAACCAAGCAAGCAATGGCAGGCAAGGTTGGGTCATGTAGGGAACAAAAGCTTGTTCAATCTCTCTAAACAAGGCTTAATCCCTAAACAAAAGTTACAGAAGTAAGAATTTTGTGAATCATGTGTGCTTGGAAAGCATCACAGATCCAGTTTTCAAAAGGGAGCTCAGAGAGTCACAGAAATCATGGAATATGCTTACAGTGATCTCTGGGAGCCAGCTCAAGTGCCTACAGTAGGAGGAAACTTGTACTTCATGTCTATTATTGATGACAGATCTAGGAAGTGTTCGGTATATCCTATGAAGAGAAAGGACGAAGCACTAAAGAATTTCATAACATGGCATACACTTATGGAAAATCAGACTGGGAAGAAGTTGATATGCCTAAGGACTGACAATGGATTAGAATACTACAATAAAGAGTTTGAGGAATATTGCAACAAGAAAGGAATCTTAAGGCACAAAACATTAAGATCTACACCTCAGCAGAATGGAGTTGCTGAGAGACTCAATAGGATGCTCTTAGAAAAGACAAGGTGTGTATTACTCTCTTCAGGTTGCTCACACTCTCTATGGGGAGAAGCAATTAGGATAGCAACCTACCCAGTTAACAGGCTCCCCACATCTTCTAATGATTATAAGACTCCACAAGAGGTTTGGAATAGTAAGAAACCTAACCTTACCCACCTTAGAACTTTCGGATGTGCAGCTTGTGCGCATCAGAAAGAGGAAAAATTAGAACCTAGAGTAATCAAGGGAGTTTTCCTAGGCTATCTAGAGGGGGTTAAGGGATACAAGATCTTACTACTCGAAAAGGGAGGCCATAAAACAATCATAAGAAGAGATTTCATCTTCAAGGAAGATGAATTCCCTCTGCTGAATAAGAATTCTTCAAATTCAGACTATCAAAGGAAGTTCAGGAGAACTTAGGGTTATTGAACCAATCAGTCCCTTTCTATGTGCCATCAGAAACTAAAGAAGGTGGCACTCCTCAACCTATTGATGTGGAGCTTATACAAGACTCAACACATCATGAACAAAGGAGAGAAGAGACTGATGGTGTGGGAGAAGAAGAAACCCCACAAACAATTTCAGCTGATGAACAAGGAAGCATACAAGACTATCAACTCACAAGGGATAGGCAACCAAGATAGAGAATCCCTAATAGGAGGTACATTGACACAAACTTGGTTGAATATGCTTGTCTTGTGGCTGAAGGTATTGAATGGAAGGCTCCTGAAACTTTTGAAGAAGCCATGACTAGAAGTGATGCTAAACAGTGGAAGGAAGCTTGTAAAAAAGAGTATTCTTCTCTAATGAAGAATATGGCTTAGACTTTAGTGCCTAGACCTCTTAAAGTAAAACTGATGGAGGACAGATGGTTATTCAAGTTAAAAGAAGGAATAACAGAAGCTAAACTAGATATCTACATGGCAAGACTTGTAGCTAAGGGATATAGGTAAAAAGAAGGAGTTGACTACAAAGAAATATTCTTATCAGTAGTCAAATTTAAGACAATCAAACTCATTCTAGTGTTAACTATTGTCTATGACTGAAAAATCCATCAAATGGATGTCAAGATAGCCTTCCTATATGGAAAGCTAGAGGAGACTATCTATATGAAACAACCAGTTAGTTTTGCAGAAAAAGATAAGTCTGATTATGTCTGCCTACTTTAAAAGTCTTTATATGGGCTGAAGCAAGCACCTAGATAGTGGAACAAGAAGTTCCATGAAATAGCTAGTGAGATGAACTTTGTAAGAAGTGTCTATGACTACTGCTTATACTACAAGAACTTAAGAGGATAGAAGTCATTTTCATGGTAGTCTATGTAGATGACTTGATTGTTGTTGGAAAGGAGCTAGGCAGAATGATTAAAGGAAAGAACACTCTGAGCAAACATTTTGAAATGAAAGACTTGAGAGAAGCTCAGAAGTTACTAGGGATACAAATTATAAGGAATAGGAGGGAAGGAAAACTATGGTTGACTCAACAAAGCTACATCCGAAAGGTATTAACACAATTCAACATGGAATTGGCTAAAACTACCTCTATTCCTATAAGTTCACATCTTCAGATGGTTGTTGGTAAGAGCCCCCAAACTAAAGAAGAAAAGAAGGCTATGTTAAAATGCTCCTATGATGTTGGAGTTCGTAGCATCATGTATATGATGATCTATACCAGACCTGATCTTGCCATGCTATTAGCATTCTAAGCAAATTCATGTCCGATCCTGGCTTTGAACACTGGCAAGGACTGAAGAATGTCTTCAGATACCTTGTTGGAACCCTAAGCCATGAATTGTGTTTCATTAAGGCTAAGCTAGCTAAAATCAACAATCAAAGCCTACATGGATGTGTAGATGCAAACTACGCAGTAGATAAAGACACAAGAAAATCAATATCTACATACTACTTTACACTAGCAGGAAACACAATCAGTTGGAAGGTACAACAACAGTCAATTGTATCACTCTCAACTACAGAAGCAGAGTTTTATGCAATTACAGAAGGGGTAAAAGAATTAACATGGTTATTAGGCATCTAAGAGAAATCCAAGCTAACGTAGCTACAGCTATAATCTACACCGACAGTCAAAGTGCACTGTACCTGAGTAAAGACCTGGTCTTGCATGAGAGGTCCAAGCATGTTAATATTTGACTCCACTTTGTGAGGGATAAAATATCACAAGGCTTCTTCAACCTAGAGAAAATCAAAGGTGAGCAAAACCCTTTGGACTTCAGGACAAAAATATTAACTCAAAAGAAAATTATTTTTTGCAGGGACTACTTACAGATTACAGAAGCCCCTTGATTCCGAAGGTAAATCCATCCAATCTCACTGACATGGTGAAAATTAGGGTTTTGGATTCACAAATCACTCTCAGATTTTTTATCAGAGTGAAGATTGATGAAGTAGAAGGGAATAATGTGATGGAAATCACCTATGCTCCACTAAACTTCACTTAGAATCAACAAAAATAGATGAAAATTTTGAAGAGAGAAGATGTATATATGTTGGTGTCTGAAGGGGTCAAAGAGAGATGTTCTATTCAGACAGAAACAAAAGCCAAGGCAAAGGCAGACACACATAATACGTTCAAGTCAGAAGCTAATGGATCAAAGCACTGTCGTGTTACTTAAGCTACTGAACTCAATACATAGTCGTTTACATTAAGTCAGAAGCTTCAAACAAAACACAGTTGCAAATGACATAATACGCAAATCAAAAGCTAAAGGATTAGTAAGTCACGTGGGAAGCACATGTCCATTGTCTGATACATGCAAACACATCCGAAAGCCATCCTCTTCTTCACCTATAAAGGAAGCAACTCAAGTATCAGACAGGGCACCAAGATACACAAAAAAAAATCATCTTTCACATTCCACATTGTATTCCATTATTAGAGAGTGCAAGAAAAGAGTGAAAAAGTTTAAGAGTTAGCTAGAGTACTTACCAGTGAGTACTATGAGAGTTAAAAGCCTCTTGCAAGTGTTTATGAATAAACACTCAACTCTGTAAACTGTTTTCATCTTTTTCATTACTAGTTGAAACCACTAAAAGTGAGAACCTTAGATGTAGATAGCAATTGAGGCTATTGAACCAAGTAAAAAGTCTTGGTCTTTTTTACTGTCTGCAATTTACTTATCTGCAAAGTTAACAAATCTTTATCAATTTTGTTTGAACCAAAATAGCATTACAGCACATATATCCCAACATGTGTATTTGAGGATTGGCCGGAGAAACATAAGTCTTGATTTCAACTGTATACTACAAATCCAAAGCTTCTTGTTGATCAGACGTACAGGTGAAGTGTACAATTAAAATCAGCTGTACTCCAAATCCAAAGTTTCTTGTTGATGGAAATGGATGAACATGAGGATGGGGCAGACGTACATTCACATGCCTTTTCACGTGGAAATTTGTTCTATACCAACTCATGTGTTGCCTTAACTGCAGACAGACAGGAGCAATGTGAAAGAAATTGGGTTGTCGTCAACATCTTTGGGCTATTATTGTACAAGAGAGGCGATCATGGTCCAATCTCAATCTTCCATTGATAAACATTGTCTATTCTTTTAATTTCTTTTTTCAGTTTAGTTTTTGTCCGTTAAAACATGTCAAATGGTATAATGGTTTTGTTAATAGTTGGACTATTGTTTTTCAATTGCTTCTTTTGGAAAAAATTAAAACGTAAAATAAAATGGTCTCACATTAACCCTCTATTCAGAGACCACATTCGTTTTGTTTGGGATTGTTCACGTATGCATATATGATAGGACTTAGTTTAAAATAATAAAGGTATATTTGGTTCACTTAGAAGAACAATAATAAAAATTAAGGAATGAAATAAATGTGGCTTCTATTCTTTACTTATGTTTAACCGTAATATATTACCAATATCGTTTTTCATTCGGTTATTTATTTTTCCATACCAACTACCAGTCGCCCCTAAAATTTTTGATTAACAAGCGGTCAAGTCGTCATCAGCCTGCTTGCCTGCATCCTTTACTTCAACTGCAGAATCCTCCTGTCTTCGTTTAGCCTTTGCCTCCTCATTTTCTTGCTTTTTAGATTTGAGGAATTCAACTAGCTCAACGAGCACACTCTCAATTTCATCGCTCCTCAACAGCTGCTCTGCAACTTCTGCAGGAGTGATCTCAACTGTTTGAATCAAATCTTCAATTTCTTCAAATAACCTGTGATCTTTAATCCCAAGGTAATTAGCAGCGAGAACCCTGAATCCACAAGGCGTGCAATAGGACATGTGGATATGGACATCCATGCGTCCTGGTCTCAATAATGCTGTGTCTAGCTTGTCCTTGTGATTAGTAGTAAACACTATTATCCGTTCATCCCCGGAACTTGACCATAACCCATCTAGGAAATTTAGGAATCCTGACAATGTAACCTGTCCAAGATTCAAAAGCCATTCGCTAAAACAATCGATAAAAAAAGATTGAAAATAAAGCATTGCCATTAACAAAAACAGGGGAAACCAAAAAGGAAGGACACAATAATATATAGCAAGAGGGCAAACCTGGTTTTCTTGTGGATGATCATGATTTTGTGCAGCTCTTGATTGTGCCAACCGATCATGAAACTCAACTGTACAATCTATGTCTTCCACCACTAGTACGGATCTATTGGCAGTGCCCACAAGCAATCTCTTAAGGTCAGAATTCGACCTTATCTCAGTTAATTCCAAGTCGTAAATATCAAAGTTCAAGTAATTCGCCATCGCAGCGATCAAGCTCGATTTACCGGTCCCAGGAGGTCCGTACAATAAGTACCCTCTTTTCCAAGCTTTACCGACTTTCCTGTAGTAATCTTTCCTCTTCACAAACATTTCAAGATCTTTCAAGATCGTATCCTTAACTTTTGTATCCAGAGCCAGGGTATCAAAAGTGGAAGGATGATCAAGATTAACAGGTTGCCACGCATCAGCTGGATTTCCATACATCATGTTCTGGTCAACTGTGAAAATTCTGAGTGTTTTCTTATCTAGCATTATAGTTTTTCCTTCTTTGACAATGTAGGGAAAGTAAGATTGAAGAACCATGTCTTTGTGTTTCTTGTGAAAACTGACCTCAAATGATCTTGTTTCTGACATCAATGAGGAGTTAAAATCAAGACGACCGTGAAAGCCTGCTCTTTCAACTTGTCTGCAAACTAGAACCCACCTGAATTTGACACCTTGGAAAACATCTACTATCTCTTCTCCTTGTTCCATTTTCACAATAAAGTTATTCTCTTTCTCTGGTTTACTCACTTTGAGTCGTTGGGTCGATGGAGAAATCTTACTAGCCAGGTAAATATTGGCGGTCTCGTAGATTTCATTGTTGACAAGTCCATCGTGTTCATCGACGACGATGGTGAGTTGGTTCGAGAAGCGATTGAAAAATTTGTGAAGATTAAAGAAAAAGTAGTCTTGGAACTGATGAGGCAAAAGATCTTGAGCCACTGTTCGAGCAAGCATCAACGTTCCAGCGACAGACGCGGCCGTGGTCAGGACGGTCTTTGCGGTGGCTAGCTTGGCTTCGGCTGATGAAGTGTCCATGTTCATGTGATTTTGAAAATGTGATCGTGCCAAGATGTACGTTCTCGTAAGTAAGAATAAGATATGAAAGAAAGACGAAATTGAAATCCATATTTATAAAGAGTTCTTAAATCTTAATGGATGAACGGAATGCAGTTGACCAGAAAGACTAGGGAGTCTCTAGGAAGTTTCAAATCCGACAGTTTTCAGCATCTGAAAAGTCAAGAACTTGCAAGCCAAGGATTCTAAACAGGTTTCACCGTCTTAAAAGTCAAGAACATGAAAGCCATAATTTTAGATTTTGGTGAGCTAGTAATGATTTTTTTAATTTAAATGAATTTACGAGTTCGAACCGTTTTCATATATATAATCGTTTAAAATTTAAGACTATAATTTTATTTTTTATAAGAGACTTATCTGACTTAAACAAGAATTAGAATAGATACGGATGACTTAAAAGTATCTGTTTAAACTAAGTGACCAAGTCTCAAGAACTTGTGAACATGGCTTGTCGATGGGTCGTGCAGACTTTTGAAGTTGAACCCCGTGCCAGATCACACAATTTGACCAAGTCTCAAGAACTTGTGTAGGGACCTTTGGAAGCCATTTTCTTCAACAAATGGAGACTTGGTCAAGTGATGTGAACATGGCTTGTCGGTCGGTGGGTCGTGCAGACTTTTCTTCTTTATTCATGGTCAAAGTTTGTAGCGTTCTTCAATATTGATGAATTAATAAATTACATCGTGAGCTGGTAAGCTTTGAGTCAAGAAAACATAAAATCCATGGGCCTTTGGCCATTTGGACTTGCCTTCCCTCGAAGGTAATAAACTAAACTACAAACTCATGGGCTTCATTGCTTGTGTTATTATTCTTATTCATAATATTGCAAAGCTTGATGATATTATTATAGAGGCCCACTGGGACAATAATAAGAAGAAACTGCCATAGCAATCACTTAGATGTTCCTCTCCTTTCTCATGACAAAAACATGTACCCGATTCAAACAGCTTTTCAGCTTCATTTCCACCACTAGAGTCCAGATTGTATGTATATAGGTATGCATGTATGTTGTATAAATATAATCTGTAATCCAAAAATGTATATTTCAGCCTGAATGCTGGCAACTTCTTGCAGGGCAACACATGGCATTACCTAAGCAATGGGCCTGAGGTCGAGGCACTTATAATGGCAGTTATAGTATTCACCCGTAATCATGACTGGTGACCACATCATTTCAGTCTCAATCTGTGCTTGCTAAATTTTAGCCCCGTTCAGGTTCAGGACTGGAGTTATCAACTATATTACACCAGTGCGCGCTGCCTCTGCCTCTTTCATACAGTAGTTTGAGAGTTAGTCTTTCAATCTTCATTTTCTATTTTCTTCCAATTTCATCCTGACTTTTGTGTCGTGTTATTTCTGTATTAGTTCTTAAATACCCCAACTATTATTGTATTAAAATTCCAGCCTAATTTAATTATGAAATAGAATAATTAATTATTTGACAATAATTGGGACGATATCTATTCTTGTTTTTGTGTAAAAAACAAAAGCACAAATTCAAGAATCAAAATATGAGATTGACAACAAAAGAAGACTGATATTACAAATTGTTATCATGAAATGGATTCATTAGTCACAGAGCACTACCTCGAATGGAGGTTCCCATCTGAGTTTTGAGCACTAATATAAAAGGAAAATGCATTTTGGAAAACAAAATATATCAACTGAAAGTACCACAGTTCAACATTCTTAAAACCTTTTCCAAAGTGGTCCTTCTTCCTTTTTTCCTAAATGCCAATTGCAATCTGAAGCAACCCAAGCCATGCCCACTAAGGCCTAATTCAACATCACCGCTTTGGCCTTTCCAACTATCTGTAATTCCTGTTATCTGGCATCTGATATGTTGCCAGGGGAACAGTAAGGTCTTAAATTGTGGCTTACAGATGCAATTGTTACAAGTTTAAGCTACTTTGTATCTGGTTTATGGTGATTGTCAGTATTGTTGTTGACGCCAACTATGGTATAGATAGTTTTAACATGTATATTAACATTAATCGTAATTATTACAATTTAGCTTTTTAAAATCCTAACTTAAATCGATCTAAGTGCTTGATTTAAATTCAATAACTTATCCAAAAATTTAATTAACATAATCATTAAAATGATTTCAAGAATTAATTTAATGTAGTAAGAGCGATTATTAAAAAAAAAATTGGAAACTGCTGATGCAATATAATGCAAGAGAGTAGTATGTCCAAAAACTTGTACTAGCTAGAGACGACAGTAGCATTTTGGAACCTTCTGTTGGGAGCATCTTAGCATTTGCCTAAACCCGTATTTTTTATTTGATGCATGTCTCCATCATAATTACAATAAAGTAAAGGCAAGATTAGCCTAATCTACTGTTTTATTGGTTCAAAGATGGTCTCAGCTCAACTAATAAGTCCAAACCCCAATTTTCTCTTTTTTTTTTTTAGAGGGAACAAAGAGATCGTCTTCTACTAACATGAATCTTACCATCTGAGTGCCTAAAGATGCCCTCTAAGATGCTATGCACATAAAAAGAAATGTTGGCAGTTGGCACCTTTTTGGGTTTTGTCTCCTTAAGGCGTAGGTTCTTTTCCTTGTATAAAAAAGGGATCATAGAGGCGATGTGAACACTACAACCAGAAGAAGTTTTCCTTAAAACACATATTGGTGTTGGAAAAAAGTTGATGATGTTGAAACTAGCTGAGAAAGATCTTGTCTTCCTTGTAAAGGAAAACTATGATCTAATCGCTGTTGCATTTTTTTCAGTAGCAATAACTTATGTTCTATTCAAAACTTTGAGAAGAGCCTCAGGAGTTGATCACGGAGAAGGCATCCCTGGCAGCCTTGGATTGCCTTTTTTAGGTGAAACGTTCTCGTTTCTTTCTGCCACAAATAGCACCAGAGGTTGCTATGACTTTGTCAGACTCCGACGATCATGGTTAGTGATAAATTTTTACCAATCTCTTTTGTTCTGATATATGTTTTCCAGGTCAATAATCAAGATCCGGCTCTTTTTCCACAGTTTTAACTGTGTTTCTTTATATAGATATAACATGAGATACTTCCCAAGTTTTTATATATGTCACCAACACTCAGAAGGACAGTTCATTTCTTTCCTCATTTCCTTGTTTTCTGATACGTACTTATGAGGACAAAACCACTTACAATGGTCCCTAAGCTTTATAATTAAGTCTCGCTTTGAGCCTGAGGACCTCATAATTCGATGTTAGGATCCCCGGAGTCCAATTCATTTGATTAGTTGTGATGCAATATATAAAGACAATACAAGGAACCTAGCACACGTAAGCTGCACTCATCTAGCTAAAACATATGCTTGATGAGTTGGGTAAGTTTCTTACGATATGCACGTTAATAACTACAATTCTCAATCGTAAGAAAAGGGGCAGTTATGCTGATGCTCATAATCCCAATTAAAGAACTCAATTATCCTAACTGATTGTGAATAATATTTTCAATTCACCGATCTATGAAGATTAACAACCAAGGTGCTCTTATGTAATGTTGTGTGAGTAAGCATATATAGCTTTAACAATATCCAAATAAATTATTGGACGTACGTTGTTGGTTACATTAATTGAATCATGAAAAGTAAACGAGAGTGGGAAATAATTTAACAAGAGTGGAACATAATCCTTGTTTCTTTCTGGGGGAGAACAAATGCCTGCAGCTCTTCGTCTAACTTGGCCTTTTTAAGAAGAATATATATGCCCTGGAAAAAACTTGTGCTGTCTTTTATTTTTGATTTCATATCTTTGCAGTCCTGTACTTTTATTGGTTTAATACGCTTGAAAAGGTGAAGAAATAGAACAATTACTAATCCAAGGATGAGATTCCCATACTCTAGTAAATATATATAAATGTTAGTCACATTTAGTCTACTAATTCGGTGATTCATAATTATGTACCTAAACAGCGAGAGAAGATTAGCAAAGGCCTATGCGGTCCAATGTTGAAAACAAATTTGATTAACGCCAAAAGTTTCATATTTACTAATACTAAAATAAGTTATCCTAAGATATGGAAATTAACATCACAATTAATGATTGTTACAAGACATACTATTTACACTTCTATTCATTTCCAACTAATAACTCTACATTTAAGTTTTTACGTACAATATACTAATTTACTTTTAGAAGGAATTGCAGAGATTCTAATATGACATATGAATTGCAAAATAAGCTGTAGCTAAAAGAGCATGACTTGCGTTTATCAACATTAAAGATTTCTTTTACTAAATTTTAGTATAGTTATATGTGTCGTCCGTCTTCTCTCTATAGATTCTGGCTAGTGCTACCTAAGACGCACGTCCATTTGGGTATATCCTATCAATATATTTACCAATTACGCCTCATGCTTTGCTGTTTCTTTTTTGCACGTCCACTGCTTTTTTTTTTTTTTTTACACGAGTACACAAGAACTGATTACATATTTGAAACAGGTATGGGAAGTGGTTCAGGACCAGGATATTTGGAAAGATTCACGTGTTTGTTCCAAGTACGGAGGGTGCAAGGAAGATATTCTCCAGTGACTTCGCGGATTTCAACAAGGGTTATGTTAAATCAATGGCGGACGCCGTTGGACAGAAGAGCTTGCTTTGTGTACCCCAAGAGAGTCATAAAAGGATTAGACGCCTCCTCTCTGACCCTTTCTCTATGCCTTCTTTGTCTAAGTTTGTCTCCAAGTTCGATCAGATGTTGTCTCAGAGGCTTAAGAAAGTTGCAGAAGTTGGCAAAAGCTTTATGGTTCTTGACTTCAGCATGAAGGTAAATAAATAATATGAAACGGATTCTTTCACCTCATTTAGTTTGGCTTGTAAGTGGTATTATTTCTGTTTTATTTGTTGCGCTTTTCTCTATTTAAGTGTTGTCTAAGCTTCTAGCCAGTCACAATTATCATAGTTTCTATTTCTTGCCAACACTCGGAAAGATGAATGCTAAAGTCATTAAGTTGAGAAAGTTAAGAGTAGGGTTGATCTTCTATTCTCGATCTTTTTAGTCCCATTTAGTTACTGTTGTCGAAAGAAACATCTAATAAGCATAATTGCTAGAACTTAGTATTACTAGTTTCCTGAAACTTGCTGCCCTTCACCATGTAGATTTCACATGTTAACACTGTCAGTTACTGCAGGTCTGGATTTAAGCCAGAAGCTACCTTTCATGCTTAACAACATATTTTGAATCGAGAAGAGAAGTTAGAAAATCTTGAATGGTGGCTTGAAGCCGGATGAACTATCTTGTAGCGATTTAATCTGGTAGAATGATACATAGACTAATCAAGTTAACATTTGTTTGCAGATGACTTTTGATGCGATGTGCAATATGCTCTTGAGTATTAGCGATGAATCCTTGTTACGGGGGATAGAGAAAGATTGCACTGCTGTTTCAGATGCCATGTTATCATTTCCTGTCATGATTCCTGGAACCAGATACTACAAAGGCCTCAAGGTATGCATGGGATTTAAATGAAGGAGAGGTTTTATGTTAAATCATAGCTCACATATGTATGATGGGTGACTACAGGCCCGCCAAAGGCTCATGGAGACCTTCGGAGGGATAATAGCGAAAAGACGAAATGGAACGGAGCATCAGGATGATTTCCTGCAATCCATGTTACAAAGAGATTCATACCCTTCAAGCGAAAAACTTGATGACGCAGAGATCATGGATAACCTGTTAACATTGATAATCGCCGGCCAGACCACAACTGCTGCTGCTATGATGTGGAGCGTCAAGTTCCTGGATGAGAATAAAGAAGCACAAGACAACCTCAGGGTGAGATTGTTTAGCCAACTAATTAGCAAAACCGGCAATACAAAATTATCAACAAGAAGAAGTGTTAACAGCGACTAGAATGAATCAAAATGAAGACAAAGAGGTTTTCTTTTTCTCCCCGCCCCCTCTTAATTAGTAAAAAGAAAAAAGAAGAGGAATTTCACTGTTCTGGTACATGTCAGTAATAAAAGTCCGAGCCTAGATCTCTGTCTATTATTATGATGTTTTATTGTGTCCAATAAATTTCAACTGTTTATTTATGTGAGTCTTGTGTAGTTCTCGCATGAATCTTATAAAATAAATAATTGAAATTTCATGAAACAGAATAAGACAGGTAATATTAGATAGAAAATCTTAATTCTAAAAGTCCATATCTTTAGATAAGAGAAAAGGCACGTTGACCAGTAGTTTCATTCGTTTATTGTCTTGCATATAATTCCAAGCATCTCTTTCATTCTATCCTAACTAGCTTTGTTTCACATTATTCACATAATGGGATTATGACTAATAACCTTATTTGTTCTCAGGAAGAACAACTCGTTATTGGCAAAAATAAGGGAGAAGGATACTCGCTTGCCCTGGAAGATCTTAACGGCATGTCTTTCGGCTTAAAGGTCAGAGTTTCAAAACCGTATGGCAACATCTATTCTGGGAAGTCCTGATGAAAATATAATGGATGTATGACAATTATTAATTTTTTTATAGCAAAACTATCCTCTAGAATTAGATATATCTTATACGCACATATATAGGGTATGAAATGACTTTTATTTCATATTCCGTCCAGGTTGTGAAAGAAACATTGAGAATGTCAAATGTCCTGTTATGGTTTCCGCGAGTTGCACTAAATGATTGTACAATTGACGGCAAGTTTCTCCACATCTTAACTCATGTCAGATCAGAAGTGCTTATCCAAAAAAAAAACAAACAAACAAATAAAAACCTCCATTTTCAATTCTGGACGCTTTTACCATATCTGGTCATGAACTTCTGAAGTCATGCGTATTTTCAGGTTTTGAGATAAAGAAAGGTTGGCATGTAAACATCGATGCAACTTGTATACACTACGATCCAGAATTGTACAAGGACCCTTTGCAATTCAACCCTTCCAGATTCGAGGTATGTTATAACAAGTTTTTTGGTTCTGTGGTATCCCCATCATGGCATCATGAATCATCCCTAAGTAAGACAACTCGGTTTTGAGTCCTGAAACGGCTAACAGATAAATCTGAACAATGCAAAGTTACCAACCGTGATTTCATGCTTCAGGAAATGCAAAAACCATACAGTTTTATAGCTTTTGGGTCGGGACCTCGGACATGTTTAGGAATGAACATGGCGAAAGTGACAATGTTGGTGTTCCTGCACAGGCTGTCCAGTGGATACATGTGAGTGGACCTGCGAGTTTTGTGCATTGTGTACCATGTTATGTTCCTTTTTAAGTTTGTATATGATGTTTTGCTTTTTTCCCATTACGTAGGTGGACAGTTGATGATATGGATTCCAGCCTAGAAAAGAAGGCGCATATTCCCAGACTGAGAAGTGGCTGTCCCATTACCTTGAAGGCCTTCAGCTGATGGGAGATTCAAGCAAATGCTTGGATTGGGATTTGGGATTTGGGATGTTAGTCCCCATGTCAAAGGTCTGACGTTGGCAGGCGTCTTTAGCAGGACCAAAGAACTAGAGCTACGTAGAACATTGTTGTTTTTATACAGAATCTGCATCTGTCTATAGATCTATATCAAACTTATTAGAACATTTTATGATATATAGGATTTTTGCAATTTAAATTTCATGTTATTTACAATGTTTTAAAAATCGGACCGGGCCGTTCGGTCCGATCGGAAAAAGTTTGAACTGTTCAGTGATCCGGTTCGGTTTCACTTAATAACCTCTCTATATAAAAAACGAACGGTTCAACCTTTTTTGATCGAACCGAACCGGTCCGGTTTTAAACCCTTGTTTTCTATAATACCACATCCCTTAGATTCGTCCAGGCTGCTTCTTTCACCTTTTGAAACTCTCAAATGTCCTTCAAATTGAATCAAACTCGTATCCTCCGCATCATAACTAAATCTGTCAACATCCTCAATCTTTTGCTTCAGAGTTTCTCCAACTTCACAACCACAACCAGCTCGACCCCAATCCGAATCAAGAACAGGCTCAAGCAA
>JANZLF010000221.1:32667219-32677619 GCA_026546835.1 Erythroxylum foetidum
TGGTTTGTAAATGGCTTGAAAAGCCATTAAGGGTTTGTAAGTGATTAATTTATGGTAATTATGGATTATGAAATTTGCATCCGGCTTTTGAGTTAAGGAATTGTATTGAATACGATTGGGTTATGTTCGGATTAAATTATGGATTTGTATATTGTATTGGGGTATGATTTCTGATTGTGGATTGAGATTTATTGATGTATTTTAGAAATGGGATTGTGTTGTTTATGCTGAATTTCCGAACGGGAGGGTCCGATGATTATGAGTTTTTGTTTGGGATTATAGAAGTATGTTTTAAACACTTTGCAGGTTTTGGGTTAGTCGAAATGCAGCCGTTATGCTGCCGAAATTTTTTAAGGCAAAGAAAGAATAAGAAAAAGATATATTATTTATTTATAAGATAAGATTGAGAAGTTGCAGGGTTGAGATTTAATTGAGAATAAGTTTCCAAATGGTTATGATTTGTTTAAGGTTGAACAAAGATGTATAATATGAATATGAGAAAGAAAGAAAAAAAATTATACCAATTTTCGAAAAGGTTAAGTTGTTAGGTTTCCAACGCGATAGTTATTTCTAAGATTTTTGTTCCCGGATGTCGGACCTTTGTTCAGTTCAGTTGCTCCGTCTGGATGCTTTGAATTCACTCCATACTTGTTTCGCATGTCTGTTATTCATATTCGCTTCACTTTCAATTCTTTCGTATTACATTTCCGATTCGAATTGTATTTCGCCTTTGATTTCGAGCATTTATTCGATTTAGTATTCCGTGTTTGCGTTTGCTTCCGATTAGTGTTCATTCTAAATGCTTTCGTTTTGCTTTTCTGGTTGGGGTCCGGTTTCCATATCGAGTCCTAACACTTCCAGAGATGTTCCAGTAAATTTTAAAGCCCCATATTTGCGTAACTAATCAATCGGAGCCTTAGGTATAGTCATACGATGAAACAGAGTCATCATATCTTGCGATAGCTTAACCAAAGCTTCCCCCCTAAGTTATAGGTGGAGGAGGAGGTGGGACTTTAACTTCATTCTGATTTACCCCAGAGGGGCCCGAAGTAGATGGACGAGATTGCTCAGGATTATTACTCTCAGCAACTTCATCTACGGCGTTGTGAGACCTTTCCATACTCAAATTTAAAACCAAAATGCAGGCCGACCTACATTAGGTTAAACACAACTCTTATATTCAAGCAAAAGCAATATTTAAGCGTTGGTTATTCCAAAATCACCTAAACCATGCTCTGATACCAAACAATGTGACGCCCACATATCCCCTAAAAGGATATATAGGTGCCACATAAAGCAGAACTAAACAATCCATAGCATTCCAAGTTTTTCAAGAAACTCATGCAAACATATATTACATTTCATTTGTTCTTAACAACAAAAAACCTTATACACTTTGTATAAAAATCATAATACATGCTTTAAAAATTCAGATCCAACTTATATTATAGTTATTACAAACTATATACACAAAATACAAAGGGTCTCATTATAATGAGTACAACCCAAAAATGAAATGAACATTTCCAAAACAAAACATCTTCTTATTGGCCACTACGATTATCTTTGTTCTATTCTTTAGACCTTCTTATCAGAACCTACAAGAAGGCAATATCACCGTACTAAGCATATAACTTAGTAGGGAACAACTAAATAAGATATAAATTAGGGACTGTCTCTAACAGTTGCCTAGCATTCACATGTACAGAATCAGATCATATCACAATCAATCTTTAATTATTCATATTAAAGAGTAATCTAAACATTTTGTGTCTCAAAACAGATTATGATTTGTCAATATAGAACAAAAAATTTAAATAATTGAACATAATGTACAAGTATTAGAACAAGATATAATACTTTCATATCAGAATATAACTTATATCATATCAGGATATGTCTTGTATCAAATCAAAACTTATCTTATTTCAGAGAATTACTCAAAATCTCATAACAGGATATCATTATATCAGGTTAAAACATAACTTGTAACAAATTAGACTTACTTGTGACAAAAAATAGTTTAGCTTGCATTAGAGCAAATCATATATCATAACACAAACATATTAGCCTGCTAGCCTTTTTTGCAGAAGTGGGTAATAGCACAAGAACAGAAGATACCATGAATGGTATCACAGAACAGAAGAGATTTATGTCTAAAAATTAGGGGAGACCGTACTGTCGATAATCAGGGGATGCCGTAGTGTTGATAATCAGGGGACACCGTAGTGTCGATAATTAGGGAGCACCTTAGTGTCAACAATCAAGGGACACCTTAGTGTCAAGTTACAAAAGTAGTTGCAGACCCTTCTAAGCATACCTACTTACCCACAATTGGAACTTGGCAGCTTTTAAATGATTCATTTTACAATTCAGAATGACTTGACATTTGGCTTCTTATGCGCAAACTGAATATATTTATTCACATTTGAACAAATTCATTATGCCTAGTGAATTTAAGTATTTTCATCAAAATACCGATGATACATTAAGTAATTACATTTTACATGTACTCACCTAAGTTCCTAATTCACAAACATTCATAACTAACACATCACTTACATCATTTAAATCACATTTATGTTTATAAGTATACTTTATTTCTTTAATAACCTATAAATTATAAATTAGATACTTTTAATTAAAATAACACCTTCCATAAGTTATTACCTTAATTGAAAATCTGAAACCTATTCGACCTTTAACCAATTAATCTAATCTCAAACTAGGTTCATTACAAACCCTAATCAACTTTAATTATACCAATGCAAGGTATATTATCCTACTATGGTTTAGCAATTACATAAAACAAAGATTACCATATTAGGGCCTTGCCCACGATCGTGGGGTATATTCCCACGATCGTGACAGAAGCTAATGCAGTTGCCCACAATCTTGGGATGAGTGCTATGATCATGGGCTACCTATTTTCTTGCGAATTCCAGATCTAAACATCTTCTTCCAAACTTCAAAACACCAACATAACAACCCCGAAATCATACTTCAAATATACCTTGATTGTTTGCCAACTCCTCATCAATTTTAGCTCAAAATTACTTCTTTGGCAACTCATAAGCCAGTTTCTTTCATGCAGCAAAATCCATCAAACAATCATCATGTTCTAAACCTTATTATATCATCAATTCCACACATATTCTATTTCAATTTAAGTAACATAAAATTCATGTTACAATAGGCCATTAGGTTATAGTTCCCTTACTTAATTAACTTCAAGTTCTTTCTTCAAAGAACCAAACAAACCAGCCCTTCATGTAACCAACACTTCCAAAATCTAGGTAGGTGTAGGAAGATCTTAACACCCAAAAGATAGCAACATAGAAGATAGCTTGAGGTAGCTTTTTGATGCAGCATATGGCAAGGAGTTTAGTGTGATAATAAATTAAAATTGAAGTAAAATTCAGAGAAAGAAGAGGGGATGATTTCAGTGGAAAGAAGTAAAAATGAGGCTGCAGAAACTTGCTTGCAAGAGCTTAACACCTAAGTTGCTAGGTGTCTCAATTTTGCATTGGCAAGTGTCATCAATGCGTGACTCCCATTTGTTCTCCATTTTAGGCTTCCAATTGTCACAATTCAATTAGTAAACTTATCCCTTAATCAATGCTACCACTTATCATTCAATTATACTACCATTTGTCAATGCCTTAGCTATGCCAAATGTCATTGAATTTTCATGTACCTACTTATCTTGCACTTGACATTTTCCTAGTCCAAATATACATTTTAATACCTCAGTTCTCTAATGGTAACAATTAATCCCAAGTCACTAAATATGATCCATTAAACTAGAAATTCAAGACATATTCAATTCACATCCAATTCATATCACAATTTTAACAGGTATCTCATTTATTTTCATAGACATCTATCATTCCAACTAAGGTGTAATTTGGGGCTTTACATGAAATGAAATCATAAATAAAGAAGAATTGTATCATCACATTAGTATTAGAAAAGAAGCAGTTCCATATACTCTTCATTCATATAGGTATTCATTACCCTAATCTTCCTTGGATCATATGAAATCACAATTTTACCATAATAGTGTGCAATGTGATTAGATAAAATATACTAAGTGCTATTCTAAAAGACAAACTAGTTGACCATTTCTTAACTAAAATTGGTCTTTAGAAATCCCATTAAAGAGAGTTTTTATTCACAAAATAAAGTTATTGATCAAAATTCTTTCTTAAGGCCATAAGACCTTAGATATTCTAGTATAAGATTGTCATTAATAATTGATTTGGAGCTTGAGCTCCTTTCCTTCCTATTAGACCTTTGTTTTTGAAATTTTAATGGTATATTACTTTAGATAAAACTATTACATCATTTCAAATAATAATAAGCTCAAGGTTAACAAAGCCTATCTTTAGATTACAGAGTAGTTGCAAATCAAGAAAAGATGATTATTGTAACACCTCAATATATACCCTCGAAGTATTATAGCATGTCTAGGGTGTATTAAGAAGTGAACATAATGAATTAAATGCATGTTAATAAGAGACTTTAGTACTTAATGTAAAAGACATTGGTTAATGAGTAATTTGTTCATTTTGGCATGCACATACATACTTAGATGTGAAATAGGTATAAATTTTTTTGATATGTTTGTTTGGATTTATGAATGTGATGTGAGGGTACTTGGTAAAAGAAGTATCCCATTTACTTATGGAATTTTTTTGGTTAAATTGGATGTGTTTTTGTGCCTCTCTTGCATGATAAGGCCGAAGTTAGTTGATTTGGGATGTGTACATCGCTGAATGAATAGGTTCCACTAAACATATTTCTATAATTTGGCCATAGCTTAGCTTGTAGACCTCCAAATTGGATAATTTTAATTAAAGATTAAACTAGAGACATTCTAAAAATTTCATGAAGTAACTAAAATTTGATTTTGCCTCTAAGAGTTTTGAATTCGGTTTTCAAGTTGAGTTATAGTTACTGTCCTCGTTTTCAAATAACCTATAGTTTATATAGTATAACTCCCGATATATAACCAAATTGAATGAAATTTATTCCATTAGAAACTTAATATATAGTGGAATGAAATAAATTGATAAGATTATAGGATAATGTGGGAATTAAAGGAAGAAGAAGGACCAATATGCAATTTTCCTAAACTCAACTTATGGACCAATAAGATTAAAGCATGTGTGTCCAATAGAATTGTAACACATGGTCCAATAGAATTGTAACACATGGTTTAATATAATTTTAACACATGGTCCAATAGAATTATAACACATGGTCTAATGGGATTGTAACATATGGTCCAATAGGATTGTGATATATGGTCCAATAGGATTGAAACATGTATCTAAGACTAGAAAAATCATGAAAAGACATATAGAGAGGGAAGATGGAACGAAATTTGATCGCTTAACTTTAAAATCATCTCCTCTCCATTTCACCTTATTTATTCCATCATTTTTCACTTAGTGATTTAAGCAAAGCTAAAGAGGAATGGAAGGAAAAACATTAGAAGAACTACTTTTCCAGTTTTAAAGTTTGGCACTACACTTAGTCTAATTTCTCTTTGTGTTTTGAATGGTTATAAAGATTCATTTGGTTAGTCTAATTTCTCTTTGTTTTTTAAATGGTTATAAAGATTCATTTGGCTGTGTAATGGTTTCTGGGATGATTCTTTGGTGTTATTTTGGTATTATTTTGTATAGAGTTGATTGAATATGAAAAGGGATTATTGTGTAGTGGAATTTTGCCTAAGGTTTGTTTGAGTCAGTCATATTATTTGTGTCATAACTCAGCCTATAGACCTCCACATTATGTGATTTTATTTGCATATGAAACTTAAGACACATACAAAACATCTCTATTAGGGATTCTAACTAGTTACAGCTTTATAACCATAAAAATTGAGATCGAAAATGGTTATTTGATGATGCCCCTCTTTTGGAGCGGTTTTGATATTTGGTCTATATCTTATGAGATAGGAGTCCAAATGACCTAATTGTTAAGGAGAAATATCTAAAAGACCTAGATACCCATTTCTGACATTTTGAATATGAATATTATGGAACAAGTAGTGTTATGAATAGATAAAGTGTCTTTCACGATCGTGGCATTATTTTTGTTTCTAACTTCTACCACATCTTATCTAAAACTTTTTGAATGTGTGTGAAAATTTTCAAATGCCTAGAAATAAATGAAATAGAACTTACTATATGTGAATTGGGAGACTAAACATTGGAATATGAAATTGAACATAATGCATTCCAAAGAAAACTTATATGTACATAAATGGTTCGTATGCATATTCATTACTCATATATATATAGTATGATTATACAAGTGTGATTTTGACACCCTTCTAATGTTCATTAGTTATGTCTTGCATGTACGAACATAGATATAGATTTTATGACTTGAAATGTATATAATATGGATTGTTAATATATGAATTGTGAAATTTGTAAATGGTTAAAGGAAATATTATACTGCCTTCTCTATTGTCTTAGTCGTGGATAGATAGGCATGCTCATAGGGTTCTAGCACATCTACTACTGTTTGACACTACCGATGTTCATAGTTCGATACCTTCATGTATCCATAGTTTGATACCTTTGGGTATCCCTAATTTGATATTTTCAGATATCTACAACACCTGTTATCCACACACATAGAAAATGTACAAGCTTAACATAGAAAGGAAACTTAACAGTTATAAATAAGAAATACAGTATGACAACATGAATAATTGGTATTGAAGAACATTTGTATAGATTGTAATGATGAATTGTAATGATGTGAATTTATATTGCTAATTTGTAACAATGAGTGTTGAATATCAATAATTGGCTTATATATGTTCATTTTCTATATATGGATAATATGTTGAAGCATCTTTGCATTATATACTTTGCTTAAGTATGCCATCAATATTTACATGAGCATTGAATATCAATGTTTGGTTTATGAATGTAAATTTATGGTATATGAGTTATTATATTTATGAATGTATGTGTTTGGCGGATGACGACTATGAGTGGTCATCCAAACTAAGAGTTTGCTCCACTAAGCTTTCAAGATGGAACCCATTTCTTATGAGTTCCAGCTTGAAAGTAACGACTTATGAGTTTATCACATCCTTTAAGATAGAGCAACGACTTTTCTATGGGTTTATCAGTAAGTCTTGACCACTCCACAAATGGTTCAAGCACATGCGTTAATATTGTGAATGAAGCAAGATCAAAATAAGACAATAGAAGCAAATCATCTACATACAATAGGTGAGTACGGTTGAGTTCCTTACATTTATGGTGAAAATGAGATCCTTCATTGCAAGGAAGCATCCAATTTAATAGTCTTGATAATCCCTCTATAATAGGTGTAAAAAGGTAAGGCAATAAAGGGTTTTCTTGTCTAATTGCCTTGGCAGGCTTGAAAGGTACGGTAGGAGTACGATTGATGAGTATACTCAGCGAGGATATGATAATACAAGTCATGATCCATTGAACAAATAAGGCTGGAGATGCAATGGTTCAAGAAATGGTCGAATAAACCTCCAACTACCTATACCAAGGGCTTTTAAAAAATCAATCTTGATCAAACAACATTACAGTTGCTTGCTCGAATGATAATTCTTCAGTAGCTCTTATAAAAGTATAATGTTATCTCCCGAATTTCTTTCAAGAATAAATGCACGTTGTACAGGATTTACAATAGCTGAAAGAACTGCCTTGAGGCATTCAATAAAAAATTTGGAACTCACCTTATAAATAATAAAGCAGTAGGATATAGGATTGAAGTCTCACATGTGACTAGGATTTAGTTTTTTTAGGACCAAGCAGATAAAGGAATGATTGATTGCTTGAACCAATTTGTTAAATTCAAAAAACTCCAAAACCACTTCAGTAAATAGCTAACCCGTGATATCCCATGTAAGATAAAAGAATAGTGAAGTGAAGTCATCTAGACCAAGAGTCTTTAAATGATGTAAATTAGAGAGGGTACATTTAACATAATGAGTTGTAATCGAAGAAACCAACATATCCTTCATTCCTAGTTCAATGTTGTATTCAAATAGGTTTAAAACATTAGGGCTTGGCATAGGAGAATCAGTTGTTTCCTATTAAATTAACAAAAAAGGCTTGGGCCATCTCCATGATTTTATCCAATTCAACATGTTCAATCCCCCTGCTCTTTTGCAACTTTGAAATTTTATTGCAATTCCATCTAGACAATATTAAAGAATGGAAGAACTTTATGTTTGCATCACCTTTAAGCCAGGTAATACATGATTTTTGCATCAAAACTGAGTTGTGGAATACAAGAGTATCTTAATAGTCATACAGACATGTCATATTTACATGTTTAAGTTTAGGATTAGAAGGCTGATGATAACAAGCATTTTGAGCCAATACAAGCCTCTCCTTAAATATTTGAAGGTTAGATTCATACTATGCAGAAGGTGTTTGACAGCAGCTCTCATCAGATTCAATTTCTGCATAAATTGAAATGCTTTAAATCCATTCACTTTAGTGTTCCAATAGCTACAAACGATATCAAGAATTCCCTCCATATCGATAATAGCATTGATAAACCTAAATGGGTTGCCCTTTAAATGCAAATCATCCAACCTTTGTATTAACATAAAATAGTGGTCCGAAGATAATGTTTCACAAAAAATGAACAAAAGAATGTGGATACTAATTTAACCAAATGGAGTTCATAAGTGTTGGATCCAATTTTTTTTAATGAGCATACTACCATGTTGCTTATTAGACCATGTAATGTGCTACCAATGGAACTAAAATCAACCAAGTCTATATTTAACAAAAAGTTAGTGAGCTCTTTTCTTGGTCCCAAAATGGAAAATTTGACTACTTTCATAGTCTAATCAGCTATAGTTGGAATATAGCTCCTAATTAGCTCCTAAAAAACATGTACCCATAAGTAAGGAAGGATCTTTTATTTTAGTTTCTAAAAGACCAAATAATGCTAGTTTCTTGTCCTTCACCAACTCTCTTGCTACATTCATTTTCAAAGGATTGTTCAACTCTCTAATGTTCCATACTAGGATTTTCATCATCGGGGGAAGACCCTTGGGTTTTTTGCTTACCATTTTTCTGAGTTGATTGACTTCTAAATTTAACAACATGCATTTGAAAAATCAGCAGCATCCAAGTGAGAAACAATCATATTAGAGGCAGTAGTCATGTTTACTTCTTAATACGAGACCTCATCCTCATCCTTGTTATCACAATTCTCTAAAGCATCTCTTCTCAATTAAAATGTCAGTTCCTATTGAGGAGCAAAGAAGGAGTTTAATATTTATCTCTGGATTATCTTTGGTCATCTGGACAACTATTACTGGTGTAACATCCCATTACCTATGAGAAGGTTAAAATAGTAAATGTGAGTGATTTATGAGAGGCTTAGAAATGCTTCTTCATGCTCATACATAATATACCATACACATATACATGAATAGTGAATTTATCTACACATGAAAATACTTGTACATGCATTCATGAATAATTCTGGGTATAATTGGATTGATTTGTGTATTTTTGAGAATTAGGAATATTTTTACATTGGAAATTTTACGGCTTAGTGAAATTGTAATATTTTTGAATTTTGGTGATTTTAGGATTTATTTTTGGAAATTATGGAGAATTATGGAAATTTATGGAAAAAAAGAGAGAATAGGAATTAATGATGATTGGAGATGGTTAGATTGTAAAGATGAGATTAAAGGAATTAGTCAAGAAGAAACTAAGTTAGAGCTTGGGTATTATAAAAGTGATAAGTGACACTGATTTAGTTAAATGGCTTAAGTATTTTTGTCTGAGAGTGAGTTTGATTTCAGAGAGTAAAAAGGGGATAAGTTATATGTTTAAGTGTTGTTTCGTAGTCACCTTCTTTGTAGCCACCTCCTTCAAATTTCTTTCCAAAACACAAAGTTTTCATCAAATACCTTTCAAAAGTTAGCTTCGCTCTTCTTTTTCCCACACCAATTCCACCTTGTTGTTTGTTCTTTTTTCCTAAGAAGAACAAAAAAACCAAAGCTGGCCATTTATACAGTGATGTACGTAAATTGCATGGAGTTTAAGGTTTTGGGATAGTTGAAGATCTTGGAGTTTTTAACAAGTAAGTATTAAACAAATCCTTTAGAGTTATAGATTTATGAAATGAATTTGATGAATAACTGTCATCTGCATGAACATGAAATTTTCGTGTATATACATAACCACTGTGAAAATGGGATGAAAAATATAGATATAGTATTATTTAGTATTTGATGGGTTATTAGTGATCAAGTGATGTAGAAATGATTTTTAGAGCTTGAAATAGAAATGAAATGGTGTATGGGATTAGTATAGAAAATTGTAGTATGAAAAAGGTGATATGCTGTCATGCTC
>JANZLF010000221.1:32713406-32724165 GCA_026546835.1 Erythroxylum foetidum
CGATATGAGGGACCAATTTAAGCACAAAAATCATGAATTAAGAGTCAACAAGTGCATAATCACTTAAGAAATTAGGGCCAATTTATAGTATAAATTTGGCTCAATCAGTGGCATCCATGTATCCTCCCAGGGGGTATTTGGGTGTTACAATGTATATTTGAACATTTGTCTAGTACATGATCATACCCTCGAATTGTACAACTCATATCTTTCAGCTCAGACATCTAAAAATTACAAACTTTATAGCCATTTAAATATAAGATAATAAGCTCCAAATTTGGTGAAGAGACTTTAGTCTAATTCAGCCTACATCAATACAATTTATTGAATAACAATAGGACCTGATTTTTATCCCTAGTAGTGCTACTGCCTAATCCAAGAGTTACTTTCAAACTCAATTTCAAAACCCTTAAGGACGTAATTAAAATTCAGTTTCTTCTTAAAATTTGTAGCCAAATGTCTCTAGTTCAATTTAAATCAAGAATAATTTTTTTTGTAAATCTATAGATCAAAATATAGCTAAAATATCGAAGCATGTTCAGTAAAAACATTCCAGTTATCGAATTCCAACACACCTCAGCTTTTTCATCCTAACACACCCTTTCGGGATAACTTTGCAAGATCATTATGACAAGGAAAATGGTGTATTTCAGTAACACTTTCTTTTATACAATTGTTCCACTATGTGTCTAGTTTCTAAGAACACCAAAATCGTACAATTTGATTCAATATACTAAAATTTATACCTAAAACAGTTCAAACTATTTTTAAACTACAATAGAACTCGAAACTCTGCTTCCAGCCAGATTTTGAAATAATTAGAGATAGAATTAACGTTCAACTTCTTCAGGAAAGTTGTAGAAATATGTCTCTAATTTATTCTGAATCAAGAATCAATGTATTTGGAAATCTACGGTTCAAGATATAATCAAAATACCAAAGTATTTTCAATGAAAAATCTCCAGTTCATAGCATTCCAGCATACATCTTCACCAATATCTCATGCATTTCAGTCCAATTCACACATCATTCTCAAACCATTTAACATGCCATAAAAAATAATCTTTTACTTACTTGTTTAGTTTTAGTCGCAACTCAAAAAATCACTCTAAATCAGTACTCCAATATGCAGAATCATCACACATTCAAGATGGAATTAAATGACTTTCAGCTATGATGAAACAACAACATTCAACTGGTTCTTTAGCTATTTTGTGATGGATAAAAGCATGTATTTAGTGTGGTAATTTAGCATAGATTCAAGCAAAACATAAGAAGGGGAAGACAGTCGTAAGTTTCGGTGGTGAGAGATGAGAAGAGAAGAAAATGAGTTTGGTTGAAACAACTTGCAAAAACTTTACACCTAAGGTGCTAGATGTCACCATATTATTTCAACATATGTCCTTAAGCATGTAAGCCACTTATCCCTTCCAAAAGCTAGCAAATGTCACCATTAAAGCTAGGTCACATGTCATTTAAGTACAGCAGCCACTTGTCCATTTAGCAATGCCATTTGTTATCAACTTACCAGCCCATTTGTCACACAATGATTGGTCCATTTGTCAATTCATTACTAGTCCATTTGTCATCAATTTAACTATGTCAAATGTTATCAACTTACCAGCCCATTTGTCACACAATTATAGGCTAAATCATTCAAATTTTTCATGCATCAATTGGTCCCACCACTTGGCATTTGTCTTAGTCCAAATGTACCCCAAATTTTCAGAATTTCCTAAGATTCACCAAAATTTCTGAAACAACAAGTAGCAACACCAAAATAGTTTTTAACACATTTAAACTACAATTCTCAATATAGTCACATTTATAAATTAAGTATACCTGAAAAATTTCATTAATGCATGTACAATCATATTATTGTGCAAAAATCAATATTATCATGTATGTATATGCCATATTTTGCATAAGTATGAATTTTGCGTTCTAACTTGCCAAAAATTTCTCATTTTCCCTATTTAAGTCTTATCATAGGTAATGGGATGATACAAGATAAATATTTTTACATTATATATAGTAGTCTAATTTTTTATTCCTTTTTCAATTTTTTTTGGGATTCTTGTTTCGACGCCAAAATGTATAAAGTATGGGAGAAGCGAGCTCGTACATATTATTGCGACTTCATTGGTGCGATACACAAGACTGGTGAACGACCACGTTATATTTCAGAGAACATTTGGAATCGTTGGCAGGAGTATTGGGCATCACCTAAGGCAATGTTCATCTTAGGGCGTAACTTCCCCAATAAACGTGGAGGTTCGGGAGGAAAGAGTCTTTCCGTAGATATGGGAGGATCAATAACCCACCACGAGCATGCATAACTACTTGTAAGTATCTCAATTTGACACTTATTTTATAAATATTTTGCTTTGCTATATTATAGATAATGATAATGGTATAAATGTCTGGTATCATATATGGCAGTATTGAATTATTTTCTTTATTCAACGGGGGGTAAATATCATAAAAATAGAGAAAATTCTGTCGAAATTTTTATAAATTATAGTTCACATCTAACAATTTAGGTTATACATGTAGGAAAAGTCATTGGGCATCAGGCCTACATTTATTCAACTATTTTTGCACACTCACACGAAGAATCATGACGATGTGATATTTATTAACAGCCAATATAGAGAACTGAATGTATGTGAAATTAATGCATTATTATAATTTCTTAATAATAATCCCTTACTAATGTAATCATTGCTTCGTAATAGGACCAAATACAACAAACCATTCAACGACAGTCTCAGGAGGAACAACCTGTAAATGACACTCAGACGTATCTTGATGCTGTGGGTGGTAGGGACCATTATGGAAGAATATTCGAGTTAGTTTCATATGCAAACACATGTTATTCGCAATTTTCCGTGTCCAGTACAGTAGCGTCTACTAGGCCATCACACAATAATAAAGTCATCAAGCTTTGAGCCACAGTACAGACATTAATGGAGCAGATAATTGACATGAAAGAGGAGCAGATGGCTAACGTGAATCAACGGATGGAGCAGATGGCTAACATGAGAGAAGAGATGGAGCTGATGGCTCAGCTGAGATAGGAGATGAAACAGTTGAAGGGCAAGCTTAACAGCTCAGAGCACTCGCGATCACCACGACATTAGCTTGTCCTAGTCATTTGCTTTCAATTACAAGCATAAGTTATGTACATTGTAATGTTTTTATTATCAATTAAAATAATATTAACTTTATATCATTAATTAATTTTTCGAATTCAACAAATTATATAAATATACAAATTAATTTATTATGCACAGATAATTGATAACTTTTAAAATTATGCATTTATTACAAGATCATAAAACTGGAAATTTAAAAAAAATTCTTACTACTTATTACTGACATAATATAAAATACCGTCAGAAAAATCAACATATTTTATCGACTGAAATCCTAGTTCTGTCGGTAAATTTGAATATTACTTAATAACGAAGGAATTTAAAATACCGTCGGTAAAGTATTTTATATTCTGTTTGTAAATATGATAACATTTCAATTACATTAACTACATGTTACCGACAAAAAGTCTCCCGTTAGTAAATTTTACCGACAGTTGTGTCCTTTACTCTTCCGTCGGTATATTTACTGATGAAATACAGTTCATCGGTAACTTTAACTACAGGAGTTTTACCGACGAATTCGTCCGTTGTTCATTTCCGTCGGTAATTTATTTTACCGACAAAAATATGTCATTTAACAATGCTTTGTTTCGTCGGTAAACCACAAATTTCTTGTAGTGCATGACAACACATGTTAGCATAATTTCAGTAAATATTAAGGCAAACATGTATCAACAATCCATAATTTTAGAAGTGAAAAGTAGATAGTACTAAAATTTGAATCACTCTTGCAAGGGGTATTCCATATGCAAGGAATCAGAGCAAGACATATTGGGTTATGGCAAACTAAGCAATAGAGAATAAGTACCTGGGAAGGTTACGATTGCAACAATTAGAAGCGAGATATCCCCTATCGCATTCATAAAGCAAGCACACTCTATCCCTAAAGTAGAAATCTGAGTTGAGAAGGATAGCGTAAGTTATCTATGCCTTACTAGACCCTTAGTTTAGAGCACAAAAATATGGAGGCTGATTGAAACTGTGTAAGACTATGGTCGTTTTGTTGGAACGATCAGTCGTTGGGGTTAAGATAATCAATTGACTATCAATTAGTTAGTCTGAGCATGATGGTCTCCTTATATAAAACATTGTAAGGCACTTTTGTTTTATTTCTTTAGAAATGTAAATCATTTAATTTTCAAAAAAATCTTATTAAAAAAATAGAGAAAGGAATCATTTACATATTGAATTTTTTGCTTTATTCAAAAACTAGATAAAATTACAATAAATTTACAATTCCATCTCATGTTTAGTTTTTATTAAATTACATATTAACAGAATTTAGAATTCCAATTTTTTAAATCTTCCTTTACTCATTAAGATGACAGCAATAAAATTATATACCTTAAAAATAATGCATCCAAGAAAAGTTTATTTTCCTTTAAAATATTATAAACATATATTGCTTTTTTTCATTTGAAAGACTACTACTTTCTTTTCATCACACCAAACCCTTATTAAGGCATACTGTTTTCTAACCCAAATGTCTCTTGAAACACAAAATGTCACGACAGGTAGACATAGGATAACCAATTTTCTTGTAAAAACGCCAATGTTACCCCAGCTTTCCTTGAATCTCTTTATACATAAATGTAGCAGAAACCTGAAATCAAACAGCCTAGAATTTCTAATGTCTTGAAGTACATGTAATAAGGATACGTGAATAATTGTCACTTGGCAAACGTTAACGTTCAACCCATAGTAGCTCCAGCCGAGATGATGGATATCATGAAAACTTATTCTCCTAATCGTACTTTTGCTTATAAAAATTGATATAATAATTCGATTACAACTATGGATATATTCCACCATTTGTTTCCTCTTATCAGCTAATGGTCATAGTCTACTAGTCCTATTTCTTTCATTATTCAAAATGAACCTGAAATTGGAGCACCGTCCGCTAAATGTTTAGTGAATTGTTTCATAAATCAAATTGAATTGTCCTTTTGTGACTCTCAATCTTTCTATATATGTCCCTCATTCGAGCAGTTCGTTTCCACCACCCTTCTTGGTTGTCAACTCCGAACATCAAGAATTAAGACCACAAACCATATAGGTTAAAAATGGAGCGATCCAGCTCAATTGTTGGTTCTTTACTTATGATATGTTTTCTTATATTAATCACGACTAGGGTAACTGGTGAATCGAGAGAGTCCATACCTAGCGATGGAGAAAGCATTCCATGCAGTGCTCAAGATTGCATCGAGAAGACCATGTTTGGCAAGATTAGCCTCAGCTCGAGCTCCAACTCCAAGGAACGGGCGGCAACTTTGACGTTGAGAAACTTCAATAGAAGGGCAGGAGGTGGTGAAGCAACAAAATGTGGTGGTAAGCACTATACAAGATTATCAAAGGTAGTGTCGATAGCTCCTGAGTGGTTCCAGGACATGGAGATGTGTAACAGTTCAATTTCAATTTCTGGTAACAAGAAAACAGTCACTGCGAAGGTCGTCGATGAGTGCGACACCAAGGGATGCATAGCCGCATCTGCCGCTGTTTGGAGAAATTTGGGAGTTCGTGATATAGGTAAGAAGAAATCTTCAAGCAAAGAAATGAAGGTCACCTGGTCTGATGCTTGATTCAGTTGCATACTTTTGCGTTAACGATTGCATGAATCAATAATTTGGAATTTATACATAACAAACATTTGCCGATGGCCTATATATGGCTGAAGGCTCTTTTATAATAAAGAAACATGTTGCATATGTTACAGCTGTGATGTTTTCCATCCCAGGAAATATGGCAATGTATTTGTTCAAATCTTAACTTTGTCTGAGCAACAGGCAAGTTGATCGTATTGTAGGAAAATCGGGTCCAGATCTGATCCGAACCGCAGCGGAGTAATCACGAAACTTTTTCATGATTAACAGGCAAGTTGATCATCATATGGCAAAGAATATTGCGTAAGTTGAATTTTTTCCCTTCTAATTGATTTCTTATGTAACGCTAAAATTGCGTATACTAAGTCACATTGAAACAATTCAATGAAGATCGGAAACTATTGATCCACATAAGATATGCTAGAATTTCACATGAGCCCATTAATTATTAGGTTTTTGGTTTTATGTTTTGACAATTAAATTTAAACCAATAAAAGTACGGTTAATCAGACATGCACATCTAGCTCTTAAGAGAGATATAAAAGCTAGTATACTGTGGATATTTTGCCCACATCTAAATGTTATATATATTGATATAAAGTTGTTTAATACAGGACAAACCTCTAAAGCAACAACAACTGGTGTAGAAAGCTAGGTCACTGCTCATTCTATAATTATTCAGGATCGTAGATTCAATACTTTATAATAAGTTCAAAAATATTTTAATTAATATGCTAAAACCAAATTAACCAGTAGTTATACCTCACTTTAAATCATCAGACCGTCCCTAATTGATGAAAAACAGTGAAATATTAAAAACTTTATTTGACCTATTATCAACTTACAAAGATAAGTGAACCAAATTCAATCGCATCGAATTTTGTATTTAAGAAAAAGTATTACATGAGCAAAAAGGTTTCTCCAAAAGGCATAGAATATATATATATATATACAAAGAGTATATTAGAGTATATTTATATAAATATATATAAATCAATAAACATAAATCAAAATCTAATATTTATCTATTTACTAGAACAGTAGCTGCTCAGGCACGTAACAATTTGATGTGCCCATCTACAACCACTGTTACTGTTTTCCTTCAAGTGCGATTTTTCTTCACGCATCGGCCAATACTGTTACTGATTAGGCCTGGGCATAGAGCCGACCAAGGCCAATCTATTCGAAGTCGAAAAACAAAATATGATCACCGACCTGATAAAACTAGACGGGACTTGATCAGCCATATAAAACCTGATGTGACTAGCCACTTAAACCCATATGACTCGAATCTCATCATACAGATCATAAAATGAACAGCCTTTGTTGCTTATACTTTGAGTTTGAATTGAATCGAAATTTCTTATATGTTTTGGTTTTCTAGATAGCTATAAGAAGAGATGTGCTGGTTTAGTGTTCTGTTGTGGCAAAAAGAGATGGGAACGGGCAATTATGCGAAGAACATAAATAGTTTTAATAATGAAATAAGTGGCTTCCAAGACAAAACCAGGGTGGTTTCTCCAAAATTTGAGGAAAATTAATGTTTTTTAACCAGTTGTGTGGCTTGAACCAGTTAATTTTGATGCGTCTCAAATTCAAAACTAAGCAATAATGGTAAGGTAAAGCTTCCAAATTTCTAAATAATTGTTTATGTAAGAAAACTTACAGTATACAATAGAAAACTAAAATTTTATAATTTCTTGAATAAATTCCATTAATTGAATATCTTAAAAAATATGAATCATAAATAAGTGAATTAACTGTACTTGGTTTCAATTGCCGCAAAAATTTTTCTTTGAGGTCTCAACCATAATCTATCTACGTATTCAGCTTCTAATAATGTCTACAGAGCAGATTAAAAAAAACTCAACTCCTATAAGAAAAAAGTAGGAGGGCTACCACGTTTATTCCTTCCTTCCATTTATAAAGAAAGATAGTAGAGTTTCTTTCTAGTTAAAATTAAATTTCTCAATCATAATTACAATTTAATTAATTATAACAAAATTAAATATTTTATATTAAATTCTTGAAGTTTCTTAAACTTTACAATTAAGCCTAACTGATTTAAATCAAATTTTCTTTTTTTTCACTGCTCTTTTATGTGTAGCCTATTAAAACTGATTATAAATTATAATAATTCAACCTTGATTTATGATTATAAAATATTTAATTATAAAATTAGAAATAAATTAAAACTACTTTTAATTTATCTTTAATTTGTATTTAAACAACTTATAATTATATATTAAGGTTAATATTTAGCAACATATCATGATCGCCTGAATATTAGGAATGTCAAAAGTAGTTTTACTCAACATATCCATCCATAGTTACAGTTTTAGCAACACAAATATTCGCTACTAAAGCACAAACTATCATCTCAAAAACTTTTTTGCAACGATAATAATTTGTGACATAGTCAAAAAATATTATTTGCAATTTTTTTCATCAAATTGTTGCCCAAATTTTTTTGCTCCGATAAGAAATCTGTCGCAAAAAGGAATACCCAAGGATAAAGGAAATTGTCGTGAATGATATATTGCAACATTGTTGTTTCGTGGCTAAACATTATTAGCTTTGTTAATGTATGCATAGGTAATAAGTTTTAGAGATGATTTGGTTTTCGTAGAAAAATATATTTAGCTATGTTTCGTGAATGCAACTAAAGTTTATTGGGGACGTTTTTTGAAACGTAGCTAAAAGGATTTAGTGATGATTTTGTAACTGTAGCTAAAAAGTTTTGATGATAAATTTTTATTTTTTACTTTAAATTTTTTATTTAATTATAATAATTAATAAGATTTTTAATACATCTTATTGCATGTAACATTGTTTGAAATATAATTGACATTCTTTGAATTATTGTTGGTAACATTTTTTGAATTATAATTAAGTAATCAAAAATAAAAATACAACTAAATAAAAAGTACAAGGATTTTATATAATAAATAAAATGTAATTAAATGTTAATTACAACAGTTAACAAAAACTTTTAGTACAAACTAAGAGTCCTCCTTATCGTTACTACTACTGACATACTTTGACTTAAATAATTATTTGAGCATCGTTTTAAGCTTGGTTAAGTGTCGTTCAATACATTCTAATTTTGTTCATTACGTTCTAATTTTTTTTAATACGATCTAACTTCTCTTTATTATGTTGCAATTTAGCCTTAAGTGAATGGTTCTCTTCTTGAAGTGCCGTTACATATGCTAGTCACGATAAGGAAGAACCAACTAGCTTAGGCCAAACCCAAGACCTTTGATGTAACCTGATTTTGTACTAAGGACATTGTTGCAAATTTCATCAATATTTAGCTCATTTCTAACAAACAATGATCTTTGTAATAATTCCTACATCTTTTTTTAAAATAATTAATATTTAATTCAAATATAATTAGTGAGTACAAGATAAACAAATAAACTTAAAAATGAAACAAAATTTTATATTGGCATAATTATTCTTCGCTTCTTTAGACATCCAACCTTCATCTTCCTTGTAGTGTTTTAGTTTATAGAGTATGACCCTATCACTCTTGTTCATGTAGTTCCTTCACTCTGTGTTATGAAAAAAATGAATTAAAAACACAATAAATAATATTGTATTTGTTGTTAAAAGTACGACTTATAACCAAAAAGCTTACATACTCAGTTGATACGACAACAAATTATTTAGAGCCAATGTGTAGTTCCTTCTCATTCCGTGTTATGAAAAAAAGAATTAAAAACACAATAAATAATATTGTATTTGTTGTTATAACTAGGACTTATAACTAATGAACTTACATATTCAGTTCATACAATAACAAATGATTTGGAGCCAATGTTACGAGGAGTCTTTATTTTTACCCTATTAGTCTTAATTGTCTCACACTTTTCCTAAAAAAAGAAATATTCATTAAATTTTGTAACAATATTAATGGAAGAAAATGTGAAGAGAAAGAAGATAAACCTTAATACTGGTAGATGTCAAATAATCATACGTTGGACTCTAATTTTCTTGAGACATTCATTCAAGAATATGTCTCCTTGCCTCCTCATCGAAAGGAAAAGGTTTGTAGAATTTATGCAGTCAATAACAATGGTCCTTGGCCTTTTGTTTCAACAGTGAGGTTACACAGCTTGAAAAGGCTTGTTGATATCAAAGCTATAGAGTTTTATCTGTGAAAAATAAGTAAAAGTTAAACTAATACTTAAATAAGTTAAAAATTGCATATAATTAAATGAATTGAAAAATTATCAAAACTTTGTCTAAAGCATTCTCCATCAAGTTGTCTTGCTTTAACTACTCCACAAGTTAAAGGAAAGGTAATTCAGTTCTCACAATGACCCTTAACTTACTAGATAATTTTGTTAATTGAATCTTGTCAACAAGATGACCTTGTGAGGTATCAATGTGAATAGACAACTTGTTTTTTATTACAACATTCGTGCGTTGCAACTTAGAATCTTTCGTGATACCTCTACTTCTTTTTCTGATACCAATATTAGAACCTGATAACAACAAAAAAGATAAAATAAAACACATTAAACATATAAATATATATTTCAGTAGAAGTCTAACTATAGGTGATAAAGATTAACAAACTTGAAGATCCTTCAGCACTAGTTGATGTAGATAGAGGTTGTTGATGACTAACTTCGTTGGTGGATGAAGTCAGTAGTTGTTGTTGGACAAGGTAGAACTGACCTCGCTGTTATAGGGGAGGAACAATTTTGATAATTGCTACCTTCTTTCCCTTGTTTCTACCAAGTTCCATTAATATTAAATAGTTATCACTCAAATATCAATATTTCACATTAATTAACATAAATATTAACATTCAACAAAAACATAACTCAAAGATGAACAGAAACATAACTCCAAGAGCTTGAAGAGATGAGACTTGAGTCTTATGATAATGCCAGAATCTACAAGGATAAGTTGAAAATGATTCATGACAAACAGATTCTGAGGAAAGAATTTCATGAAGGTGACAAGGTTCTAAAGTTCAAGGCTCGG
>JANZLF010000221.1:32734804-32755361 GCA_026546835.1 Erythroxylum foetidum
ATTATATTTTAATTAATTATATTGTAGTTAAATTAATTACAATATTTTAATTAATTAATAATTATATTTTAATTAATCAATAATTATATTTTAATTAGTTTTATTTTAATTAATTATAATAACCATGCCCTTACATAACAATAATACGCATTCCTATATATTAGGAGGGGAATGGGGTATTACCTAAAAATAGGTAATGAAAATAATAACTCTATGATGATACTAATTTTTCATTCCATACCCATTCCCATTTTTTCATATTCACCAAACAAGCACCCCCTATATTGTTATTCAAAAGGGTTAAAGATATCAAGCAAAGGGATCCTTTATCCCCTTTACTATTCAGAATTACAATTGAAATCTTCATTAAGTTAATTGCTTCCTGTATAAAAAGATAATTGTTATTTTAAGTTCCGCTATAAATGTTAGAACCTTAAGATATTCAATTTGGCTTTTGCAAATGATTTGCTTTTATTTTGTGGAGTTCATCCTAACTCTCTTGGTGTATTCATGAGCTCCTTTTTATCTTTCTCTATTATGTTTGTACTGACTATTAATTATTCTTTATATCACTTCTAGTACTACTAATGATAGCTGATCATGAAGAATATGTTACTGTGAAAAGAAATAATAAGAGCTATACGAAGACTGGATATTAGAAGTTTTGAATGGGACAATGTTATAGATAAGGTTGGAGATAATGAAAAGGAATGCAATGAAGAAGGGTTGGGGGTAATGGAAATGATTGCAATGAAGAAGGTGATTATTCCAAAGGTGGATAAAGATAAGAAGGAAGTTCACATAGTGCGAATAGTGAATATTAAGTAAGTGATGTTAAAGTTCAATCCCTAGTTTATAGTTGTCCTTAATCCAAAAGTATATATAAAATATTTTAAGTTTAAAATTGGAATTAAGGATGAGACGTAGATGAGCAAAGCAATAAGAAAATATAAAATTCCGAATGGATATGATGTTTCAATGCAAGATCCAATGTAAGAATGGAGAGCGTATATGAGTAACAATATCCATTTTGGGTATATGGTAGCTATATTAGATATGAGAAAACATTTGTTGTTAAGATAGTATAAAACAAGCATAATTGCAAGAGAGTGCAAAGAAACCAGCAAGCTAGTAGGAAGTGGATAGAAAATAAATACTTACACAACACTAAGAGGAACTCAAATTGAACAATTGATAAGATGATGGATGATCTTCAAAGAAAATATGCATTATAAATGGCTATATCCCAATGTTATAAGGCTAAATGGGAAGCTATTATCATGATACAATGATCTATTAAAGGTCATTATGTCAATTTATGGTCTTAAGAATAAGAGTTATGATGAGCTAACAAATATTTCAAACAAAACTTAATGAATAGTAGAGACAACCAATGTTTAAAAAGTTTTATATAGGATTTAGTGCCAAATATGGGCAGTATATTATTCAAACAAAACTTAATGATAGACAACCAATGTTTAAAAAGTTTTATATAGGATCTAGTGCTTTGAAGCATGGTTTTCTTGATGGATGCAGGAAAATAATTAGGCTAGATGGATTTTTTTGAAGACATTCCTTGGAGGTGCTTTATTAGTTATAGTAAGTCGTGATGGAAACAATCAAATGTTTCTTAGATCTTAGGCTAAGGCTCAGGGAGAAAATCATCAATCTTAGAATTAGTTTTTAAACATTCTTATAAAAGATCTAAACATAACTGGGAGTGCATGGACTTTTGTTAGTGATCGATAGAAGATAAACTTTAAATATCCATACATGTGACGTTCATTTCTTAATATGCTTTGAGTTTTTCAATTTACTTTATCTTCTTTTCATTACAAAGTTTAATGGATGCATTAAAGAATTTTTCCTAGAATTTGAGCATGGAAAATGTGTCTATGTCCATACAAATTGGTTAAGTTTTCATAAAAGCCACACATATAGGAGTTTATTTTAGCAAGTGGTAAATTACATAATATAAATGGAATTTAATGAGATAATGGAGCAGTTAAAGAGTATTTTTATGAAAACCTATGATTATTACAAAATTAAGAAACTAGAGACTTTTTTGAAGGCATTTATAAGAATAAAAATACAATGTGAAATACTTAATAATAACATATTAGATACATTTAATGGACTCATTTTTAAAGCTCATATAAAAAGCATGATTAATATGTTGGAAGATATCTAAGTTTCTTTAATGACTTAGATATATGAACAAGGGACATAATAGAGGTTGTAAAATGTGAAGCAAGGCACTGCATGATCAAGATAAATAGGAATTTGAAATTTGAAATTTGAAGTCACACTTTTTATAGACAAGTTCATCGTTGATTTACAAGCACAAATATGTCAATATAGACTTTGGGATTAACAAGAATTCCATGTAAGCATGTTGTGTCTTGTATATCATATTAGGTAAGGACATTGTTGCTTATATAGTTGATACTACAAGTGTAAATGTTACTTGAATAGTTATCAGTATGATATGGAACTTATTAATGATCCTAAATTTTGGACATTGACTAAAAATATGCAACTAATATTACCTTCGTTGATGAAGAAGATGCCTAAAAGACCCCAGAAAGACAAAAAAAAGGGATAAGACTAAAAACCTATGAAATCCTTAGAAATGAACAAGGTTGGAGTAGCTACCAGATACCATCACTGTTAGGAATTTGGTCACTATATAAGAGGAGGCAAAAATAAGGATCAACCTTTGAGGCAGCATGAAATTACTAAAGTGATTATTATTTTTTTTTTGTTTACGTTTTAAATGTGGATGAAATGTTAATTTATTTATTTCAAACTATATCAATATGTATAATGCAATGAAAAATAGCAAAGGCCAAAAGAAAATAAAGTCCCGTCATCTAATATTGGTAGCTACCAATTTGAAGACCCACATAATCAATATTTATAAGCTCAAATACTACATCCTCTATCTTAAAAACGGAGTATAGGGTGGTTATTGAATATTCACATTTAATTTCAAGTAATTCATCTCCAATTTATTTAACATTATAATTGCTTTTTGTATATAGGCAATTGGAGGATATAAAGTGACATTTAAGGAAGCTAGTGAGAATACTTATTTTACAATTAGTCATTCAAATACATATTTATACTATTTATATATAGTTATATCATATTTGATAATATTGTTCTTTTTATTTTTTTTCTTCATAGATGGGTGGAAGTCAATTTCAAGTGATCGAACCTTAAAATAATAATGAACAACTCAAGATTTCTAAAATACAACTGGCAATACAACTCAAATTAGGAGGATGATCAAATTAAGGACTAAAAGATCAGCTCAAAGAAAATCTCAAGTTATTACAGATTGAGAATTTGGGTAACCAACATCTGGTTATGAATGAGAATTTGGACAGCTAACTTTTGGTTGACTTTTTAGTTATACTTTGATTGAGAGTTTTAACATTTGTTTAGTTATGCTTTAGCTAACAGTTTGGAGTTTAGTTACACTTTGGTTAACAATTATGCTTTGGTTGATAGTTTGAAATTGCTTTAAATGAGTATTTGAACATGGATTGATTGACAATTTGAATATATGCTCTTTCTTCACAAGCTAACAATATTTTGTAAGTGCTATTTTGTAAGAGTAAACAACATATGACATATAGTTGTTTTACATATTAAAACGAGATAAATCTATGATTGGAGATTATTCATCATAGATTAGGAAGTACAGGATAAGACTATGGTGTTCTCAATGAGAAGCCTAAGATTAAAGTCAAAAAAATGAAATTTCTTAAAGTTAAGAAATCTATACATACACTTGTTGGTTACACTTAGATTAGTTAAAAAAATTGAATTTGAAATATGTTTACTAAGTCATTTGCAAGAAGAGGTTAGTCAAGGAGCTTTCATATCTTATTTTTAGTTGTTTGTAGGAAGAAGTTTCTAAGGAATTTAGTCATTATTTATTAATTGTAACATTCATCACTATTATTTATACAAATTCCATGAATTTGTCAGCATAACCAAAATTTTTAAATTGTTAGAAAAAGAGAAAAAAATCATAACTTTTAATGGTTACAAACTAACTTCCAAATCAAATTTCAATTCAGTATTCATAATATTGCATTATTGGGACAACAATGTATCTTGCAAACATATGACAATGTCTCCATCCTTAATCTAAGTACATTAAATGCCCAAGATATGTAATCACATGGGACTTACAAAACAAATAAACACAAATATTACATTTATACCAAACTTTCATTATTTATATGAATTACTATATATACTTACTTCTTATAAGCAACAATGCATCTTGCAAACAAGACTCTTATCTTAACACACAAAAGATGTCTGACATATTTTTTCACAATAACAAACCTTCAACTCATTCACTAATGCTAAATGGCCATAAGAAACCTAGAATTTGAATATTGATTAAAATTTTGTGTAGTAATGGTATTGTTAAAAAACTATAATTGAAATAGTTACTTTTATATTAATGCATTGATAAAAATGTTGACCAATATTAAGCTTAGCATTTGATATCCGTAACTTCATCTTCTCATTACAATTAGGGAAAAACCAATATTGGAAATTAAATAAAATGAAGTATAATCAAGGTATCATATATATTAATAAAAAATATTCAAATTATTTTACTATTAAACGTAATGCTTTCTCTAGATAAAATTGGGAATATATCCTTTTAACTTTTGCTAAATTATAAAAACAATAATAAATAGCATTCTTGAATCCATTAACAACACCTTTATACTCTTCCTATTTCAAATATATACTAGGTGTATATGCAATTAAAGCTACATATATTTTATTTCCACCCATATTTATTTATCATATTACAATATCATCATACGAATATGTAATTAATAAAATATATCACATACAAATAATATATTATACCATATCAAATAACAATGATAGTAATGATAAAATTGATTAAGAAAATGAGATAATGGCTCTAAATTATGGAGTTCTTATCTCTCATATTGAAGGAGATATTATCTTAATCATCTACATATTGCATGGGAAATTGATTAGACAAGGAACAATATTTATAACTTTTATACCCTTGAATAATCTTGTCCTAAAGTGGCCTAATTTATAGTATCACTCCCACTAAATCTTTTTCATATTATTTTACATGTCTTCTAAACACTGCTTCAATTTTGAGAAGTTCAATAGGTCTTCTTAGCAAAATATTTTACATGAATTGGATATGATTCAATCAGATAGATTGACAAGTTTGAAAAACAGTAAGCAAAATAGGCAAATGGTGTTTAATTTATCATCCATTAAACTAATATAACAATTTAAAGTTAGGTTTCAAAGAAAAATACTTGCTTCAGTGGTTTGTTTTCCTTTCTTATGAAACTTAAAATCAAACCTCCAAAATAATAAAACTTCTAAGAAAAATAAAAATGGAACTTATCCAAATCTATCAAAATTAAACACATGAACACAGTCAACACACCCTTAATATTTCGTAGCCCATTACATTCAACACACAACCTAACGAAGGAAAACTACACAAGTTTCATACAAGACAAATGAATGATTACTAGTAGGGAAAGGATAGACAAAGGGATGATTACTAGTAAGGAAGGGATAGAAATATTGCCTTCAAGTGCAAAATACTTGATTTTGTAGCCGGTGAGAAAATAGTCTTCTATAGAACTTAACAAAATCAAATTATATAGCTAATGTGAAATAGTCTTGTGCAAAACAATTGGAAAGTTAAAGATCTAGTCCAGCAGTTTGTTATATGAAGATGAGTAAACAACTGATGCTATGAAACAAGAAAAGTCTAATGTAGAAAAATTAGAGAGTTGAAGATAAAGATGGCGACAGTCTACTATATGAAGAGGAGCAAACAACTAATTCACAAATTCAAATAGATTAGGGTCTATTATTATTTCATAACTTTTTATGTACTATTAATTAATTAATTAATTAAACAAAATTTTGAGTTGCACATCCTTTCCTCCTGTTATCTTATGTGTCAAAAATTACATCTGGTGTGGCTTACCTTCTCAACTCCACTAATAGAGACATTAAAGTCGGGCTATTTTTGCAAAAAATAAAAGTTGAAGTATTTAATCGTAACTTTTAAAAAATCAGACTATAAATGAAAAGTTGAGTAAAGTTTGGAATTTTTTGTAATTAGCACTTAAATAAATAAGAGTTTATCAATATAATACAAAGTTGAAAACAAAGTTAGTGTACTATGCTTGTCTTCCCCAATAAATATTGTTTGATCTTTCTTTTGTTAATTTTCTTTTTTCTTACATTTTGCCCTTCTTTTACCATCATTTCACCTTTACATGATGTATTTTCCCTTTCTTTTTTTCATTCTACTTTATGGGTGTTTACATTTTATATGTAATGTGGTATTCTCCTTCATCTCTTGTGATTTCAGCTTCCTTTCATATGTAATGGTGATTCTTCCTCCTCTTTGAATTGGATCTTTCTTTCAACATGATAACCCTTTATTTTATGCTATTTACTTCTCATTCCTTACTGATTTTGCATGTTAGTCCATATAGGGAAATCAAAGATTTGTAACTAACAATTTAAAAAAGTCTTAAAATGTAATTAGGACAATATTGAAATTAAAAGACCGAAAGAAATATGTAGGGAACAAAGATAAAAAGTCTCCAAGAAGAATCAAGAATTTAACTATTACAATGCATAGAAAGGCGTATAGGATTTCAAAATAATAATAAAAGTCATAAATTTAAGAGGTATCTATGAGATAGATCAAAAATTATAAGACAATAGTTATTTAAGACACAAGACTAACACTAAAAAGGCCTAAAGAAGTGTTCAGGATTAGGAAATAAAAATTTAATAAGAGAAAATTAAAATTTTAAACCTAAAGAAATATTTAGATTTTTAATGTAAATATTGAAGGTCTTAAAAGGGTTTATGAGAATTATTAAATACAAACCTAGAAAGATATTTAGAGTTTTTGGGGAAAAACATTTAAAGATCTTAAATAAGCTTTTAAGAATTAACAATTGCAAAACTAGTGAGATATTTGGGTTTTAGACAAAGCTGAAAGTCCTATAAAGGATTTTAAATATTAACAAGTACAAACTAAAAGAGGTATTTGGGACTTTAGACCAAAAAAAATGAAGTTCCTAGAGAAATTTTTAGAAATTAAAAACTGCAAACCTAAAGAGGAAAAATTTTGAAAATCATATAGAGGTTTATAGGAATTAGCTATTACAAAGCTAAATAAATATCAAGGGTTTTAGGTAAAAATTGAAGGTCTAGGCTAGGTCTATGAATTAACAACTACAAACCTACACTGGTATTTAGGGCTTTAAACAAGAATTGAATGTCTTAGACATGTTTCTAAGAATTAATAACTGCAAGTCTAATGATGGAACTAGTTATCAAACAAAAATTGAAGGTACTAAGGAGGTATCTATAAGTTAACAATTAAAACCCTTGAAAGGTATTTAAGGGTTTAAAAAATTAAAGGTCCTATAGAGTTTTCTAATAATTAACAAATACATAATAAGAGGAGTATCTAAGGTTTTAGGCAAAAATTGAAGCTGTTAGAGGGGTTTCTAAGAATTAATAACTAACAAAACTATTCATTGAAATAAAAGACCTATAGAGGTGTCTAGGCCATACACTAAAATGAAATAATTGGAGAGATAGGTAGGATTTAAGAACTACAAACATAATACAGTATGTAGAGTGTCTAATAAAATGAAAGATTTAGAGAAGTTTTTAGGTATCATAAACTTCAATAATATAATAGTATCTAAGGTTTTTAAGCTACCAATAGGAATCCTAGAAAGGTATATAAGAGATATAAATACAAATCTAAATATGTATTAAAGTTTTTTTCTAAAATGAAAGAATTAAAGAGATATCAAAGATTTGAAATAGAAATTAATAATGAAAACATAAAAAATATACTTAAAAATGATTGGCAATGAGTTAAAAAGACATGTTAGAGAAAACATGTAAATTTTCTAATGATGTATCTTTGAAATGTTGTCACATGATGCTAATAAATTGAAGGTATTAAGCTTGTGAAATTAGAAGATGCCACCTCTTCATACTTGTTCACTTCAAAATTCTTCAATAATTTCTTGAAAAATTGAGGGGTCTTCATCATCAATACTAATGCTTATGCTATCTACTAAAAAAAGGTAAATATTTAACATTAATGGTGAAATAGTCACGAACATTATATTTAAAATTTATAAAAACCTATTATTTTGCATATATTATTGGTGGTGATAAATATCACTTTTTTCAATTTAGAATAAGTTCTTTGAACTTTTAGATCCAGTTAAATTTTTAAACATTTTATCTCGAAATGTATTTCTTTTTAAATTTTATTTGGATAAAAATCTAAAATTAAACAATTGTATACAACTATTGGAATTGGCATGAATATTTTGACAAGATTTTGTGTAAATTAAAATATTGATTATTTGCATCATTAAAAGTACCAAGGATAGCAATTCCTACTCTAAATGCATAGGGGAAGAAAGAATTTTGAAATGATTTTTATTAAAGATTAATTATAGGAGCAATAGAAAGACCCTTGTGGATGAATTTCAAATAAATCATAAAAATAATAACTGAATATCATGATAAAAAGTTATGGCATTGCTTACTAGGGGTGAGCATTATTCGGGGCCGCCCGATTACTCGACCCGACCCGAATTAATTCGGGTAAAGAAATTACCTAATTCGGGTAATTCGGGCCGGCCCGGATATTACCCGAATTATTTTCAGGCCAGGACAGGTAATTCCGAAAAATTTCGGGCCGACCCGATTACCCGAATTAGGTTTAAAAAAATTATGAAATAGGGTAATTAGGATAATTCGGGTAAATCGGGCCGGGATAATTCGGATAAATCGGGTAAATCAGGCCGAGTAAATAAGTAATTCAGGTAAATCATGTCGGGTAAGTTCGGGTAATTGAAAATTTGGGTTCGGGCCGGGTAAGAGAAAAAAAATTTGGGTAATTCGGGCCGGGCCCGAACAATAAAAATCCAGCCCGAACTACCCGAATGCTCACCCCTATTGCTTACATTGCCAAGTTAGTTCATTTTCAAAAATACTATTATGCCTGCAAATAAATGATTAAACCGTATGTAATAGATGATAACAAAATGAATATAAATAAAAGAAATGCTAAGGCCTTATAGCTTGTTTTTATAGTGTTTCTTTTTAAACTAGATATCATATTTCACCAAGATGCTTTGGCTTTATTTTAGAATGAAAATGTTGTAACTTCTCATTAACGAGGATATTGCATTGCATTTATTTTGCCTCTAATTTTTTACTTAGGTTTTCATTTACATGCCTTCAAACTAATGTTATCTTCTTTTAATGCTTAAAATTTTTCTAAACTATTATTTACTTGTTTTTGTTAGAGAAGTGCTCTAAAGGCAATCGCCTTTAGCACTTTTTTATAAACTTTATTTTGATTAATAAAGAGAAAGGAAATTTTCATTAATTTGATGTTTATTTATCTATGAATTGATGTCTATCTTAAATTGAATTAATAAAATCCATGATACAAAATATAGCATGAAGGAAATCATGATGAAATCATGATAATGAGATTCCTTTCATATGCAATTATGTCAGTATCTAAATTATTCTAAGTCATATGATTAATGAGATAGGACATTGTTAATTTAAATAAACTAGCACATGTTATACTCCTTAATTTGATCAAGTGGTGAATCTTATAAACTGTAAGCGTGAGATGTTTAGAGTTAACTTGTGAATGTTTATTAAGAGTAGTAAGTACCTCGAATGACCTACTATGAGATTATCATATGGATAATCCATCAAATGTTAGCGATTAATCTCATCATAGCAAATGGTGCAAATATCCTTAGACTTGAGGTACTCAAAGATATCTTGGATATTGATCCTATGCTTTGACACCATTTTTTTGTTGCTTCAAGATGAGGTCATTTATAGGGTGGTGATTGGGTATATTTATTAGTATTCGAAGGTAATTGAGTAGTCAATAAGGGATTCACCACTCCTAATAGAAGAAGATGATACTCATGGACTTTTGTTGGGGTCATTACTCGAGAGTCTCTGGCCAAATCAATCATGAAGAGAGTCTTTAATGTCACGTAGAGTAATGAGATCCTAAGGACAAAAACTAATATCATTTAGATTATATTTGACATAGTCAATTTAGTAGGAGTTGACACATAGCCTATACTTCAAACCAAGTGGGGTATAGGATGGTGAAGGGATTAATTGCATAGTAATTGACTGTGAAAAGGTTCGTAAGTTGGATAATTAACTATCAAAGAGTTCGAGTGTTAATCCACTTACATTATAGTAAATTGGCGTCATGAAACCCTTCATGATTTGCTCGGAGTAAGATTTAATTCAAGTGACTAAAATATTTGGGAACCTAAAGGTCACACACATAAAAGATCATATGAAAAACACAATATGCATGATTGTCATTTAAGCAAGCTACGATCATGGCTTATAGGCCACGATCGTTACTGACTTAATGATAGGTGGTACATAAATGAGTTCTTCACTTATGTACACATGAATTTTTAGCTAAAAACACACTCAATAGGGAGAATAAGGGTCCAGAAGAGTTATGGAAATTGAGAGGAGTGATCTTGAGATTTGTTTATGCAATTTTAAGCAATTGTTGCATGAGATTAATTGCATGTAACTTGGTCTTGATCTAACTCTCACTTGAGCATCTACTTGAACTCATCTTGTTTGGTGCTGTAACCACCCTTACACAAAGATTTTTCTTCATCTTTGCATGTGCTCTAGAGGCCAAGGAAGGTTTTTGGTGTTTGCCACAACCTAAACAAGGAGAAGATTCTAGAAGGAGGAATATTTGCAAGGTATATATGCTGTAATTTCATGTTCTTATAATATGTTTATGCATACACATGGATTTTGGATTTTCTAGGGATATTGTGGGTTGATTCCGACACTTCTGCTAGCTTGCCATGTATGAGTTGCATGGATCCATGGCTCCCCTACATTTTTTTTTTGTTTTTATAGGTTTTGACCTAACAAGATTTATAATTTTAAATGTCTTTTCTATTTTTAGTAAAATTTCTTTTTGGGCTCCTATTTAACAATTCTTTGACATTTGATTAAACTATAATTGATCAATTTATTTTACCTAGTGGGTGCTTCTTTTTTGTGCTTTAAGTTTTTCCTAGGTCATAATACGTTGGCATTTGTGAATTTGAATTTGGTATATATTTTTAATGTTACCAAAGTTTTTTTAATTGAAAAACTCACTTACCAACTAGTAATATAATATTAAGTAATGATTCTTTAAAGAATATAATATTAAGTATGGTATCGACTCCATGAAGTAGTGCAGATAGAAAAGCCTAATACTACTAGCTAGTATAAAGATAGTAAATAAAAAGATGAGTTTTATAGATTTTTAGAGCAATGAAACATAAAACGTTACTAATTTGTAATTTATTTTAATGCAGTAAAAAAAGGTTGATGTAAATACTTTAGATGAAGACGTAGTTTACAAATCTTTAAATAGCATTGGAGAATTTGGAGCTTTTGATAATGATGAGATACAACCTCCCTTAGAAATACAATTTTAATTTTTATTGTTATTTTAATATTTATATTAGACTCATATTTATTTATTATTAATTCATTATATAATAATAGGCATTGATGCATCTTTATTTCAATAAAATATTTTATTTTTACTTATTATTATAAGTTTTACTTCTCATCTATTATATACTGATTTTATAGTGGTTCAGTACCGGTTGAACCTCTAAACCTTAAACATTTTCTTCGACCAGTTCGATGTCCGGTCCGGTTTTTAAAACATTTAATAAAAGTACAAGCTAAAAGGCATTTACATGTTAGAAGCTAACATACCCTTACAAATAACAAAATTGGAAGGATATCAAAAAAAAAAAAGACCATTACATGCATTTATTGAAATTAGTGAAAAAATAGGAGGGAATATTAAGATTTCGGGTGGTTGGATATAATTTTTAGCATTTTAATGACATGTTCTCTATTTCACTAAAATATAGTTTGTTTATATTTTCCATCAAATAAAATTAACAAGTTTCATACGATTCATAATTAAAAAATCTAAATATTTTTTTATGTAATTTCATTATTCTAATTTAGATTATATGACTTAACATATAGTGTCATAAATAATATAGATTTTGGTTACTTTATTTGCATTTAGATTAAGGATTGACCTAACCATTTAGAAGTAATTCAAGTCATAATAAATAATTATCCTTATAAAAAGAATAACTTTTATTCTTTATGATAAACCTAATTACATTCAAATCTAAACAAAAATAGAAATGATGTTTCTAGTAAATTATTAGGACATGATAATATTAATTTGTTCAATTAATACGTCGGACAAAGCTAAACTATAAGTTTTCACAATTAATATGGAAAGTACTTTTATTCCATTGTCATCTTATATGTTTATTTGGATGTTATTATCATGATTACATTATAATTTCATTTAACCATTGATACTTTCAAATATTTTATTTTTGATATAAAAGATATAATTAAATATCATAAACTAGCACCTCCTGGCAACTTTTCTCATCGCCGCTGGCACTAATGCTACGACTACCAACGTTGACAAGCTATTTATGTTGCTGGATCTATCAGGACGAGCAACAATGTTTTCTTTGTCACTTCCAACATTTTTTAACATTACATTTTTGCTAGAAATAATGTCAATTTCCACGATGTTGGCAAATGCTAAGAACAGGAATTTGGAATTCAAAATTAGGTCTAGAATCTGTAGAGAAGCAATAGACATGGCTGAGTTTCCATGAGGAGATGCAATGCCAAAAAGGATGGTGGTGGACAAGTGGTAATGGAAAGAAGAATGGCAGCGGAGCGACAAGCAATCATGCAATAGAGAAGCTAAGTTATTTTGTTTCTGCCTTTTCGATGGTTTTGACTTGCCCCTGGGCACATAAGTGTCCATTCTGGGACAAACTGATGTTTCTTTTAAAACCTTCCTTTTGGTTTCCTAACAGTTACCAAAGTCAGCAATCTTTTAATTTGGTTTAAAGTTTGTTTGTTCATGAATCGTGAGAATGATTTATGGAAGAAGAGAATCACTGGCGAGATAAAAGGTTGCATAAAATAGTTAATTCACAAATCATCCGCTCATTCTAAATAATGACTTACCAAATTTCAAGAGAACATGGGAAGATTCAAATTATTGATTCTTTGGATATTATTTTGTATGTTTACATACAAAAGATTTAAGAGAGTTTCAGGTTAATTTTTGTATGTAAAATTTATAAATCCATATCATCAACGAGATTAATATGCAAAAGTCATTGGTCATTTCCGTTCTTATTTGTCACTTAGGGAACATGACTTTGAAACTAAAGCATAAACAAATATCGAAACTCTGACTAAAATTTTATTGTTCTCACCAAATAGCAAAACAAGCTGAATGGTTGATTTAAAGGTATGTTTGGTTGATAATTTATTAATAGCATATAATAGAATATAATATTATTCTATAGTTTGGAACAAGAATTTATAATAAAATAAGATGAAAGAAGAAAGTTTCATATTACATCTCATTCTATCCTAAACAGTAAAAATAAAAAAAAGGTTTAAGATGAAATATAAAATGACAAACAATTTTACACGTTATAAATTTTTCAACCAAACAAGATTTCACTATATTATATTATGAATTCTTCTATCTCTTCTAAACGATAATTTTCTAATATTACATCCATTTACGTTCAATTCTATTATAAATCATTTCATTCCATTCTATTTAATTAAAAACTTTACGTTCAATCAAACATAACTTAAATGAGAAATAACTTCTCAATCTAACTCTATTTTTTACTTTTAAGAACGTAGAAATTGGCAACAACCATGTAACTGAAAGGTATTCGTTTCGATGGTTAAAAGTTAGAGCATAAAACCTAAATGTTTCTAGTGCAAAATCTTCCTTGAATTGAATTCAACTTATAGGATCGAAATCAGAAGATGGACGCTCATATCACGTCAACATTTCTTATCCACATCGTAACGCCTTCCCAGATCATAATCATCCAACACATCATTCTATCCTTAATTATAGTTCTGTAAATACTTACTCATGTACTTCGCTTGTCCATTTTTGGTTAGGTTTCATATAAAGGCTATGTCACCTTAAATTATAGTCTCATCATTGTTTCTTTAAAAGAAACGCCACTGATTAAGACATTAAAACAGCGGTAAATTTGCCTGATCTTTCAAGCTGGCAAACGCAACAATGCAAATATTGGCAACAAGAACTGGAGAATAACAAACTTTCTTCTGTTGCTTGAATCTTTATAAACAGTTTATATCAGTTAAAGGAATGTAAAAAGCTAGGGAATCAGGGATAAAAGTTGAACAGAATTGATGAAAGAATATTAATGCGGATACCAGCAGTGCAATACTGCTTTCTGTCGTTTTTCAAGAAGAAAATGACCCCAACCTTTTATTCCAAATATATATGGCAAACAAGAAAGATTAAAAGAAAATTAAAATTACTTGTCTTAAGCAACTTATCAACCGTATAGTACCCCGAGCCAAATTGTGAGGTTAACTTACAACATACTGTCCGTTCTAGCAGGCAGCCTGCGGAAGAAGTTGATGGGCGCCGACGGTGTCCTGTACCGGAATCTTGGATGCCTCATAACAAAGAAACCTGCGAAGGCTGCAATAACCTGAAATGGGGTAACAAAGAAAACCAGTGCAGCCACAAGGCAGAATAAAATGAATATTGCTGAAGCACGTGGATCTCGCCAACTTAGCAGTGCATGAAATCGCTCCCCTTGTGTTGCTATATCACCAACAACAGTCTGGATCCTACCAGCAACACTTCGTAAGCGGTCATACCTCGCCCTCACCAGCTCCGGGCTCTTGCCTGTTGGGAAGGTATCAAATTCCTCATCAAGCTCATCAGGATACACTGCCTCTGCTTGTGAAACTTTTGTATTCATATGGGGAGGATACCTTGGCCGATAACGATAATTCCATATTCCTATTAGAAACATGTATAGGAAAACTGTGGGCAGTATAAGTTCTGGGAAGCAAACAAGCATAAGATAGAGCACATGAACAAGCACCGTAGTGATAGGATTCTTCCACATGCAAATATCTGCAAACCATTTTCCTGCAGCGAATAAACCTGAGAACACTGTCATTAGTCGGAAGAAATTTGCTTTACTTCGGCGCATGCTCCAAAGATGTGAATCTACATCCGACATATACTCCACCACCTCTTTGCGAAGTGGAGGTTCTGCCCGACCTAGTCTCATTGCCACTATGTTCACAGCCTGGTGACGAAGCATGTCCAGTTGCATTACACTAAAGGGCCTTACATAGTGCATTTTAGGTAAGAGTGGCCGTGAATACTGATAAAGCAGGTTTGCGAAAGATATACATGTAAATCTTATAGCCAAGTGCAATTCTCCCATCTTTTTAACGCCAGTAGGATGAAGAACAAGCAAGGGATAAGAGTGCGTATAAATACGCCCAGTTTCAAGAGTAGAGATGCGAATCCGAACCTTCCCAATTTTCAAGTCCTTACCATTTGAACCTTTTTCTCCAAGCTGGCAGTTGTCAAATACACCAACAGTAAGAACTGTAGCTGGGTCGAAAACCTCCCAGGTGTACTGTTCATTATACTTCGGACAGAGGTTATCAATGATGGTACGTGTCCGGACCCATTTGTGGCCATACTTTGCTACACAATATGTATCCGATGTGCCCCTCCCAACTCGAGTTTTCATAGGATGCAGTCCTATAGCATTTAAAATACCAAGTTCCAATAGCCCCATTGCCGGCCTCCAAAGCTGCTTTGCGGTGGGACGGAGATCACTACTATAATTTGTGGACTCGTCAAGAACATGGTATCCTCCATCTAGACAGACTCGAAGATGTATGCGGCTAGAGAACTTTTCTTTCTTCAATTGATCTACATCTACAGCAACCGGCTTCTCCAGGTTAAACCAACGAGAATGAATGATCCGATCATCAGCACGCTTCTCCACTGAGCTCAAAGGAATAATAACCCTCCCTATTATCTCATCCTTTCCTGGACCAACACGATCCTCAACTGAAAGAACTAGATGATCTTCAAATGGTTCAGAAGCAACAAATAGAAGATCCTCATTCCACAGGGCATTAAAAGTTTGAGCCTGACATGTCTTTGTTTTCAGTACCTGATGCCCTATTTGAGCCTTAACATACACATCTGGGAACCGATTTTTCTCTGTTGGAACCAAATCTTGAGCCTCAACAATATTAACACGGACATACCACAAACGTGGTGCATGATAAACCTTTGAACGTATCATTGTGGAGGCAGAAGGTGTGCTATCTACAGGCATAGCCGCATCAGAATGCCATGCATCTGAAAAGGCCTCATCAGCTTGGGTGCCAATCCAGACTGCAAGCATCAGTTCACCCTTAACTTTTTCTCCCTTTTTATCCTCAAGTCTATACCACTCCGGAGCTAGAGGACTATCAGGTGGGACTCTCAATGGAACCTCATTAATGTCAAATCTTACAATGCCTACAAAATCATCTTTAACAAGATCCTTGTCCTTAACCACAACTTCTAAAACAGAAGCTTGCATCCGTTCCCTTGAAAAGGCAAACACCTGGTTCCAATCAGGATTCTGCTTTTTTTCAAAATGCTTTGTAATTCCTTTGTAGTTACCAATTCTCACCTCAACAAATGGATCAATACTTCCCGTAACATCCATGGCTGGAAGGTCACGAGCTTTAACTACCCTTACATAAAGAAAATACATCCTCTCTACAAGATCATATGTGCTTGCAGTCTTGTCCCGATGAATGACACGGCCCCCAACAACTTTACCGCCACCAAGAAACGGGCTTGTTTCTTTAAGCGCAAAGTCAACAGGCTGTGACGGAGATCCAGAATACATGCGAACTAATTTTGGAGGCTGCGGTTCATGTATCATCTCATCTGCTATATACTTAGGTACATGATGTGTAACATTAGGAGGAGATGACTCATGTTCTTGCTGTTGTTCAGTGCGACTTGGGTTGGGGAGATGATGAAAGGTATGTCGGCGAACTCTCTCATGAGTTGCTGTACTTGTGACAGGGTGAACTCTCTGAGAATGCCCATTAGCTAAGCCTGGACCTGCAGTTGGCAAGGATTCGTCCACAGTATTTGACGATTTTAGGGACAAGTCATCAGTGATATAAACTTTCAGGCCAAGCTCTCCTCTAACATGAGAGAAAATGCCACGTTTTTCCAGAGGGTAGTGCAGCACAACAGCATCCGAGTAAGGAACAAATGAATTCCCTGTGAGACTAATTTTCCCAAGGAAGGTCCTAGAGCTGGTAGTTCTAACAATATTGTAGACATAGGCATCAAAGGTGAGATAATGGAGGTTTGAAGCGTCAGCGATGTTGAAGTAGAAACTCTCATTCCAAACAGGATTCAGATCCTTTTCTTTGATGGTGGTGCGGAACTTCTGTCCATCAAAGTAAAGCTCCACAAAGGCACTAGACGAACCCTGCCCATCTTTTGGCAAAAGATTGTGGGCGCCAACTACATCTACACCAAGCTTAAGGTTGCTCACGACCATGGTGATATCAAAGAGGAAGGAGATGGCCTATTTTAGCAAAAACTTGAAGATCAGAGGTTGGAAGTTAAGTACAGATACCTGCAACGAATAATGCAATAATCATTACTTCCATGAAAATGCAGTAATGTAAGCAAAAGGATTCAATATAGGAACTCACTTGCACTGGACTACTGACTTTTGTTTTCCTTAAGGAACTCGATCAGCCAAGTTAATAAAATTGTACCGAAAGGAAGTTCAGAAGTCCTTAATCAAATATAGATCACATTTGAAAATACACAACTCTTTTTAAACAGCCAATTGAAAGTCCTTAAAGCACCTTTACTGATAACTTTGAAATGCAGAAAATTGAAGGAAAGCCGAAATCCTAGTAGAAGAGACTCAGACAAGAAAACAAGTCAACACATTATAAACATTGCATGTGCGACAATGTAAGAGTCAATCCTAGAAAGCTGTGAAAGCGTTAAAATAAATTTAAAAAAACCATACACTGTAGACAAAAGTGGGATACTGTCACAGATAGAGATCCTAAAAGTGCGCTCAGGACACATGAGCTTATTATACAGAGGATTCCACGGCCCATACTATTCAACACCGGAGGCCATGTGGATCCTTAAGGTCCAAGCAAAAGTTGCAAAAATAAATCTAAAACATTTCAGAGACTTCAAATTCATGAAAAATCAAAACTCAAGTTTAACGTCAGATTCAAAACTATACTTTCCCCAATTTTCTTCCTCAAAACGTTCAATGCAACACCAGAGATATACTCAGGAAAGGAGCACAAACGACAATAAAGGACCTCTTTTTACAGAAAAAGAAACCCAAAACGTTAATTACGAAAAGACAAGATTTACAATTTCACCCAGAAACTTACATCCCCGGGGATTAACTAACAATGAGAAACAGATCAAAGAAGAAACGCTAAAGCCAACAAAGAGAATGAAAGTGCTCACCGTTCTTCTTCTTCTTTCCTTCTTTAGCATAAATCAGCCCATGGGAACAAACGGACATTTTCAGGATAGCAGGAGCTCCTAGAACCAACAATCTCATCTTCTTCCTCCCGTTGCTTCAAGGGTGCAACATTTAATAACAAATCAGATAGTGACAGAGGGAGTTATGGCAGTCAATACAGGACACGGTTGACGAGGAAAAAGAGATAAAAACACATTGATGTCATGTACAGAGGGATAGAGTGGGCTGGAATTTAAAGCCTGCAAGAACTCAGTAAGCGGTGGTTGTTGGCAGCAATGCTTTTGTCGCTTATTACAAATATTGTCCTCTTCAGTAGAGCAAAACTTGGTTCTGTTCTCTAGTTTCGAAGATCGCAAGCAAAGTTGGTGAGGAGTCATACAGAGGGGTCGGTTTCATTGTGTTAACGTTGAGCTCTTCTCTGTCGTCTGCTTTCTGAGATGTGGTGGTCCTCCTGTCGATTTAACCGCTTCTATCTTTAGATAATAAATGAAATTAAATATAATAAAGGAATGCTCTTAAACGCATACACCAATTCATTTTCGAATACGTTGTTATAATTTTCGATTGATTTATAAAATAGTTGTTAGAACTTAGAAGTATTCTAAATAAGATTTTTCGCACTATTTTTTTAATTATGCAGAACTTTTAATAAGTTAGGGAATATAACTAGTTGTTAAACAAATATGAGAGACATTTAACTATCTATACTCCTTAGTAACCTTTTTAGACTTACTTATTACACATTTAATAAATACAATGTCTACACTAATAACATTAACTATATTTAAATATATTAATCATTAGGTCACAATTTTTTTATACGGAATTAAATTTAATTTTTTAGACTAAATTTTGAAGATTTGAAAATTAATACATATGCAATACGAAAAAATTATAACACTCCCTCCTTCTGGATAACTTTCGGAGCCGAAATATCAAGAGTGAATCAGCTCCACTCCCTCCTTCTGGATAACTTTCGGAGCCCAAATATCAACACTGAATCAGCTCCACTCACTCCTTAAACAAATATTTGTTACTACACTAGTAATATAAAACAATAATAAACTGTAAGAGAATAAAATAATGGTAATAGTCAACCTTTTGAAAGTGATTTATTTCAAAGATAATTAAAATTCATTGCTACTTATTTCTCTCAAGTATTTGATGGTTAGTGTTTCGCTCAAGTTTCTTATAAAAAACTACACTATTATAGGCTTGCTAATACACCAATTATCTTCGACAATAATTACATACATAAATAGATCATAAGGAATTAATTCTAGTTGTAATATGATAAGGATTAAGGTGGGTTAAACGAGGTAAAGGGTTTAACATAGGCATTCATAAATTAATAAGTGAACAAAGAGATAACAAAACATATTTCTAAGATATATAAATGTAAATATACTACTATTCTGCACTTATTGATGCTACTAAAATGTTATTTTTCCTTTTTTTTCAACAATCGAAGAAATAATAAACAAAATAGCAACTAAATGTAATGTGATCCAAGAGTAGAAGTATCACTTAACTCATCTAAAAAAAATGTAGCAAAATTCCCAAACTAATGCATCACTTAATACTTTACTAAGCTTGCAAATAGGTAGGCTAATGGGGTTTGAGGTTTTAAAATGGGGTATTTCATGAAATAAAAGCGTTAAAGGCTCAACGAGGTTAATAAGGGATAAAAATAAGGGTAGGTTATTTAAGCCAAGGGTTAACACAAAAAGGGCCTTAATCATTTCTATCTAGCATGCATCCAGTAGATTTAAATCGATTCAAAGCAAGTTTTGAAGGTAATTACCTAAGGAAGCGTCACACAAACAAAGAAATAAAATGAATATAGATGGAGTCATATACGCTCAATCCTGACATTTGCTCAAAAAAATTTATTATGCTTCTCTACACTACCTCAATGTTCAAGTGTCAAATTC
>JANZLF010000221.1:32771156-32782115 GCA_026546835.1 Erythroxylum foetidum
ATAAAACGCGCTAAAGGGGATTGCCTTTAGGGCACAAATAAACAGTACCGACCTTAAATAAGTCGACTTACCCAATGTACAAGTCGACTTATCGGTACTTTTCAAGAACAAGTCGACTTATCAGTAGTACAAGTCGACTTGTACTTACAAATTCTAGTTATATTACACCTGAAATCCTAAGTCTAAAATTTTAGCAATCAAATCTTAAAATTTTAGCTATACAAAATTTGAAATTTTAGCATTCTTAGTCAAAATTCAACCTTAAAACTTGATATTTCAGTAGTCTAATATTAGTCATATTTTCTAATTTTGTGATTTTTAGATACTATTTAATAATTCTTCTATTTGTCCTACATCAATACACCTATAGCTAAAAGAGACAAGTTAGATCAAAAAGCAGTTACTATTATGTTCTTGGGAAATAGAAGCAACAATAACATATAGAGATTGTTTCATTTGCAAGCCAAAAAATGTTGTTGTTGCTAGAGATGTCAAGTTTAATGAAGTTGGGACTTGGAATTGGAGTTAAAAAATGGCAGGATTAGATAAAAAGAATTTGATCAAATGGAACTTTTGTAACATCCCACTCTTATAGTGCATATTTCCAAACAAACCATCAGTAATTGAGGAGATACTCTACGAGGTGGCATGATGCGATAGTCAATTGATCATACTCAATACCAAATTTTAGATATATCACACACATATCCAAAAAATTGATAATTGAACTTTTGGCCCATTTTACTCGTAACAATCTCAGTTATAAATGTCACAAACCATAAACACATCATCATAAATTTCAGTGATCATTTGGGTCCAATACAAATACAAAATGTGTTTCATCAAACTGTTATCACAAGAAAAATTCATTTACATAATAGATAATTCTTCAGAATATAATGTTTAATACTAAAAATAACAGAAAACATATGTAGATGACAATTGATCCCAACCTTTAACTCTTATCCAAATGCAATGGTTAGACTCCAATTAGTCTAACTGGGTATCCCCTAAACTTGAAAGACAGTGTTGGAAATTTTAGGTGAGTTTTACAAACTTAGTAAGCAGACCATCCTCGATGGCTTACTCATATCACATAACAGATATAGTTCACAGTTTATATTTAATTCGTACATAAATATCAACACATATAGCACATCACTTCGTTAATTCATCACATGGCATCAAATACACTTTATTCACTTATTTCATATATCACATTTGGAATAATTCAAATATTATAATTCAGTCATTTAAACGTATATATGAATTGTATATGAAATGCTCATAAGACTCGCTTTCAATTATTACATTGTTGTAATCGAATTCCTATGACTGTCCCATATCTATTGTGAATATCGGACTTATTAATAACTGTCTCGTATCGGATAAGGATATCAGGCTCATTATACATAGTGAGCCTTTGGCTCTTAATCACATTCTGAACTTTAAGCTCTTTTTCGGTGGCTACTCTGGTCACAACTGTCATTATCTATTCATGAATTCATGTAATGAAATGCATCAAATCACATAAGATCAATCAGTCATTTTATTTCACTTTATACATTCACTTTCACATGTCATCAGATCTAAGTCTAGCGATCAACAGTTATGTTGAGAATCACTTACTCTTTGCTCATTCACATTCAATGAAGCACTTCCAATATGTTCACATTTATCAAACTCCTTGAACTATTAATGTCTGAAATTAACACATTCACATTCATCATAATAATTCAGTACAGATGCTTAAACAAAACAATTAATTAAGAGATGGCTATCAAGGTCAACTCATAGCACGCTCCAGATTAACATTTATTTCCAAGATTCGAAAACGTCTGGATGCTAACGTTCTATCTTGTGTATCCATATCATGAAATATACACATTGCACACACATTACTAATTATACAATCACATAAACATTCAATCGTACATATATGTATATGTGTTAAGTATAATGCATGCTCAATTTGACTATTCAGGATATGTTTCCTTTATTCACATCTCATGATCATTCATACTTCAAAACTCATATATGTTTAATTTGAACTTAGGTTTACACTTTAATGAAACAAATTTATTATAATTTCATTACTCAATCATGCACTAAGGTTCATAGCTCAAATACACTTAATTATTATAATATCATCAATCAATCATTCACCTAACATTATATGATCATATAATATCCAAACTCTCATTTATTATTACTTGATACACATTACTCATCTCTTTATAATCATATTAGCATTTCTAAGAACACTTTTACATCATTAACAAATCATAACTTCCAAATTGAGATACATTCATATCAAGTCAATCCATTCTTCAATTCTAATGTCAATCAGCATACTAAACTTATCAATCACTTAACCATATACTTTAGCAACAATCTAAGTTCACTTAAAACCTTAATTAAGTCCAAAACATCAAGGTAGGGTAAGAAGATAGTAGTGCACGATCATGTTTATGCATGATCGTGCAACCACTTGATGATCCCTCTCTGTTATGATTGTGCTTGTTCACGATCGTGCAACTACTTGGTGATCCATTTTGACCTAGAAAATGAGGTATTTAGGTAATACATTCTTTAAAAAATGTTCCTATATGTCTTAAGTTTCTAAAAACATCAATTCCATGTAGTTTGGTTCAGCATTCTACACGTTATACCTAAAATATTAGAGACTGTTCTTACACTACAATAACACACTGTACTCAATTCTAAGCCAAATTTCGAAACCATTAGAGACAGAATTAAAATTTGATTCCTTCATGAAAAATATGTTCATATGTCTCTAGTTTAATATAAAATTAAAATAATCTTATTTTTATGTCTACAAATCAATATATGGCTAAAATACATATGCATGTCCAGTGGAAACGTTACAGCTAACATATTCCAGCCATTCTCTTTCAATTTTCCAGATTTTTAACTCCTACATTTTACATCAAACACATCTTGTACAAGATATCTTTTCAACTTTATTTCCTCTTCATTTTTAGCACCATTTTAGCTCAATATAATTCATAAACAAATCATAAACTATGGTTGGTCATAAATATAAAAACAGAACATCAATGTTTACATACATTCATAAAATTTCTGCACACATTCTACTCCATTATAACCTTCATTTTATCTCTAACTATCATCATAAAAGTTGCTATTCAACAAATCATGAAGAACAATATACTTAATTAACTTAACTCTTCTTCAAAAATCACCATGAAACCTTAGCATCCAAGCTTATATGATCATCAACTCTTCAAGGAGGAAGAGGTTAGGCTTTCATCAAGAAGAAGAAGACAATAAGGATCTTGGATTGGGAAAGTGAAGGATATTAGTAAAGCTCAATGTTGAGGGTTAGGTTGTGAGAGTGAGGGTGAGTATTATGAATGGAGAAGAAGAAAATAAAGAAGAGAGCATGTAATGAAAATGAAAGACAATTAAAAGATGGTCTTTCAATGTATATGTCATGGGTTTAATGCTTGATGTCATGACACTTACCTAATAAAGAATTATGCTACTTGAATTTTACTTAAACTAACACATGACTCTTAATAATTAGTCCATTTGTCTCTCAATTTCTAATCCAGTTGTCTCCTAATTTTCTATGACACTTGTCAGTAAATCTTAATGTCACTTATCAATAATTTCTTCTGCCATTTGCCATTTATTTCTACGACCATTTATCAATTGTCTAGCCACTTTGCATTTTCTTAGTCTTAAAAAATCATAATTTCAAAAATTTTCCTAAATTTTGACCAAAAATTCTAAGTCAATAATATAATTCACCAATTCAATTTTCAAGACAAAATATTCACTATTCACATCATAATCATTTAAAAATTGTTTATATCTTGGAATAAGTCAAATGAGTGCATGAATAATCATTGTAATGTGTACAGAAAAATCAAATTCACGTATGTGTATGCTAATATTATGCATCAGTATGAAATACATTTCCTAATTTCTTAATAATATCTCTCATATGTTGTTATCTACTAATCCTTAATATGAAAAAATGGGATACTACAACTTTCCTTAAGAACAAGATGTAGCTGAAGCTAAAGCTGAATTAGAAAGTGATGATGATAAAATGAGAGGTATAAGACTCTTAGCAGATATATATTTATGAGAGATGAAACACAACTTCTTTTATGGAACCTACCACATAAGAAGAAGAAACAAATTCAGAAGGTTGGGTGATTGCAATGAAGGAGAAGTTATGCATGACCAATAAAAATGATATTTGAAAATTGGGTGACATACTTGATAGAAAAAAATATATAGCTTGAAATGAGTCTTTAGAACCAAAATGAATCATGATGGTTCTATAAAGAAATTGAAGGCCATATTAGATGTGAAAGTTATTTTTATCAAGCTGGCATTAATTTTTTAAATATCGTGCTCCAATAGCAAGGCATGACACTATCAAATTAATCTTGGCAATCGTAGCTCAAAAATCTTAAAGGTTAGTTAAATGTGAAGTCAACTTTCCTTAGTAGTTAATTAAGTGAGGAAATTTATGTAGAATAGCCTGACAAATTTGTTATCAAAGGCTAAGAGAATAAAGTATAGTTACTATAAGTCTTTATAAGGCCTAAAATAGGCACTAAGAGCCTAGTACAATAGGATTGATGAATACTTGAGCAATATGAAATTTGACAGAAGCAGAGGCAAACTTTCCATGTAAAGTAATCTAAAAAATGACCTTTTGGTAGTAACACTTTATATTGATGACTTACTGGTGACTAAAAGTAGTATATAGCAAAGATGAGAGAGCGTGAGCAGAGACTCCATAACTTCTGAGATCGTCGGTGGTTTACTCCCCTCTTCCTCCATGGCTTCTTCTACATCTTCTTCTCCATCTTAATTACCTATCGCCCTAATATCTGTCCCTTCACCTAGACCTTCCCAATCGACCCCTTCCTCCAACCCTAATCATACCTAAAACATAAACCCAAACATTCGTCTTCTTTCCCTGACAAAAAATCCAATAGATATAGGTGTATTTGCACATAAGCAGTCATTGAATTTTATGGAACCAGAATGTTCCCCAAATCCCCATGCTATAAAAACTTTGGAGAAACCCAGAACTTGGAAGTCAGTAGTATTTGAATTAATGGAGGACTCCTAAGATGCTAAGGCTTTGACTTACTACCCCCTGAGTTTAAGGATGAGCAGATCTTTTTCATTCCTCCACCAGAGTTAGAGAAGGAAGGAGCTCAATTCTGATATGCCCTGATAGGATTTTTCATTGGTAAGCACCCTGCGTATCATGTGGTTCAAAGATCCCTTTCTAAATCCTGGTTAGTTTTTAGACTAACTGAAACCTTAATTATGAGTTCGAACAATTTCTTGTTTAAGTTTGATTCGGAGATTTGTATGAATTCAGTTCTAGAGAAGGGGTCTTGGCATATATAAGGAAAACCCTTATTCTTACCAAAAAGGTACTTGAGTGCGGAGCACAGGAAAAGGTTAGATATGCTCCAGAGTGGATTAAGTTTCATAACATACCTGTTGAATACTGTAATAATGAAGGGTTGGGAAGAATAGCCTGTTCAGTAGGACACCCACTTCTTATGGATACCCAGAAAGCTAGGATGTCTAGGATTGTGTATGCCAGAATGTGTGTGGAGTTAGATCTGTAAAGGATTTAGCCTTCATCTTTGCAATTGGCCGCTTATAATAAAGAAGGAAAAATAACCTTCATAGAAATAAAGATTGAGTATGAATGGAGGCCTGAGCATCATTTACATAAGAAGGATGGACACCTACAGGGCGATTGTTTCAGACTGGATTACATCAAGAGTTGGATAAGGGGAAGGAATCTATACCAAACAATCTAAACCATCAAAAGAGGAATGAACAAGAGCAAGTCTTTGAGAAGAAACAAAAAAATCATAAGGAGAGTAGAGCTTCTGATATCCCAACTAAATAAAGTAAGGGCAAAGTAATACAATAGAATGATCAAGCTCTTGAGATGGCAATATAAAGTAATAAGGAAAGCAGTCCTTTTAGAAACCTAGCTGAACAAAGCAAGGCTCCACAGAAGCAAGATGATCTAAATGGATACCTTGAGGATTCTGACATCCTTGTTGTGAGTCAAGTAGGTAACCACCTTTCCTCTCCTAAATCTGAATTGGTTCCAATTATTGATTCTTAGAGTCTGAGTCTTTTAGAAGGGGCAAAGGGGGATTTTACTATTATGAAGAGTAGGAAATTTAGGAGGAAACAAAAGTAGTAGGCCTTTAGTTTTGTTTTGTGTTATGGCTTTAGTTTTTTGGAATGTTAGGGGTCTTAATAAATTTAAAAAACAACTAGTTGTGAATGCATTTCTTAAAAGGTTATCGGTTTCTTTTGTTTGTTTAATTGAATATAGGATTAAGTCTCCTCCCTTTTTGAATAATGTGTACTCTTCTTTATTTCCTAGATGGCTTTTTTTTACAGTAATTTAGATCAAGTTTCAAATATTAGGTTAGTGATAGCTTAGAATCTGGATTGTTTCTTGTGTTCTCATCAAATCACTAATGATCAACTAATCCATTTGGAGGTAACTCATATGAATAGTTCTTTAGCCATTTTTGTGAGGTGTGTTTATGGGTTAAATAATTTTAATTATAGGAAGAATCTCTGGTTCGCTCTTTCTAATATCAAACATACAGTTGGTAATTAACTTTGGATCATAGCGGGGACTTTAATGTTATACTGTTTTCACATGAGGCAAAGCCTATAAATTCCTGGACTATTAATGGAATGAGTGACTTTAGGAAGTGTGTTGAGGAATGTGCATTGTATGATTTAAATTTTAGTGGTCCTAGTTTTACGTGAAATAACGAGCTATTTGGTGACCTCTTTATTGCAAGAAAGTTTGATAAAGGCCTTATCAATTCGGCTTGGAGTGATAGGTTTCTTAGATCTTATGGTGTGATTCACAATCCTAATATTTCATGCCACTCTCCAGTAGTGATTAAGTCCTTAACAAACATGCATAAGAGACCTTCTCCATTCAGTTTTTCCAACTTCCTAGTCTTGCAACCTAATTTCCTTTAGAAAGTAGAAGATGTTTGGACTTCTCATGTCCAAGGAACTTCTATGTTTTGTGTGGTGTCTAAGCTTAAAGTAGTTAAAAATGTGCTCAAATTACTTAACTCTGGTCAGATAGGTTATGTGAATGTTAGAGTTGAAAATTATCAAGTAGTTTTTAATAATATCCAAGATCAAATGATACATTTGCCTAATAGGCCTCAACTAGTTGACAAGGAAACTGAAGTCGTTAATAACTTGATTAAAGCTTTAGATGATCAAGATTCTTTTTATAAACAATCTTCCAATATTAAATGGCTTAGAGAGGGGGATAGGAACACCAAATTCCTTCACAATTTTATCTTGTCAAATAAGAACAGAAACAACATTCACTCTTTAATAGTGGGAAATGGAAATAGGATTGTTGTTTTTAAAGAGATTCAAAAACAGTTCCTAAGTTTTTTTTCAAAGCACTATTGGGAATAAAAAAGATCTTCTCCCCTCTAAAAAGTTTGTTAAAAATCTTTTCCCTCATCCGATTCCTACTAATCTTACAAATAACCTCATTGTTGAAGTCTTAGTGCAAGAGATTAGGGTTGTATTCAACTCTTTCAATTCGAATAAGGCCTTTGGGTTAGATGGGTTTAATGGTTTTTTCTTTAAGCATACTTCGCATATTATTGGGGAGGAACTTACTCGTGCCATCCAAGATTTTTTCCAAGACAACTCAAAGAGCTTAACTCTACTTTTATTCCTCTTGTTCCTAAGAAAGATCATCCTTTCACAGTGGTTGATTATAGGCCAATCTCTTGCTATAACATGATTTCTAATGTGATTGCAAAAATCATGGCAAATAGGTTTAGAGAGCTACTCCCTCATATTATTAGCCTAAAACAAAGTACATTCATTAAGAACCATCGAATAGGGGATAATATCTTGTTAGCTCTAGAGATTTTCAAGAATTACCACCTTTTTAATAACCATAGGAGATGTGCTTTTAAAGTGGATTTACAAAAAGCCTATAACTCGATTTAGTAGGATTTCCTCCTGAATATGCTAGTAGTTGTAGGTTTTCCTCTTAAGTTCATTGAGTGGGTCAAAGAGTGTATAATCTCTCCTTTTTATTCTATCTTGATCAATGGATCCCCCTCAAAAATTTTTGGAGGAAAGTCAGGCTTAAGACAAGGGGATCCTTTATCCCTATTTCTCTTTATTATCTGTATGGAGGTTCTCTTAAGGAGCCTAAATGCTTGCATAACTGGTGGTACTTCCTTTAAATACCACTAAAGGTGTAAAGCTCTTAAACTCACCCATCTCTTATTTGCTGATGATCTTTTGTTGCTTTGTCATGCCGATTTGGCTTTAGCCCAAACTTTACTTAATTGTCTGCGCACCTTTTCTAATTTGTCTGGCATGGACATGAACCTTTCCAAGAGTCAGTTCTTTTTATCTCTTGATGTGGACCATGTGGCCCATCAAATGGAAATTATATTGGGTCTTAAAAGAGATCACCTTCCCATTCAATACCTGGGGGTACCTCTTTTAACAGGTCGGTTGTTTAGGAGGGATTGTTTATCCTTGTTAGATAAAATTGAAACTAGAGTTAAACAAATAAACCCATAAAAATCTCTCCTATACTGGTAGACTTTAATTGGTTATTTATGTCCTCTCAACTTTTTAGGTGTATTGGTCTAGTCATTTCGTTCTCCCTTCTTCCATTATTAAGGAAATAGAGATAAAACTTAAGAATTTCTTATGGTCTGGTAAGGTGGTAACAAAGGCTCATACTAAGGTTAAATGGAATGACCTATGTAAACCCAAAATAGAGGGTGGATTAGGAATTAAGCATTTGTCTACTTGGATAATGTGTTGATAGGGAAAAGAATCTGCATTATATTTAATGATAGTGAAGCTCTGAGGGTTAAGTGGGTGCACACTATAATTTTGAGAAGGAAAAATTTCTAGAGTGCCCAACCTACCAACTATAGTTCGTGGAGTTGGAGAAAGAATTTAAATGTTAGGGATCAAATTGGGAACCAATTCAGATTTAGGATAGAAAATGGGAATTTTACTTTCTTATGGCAAGATCCTTGGCATGCTAGAGGTAACTTGAAGTATCTCTCAACACCCAGATTGATCAATGGGTTGAAGCTACCTATAATTGCAAGAATGTCTGATGTAATCAGAAATAATGTGTGGTGCTGGCAAGAGGCAACAGTCAAGACCATAAATACTCTAGAGCCTCTACAATATCAACCAAATTGTTCAATACCTGATAATTTGGAATGGCTAGCAAACTCATAAAAAATGTATACAAATGCTTCAGCCTACAATTCCATAAGACCTCCTAATTAGAGTGTTCCTTGGCATAAACTAGTATGGCATAAAAGAAACAGCCCAAAGTATTCCTTCATACTATGGTTAGCCTTTCTTAATCAGTTGCAATCAAAGGATAAACTCCTTTAACTTCACATCCTAATTCACTGCTCCTTGTGTGCGTCAGACAATAAGACTATTGATCACCTATTCTTTGAACGTTCTTTCTCTAAAACAATGTGGTTATACTGTCTTAACAACTTTCAATTATACCTTCCTAGTCTTCCTAACCTTCATTCCATTATAAATTGGTTCAACCAGCCACCAAATTTCAGAAATTGTGACATCAATATTTTTATCATTCTCCTTTCTGTTATTATGTACAACCTTTTGACTAAAAGAAACCTTCAAAGATGAAGTCTTGGAAGTTGGGATCAGCATTAGAGTGATCTTTCAAGTTATGGAACAATTCAGCTCAAACATCGAGAGAAGATAATTGTTGGAGTATTTATTCTTCTAATGTAATGTCTGCATGTTTTGATTTCATGTTCAGGAAAATAGAGGGAACTCTCATACCTCTTAAGTATCTATAGCAAGGGAGACATCAGATTCAGGGAATGCTTTAATCTCTAAAAATCCTTAAAGCAATAGCATTTGAAATATGATGTTGCAAACTACAGGGAGGAACTCCTTGGGTAATGGATCCTCCCCCGCAGTAGAAAAGATGATTACAATGAATTTTATGGTAACCCCACTTCTTAATAGTAGGAGATCCCATACGCCTATGTTTGGTTTCTTAAAAATTCAGAGTCCATTATGGGTCTACCAAGGAAGGTTGGGTGAGAGTTGAGCAAAAATTTGATAGAGATATGAAGGACAAGATGGAAGCTAGTAGCAAGGGGTAAGGGCTCTTCTTCATCACCATTGATATCCTAAGCAAAGAAGATTCCAAATTGTTCAGAAAATTAGAAGAATAAAGTTAAGATCCTTCTACTTATGATATGCTGACTCGAAGTTAGGGTTTTGTAGAGGTAAGCTTGACTATTTGATTTTTTTGCTTTAGATTGTTGTTTGGAAAGGGTTGTGTTACTGGTAAGATGAACGTTTTCTATAAGGTCATCAAGGTTGGTAGATATGTATAGGCTCACTGTCGGGGTTTTTGTGGTCATAAGGAATAATTTTTGTAGGGTTCCTCATGCCTTCACGTAAGGTTATTCCTTTTGGTTTAGAAAAGAGATTTGCATCATGGGCAATCTCTTGGTTTGTATAGAACATTTACTTATTTTATATAAATTATTGATTTACCAAAAAAATAGTATATAGTTGATAAATGAGTTTAAGCATGAGATGAAAAAAGAATTAAAAATAACTAATTTGAGGGAAATTTCATACTTTATTGGCATGAAAATTTCATAAATTGATCAAGGAATCTTCATCTGCTAGAAAAAATATGCCTAAGAAATTCTGAAGAAGTTCAGGATGGAGAACAAGAGTGTCACTACTAAAGTGAATCACACGTTAATACAATGCTTAGAAAATGATATAAGAATGCACGAGAAGGGGGGTTGAATTGTGTATTCCCCTTTTTGAAAAATTCTTTCAAAAATGTTT
>JANZLF010000221.1:32870436-32881497 GCA_026546835.1 Erythroxylum foetidum
TACATATCTAATCATGATTCATACTCCAATAGCAAAATCATCTATAACATAAATTTCATATAAAACACTCATTTGATTTCATTTATTATTTCTAAATTTCACTTCAAGGTCCGGGGTCCAACATCCATAGACTCCATAGTAGCGGTGACTTGTGAATCTCATTCTTTTGGTAGTGAACGAAGAATCTTTTTCACCTTCTCACTGTCCGTCATGTGCTTTCCAAGGTTGCCTAATCCATTGATTATTTCTACAAAACGATCAAACATAGTGGAAATAGACTCACCTTCTTTCATGACAAACATTTCATATTCATGGAGAAGCATGTTGATCTTTGTCTCTCAAACTTGATTGGTTCATTCATGAGTGATGCGAAGTCTTTCACACATTTCTTTAGCACTAGTGTATGAGTTCACTCGATTTCTCTCCTCAACAGTGAAAGCACAATATATCAATTTCATAGCTTTTGCATTGATGTAAGCTTGCTTCCAATCATTGTCATCATACTCCAACTCCTTCTTTACCTCGCCATTTTCTTTCAATGGAACATGTGGAATGAAGATGATGATCTTCCAATACTGTACTCCCTCGCTTATAATATGGTATTTCATAGGATTTTTCCAAGAATAATAGTTAGTACCATTAAACAAAGGAGGGCGATTATTGGTGTTACCTTCTTTCGCTAAATTATTGTGTGCCATCCCTGGATTCTTCTGCTCTGATACCAATTGTAAACGATCTAGAAGGGGGGTTGAATAGATCTTTGAGCCTTTTTCGCAAAGAGCTATAAATAACAGAGAATTAGAACACACTAATTTAAACAATTGAAACTGAAATGTAAAAGAGTAGGGAAGAATGGAAAACACTGTTTTTATAGAGGTTCGGTGCTAATACCTACGTCCTCTACGTAAGCTCCCACTTAGGATTTGGCAAATCACTTTACTGCATACTTTTTAGTTCAGTGTGAACTTTTACAACACCTCTTGATTTCTGGCTCAAGCTACCCTTACAATTGATTTGTTTTTTGGCACAAATCCTACCTCACAAGTGATTATTCACTAATCACTCAACTCATAAAAATAACGATGATAAAGATGAAGGAACAATGCTTAACACAGATTTGAAACAAGCTAAGAGCAATTGAGAGTAAATTGGTAACAATAGTGGTATGCTTTTTCTTTTTCAGACTCACTTTTTCGATCCCTTGATGTACCTCTATTTATTTGTAGACTAGAGATGAATATGGAAGTTGCAAATCTTCTTCTAGCCGTTGCTTGATTTCTTATAGACGTTGCTAAACTTTTTTACTTTCCATTTGTGAATGATCCAGATAAAGTTTGTTCAACTTCACCTGATAGTTGACTAGTCGAGCTGTTATAGTCGACTAGTACCAACGAAATTCAATGCAGGTTTCATCTCCGCTCTTCGATTAGTCGACTAGTGCCATGATAGTCGACTAGTTCACCTATCTGCCTGATTTGTAGTCGACTTGTAACATCTTAGTCGACTTGTTTCATGCCCCACTTACATATCTGAATATTATTAGTCGACTTGCCACAATGTAGTCGACTAGTGATGACTCCAACGGATATATTTAATCAGATCTTCCCATAATCTTCATGTTTGAGTATTTCTTGTACGATGAAGATTATTTCCTTCTTGATTTCACAATGATTTATAACTTGTCCCTTGAAGATTAATGCTGTCTTGATTTATTTCAATCCAAAACACCTGAAATAATTTCTTAACCAATTCTATACATATTATTATTATCTAAACATAAGTAGGATTTAATTTGTCAACCACCATTGGTCCAACATCTGCAACGATTCAAAACCAAATATTGATCATAAACAAACCACAACCAACAATACAAGAAAATACAACAACTCAATATTTGATTAATTCCAAATATATTCGAAGCACAACAGTTGAAGAAAACCAAATTAAAGACATTACCTATGAATAGAAATAATACTTCGTTTTTTGAATTACTACTTGGAATGTAAAGATTGATATATCTATTGCCGGATGAAGCTAAAGTAAAAGACAGAATTGTGGGAACTCAATGTTGTTGCAACTTAAGAGGATTAGACATTCAACTTGGGCTACAATTCATTGACACGCCACTAACTTGCTTTTACAATTCATTGACTTTAATATTCTATTAAAGTCATCCTTATGCCTAAAGTTCAAAGTTACAACTATTTTCTTTTTTCTATGGCAAGTTTTTGAGAGAAAAAAACCAGAATTTTTACTTCTCCATGCTCATACAATTCCTAACCATGGTCTCATTACGAAGTTATTAGTTGACATCTATAATTTGAAAACTTAAGTCCACATTAATGCAATGTTTTTAAGTAACCTCAATTTAGTAGACGTTAATTATTTCTGCCAAATTGAAAAAGATAGAAGCAAGGAAGGAAGATCATCACACACAATAAATGTTAATCAATGATCAATGAAATAGAGATGCACAAATGATAGCAATAGTTTGTGTAGTTTTATAACATTGCACAAATGATAACAATGGTATAATTCTCATGGTACAGAACAAGATATAGAGATTATGAAGGTAGAAGCAGAGAAGATTGGATATCCTATCTTCATAAAGCCAACCTATGGAGGAGGAGGAAAGGTATGCAGAACTATTGGAAATAACAGGGGCATTTTTGTGTTTCTCAACAGTCTAAAGATGCAAGGATAACTGACTATTGATTGTTTCAATAAATCAAATTATATCTTCTAGTAAATTAATTTGATTGTATGACCCATTTGTCTATACTTGACTAATGTGCATCCTCGCCCCTCATATGAGAGAACAAAGCTAAAAATGTTAAATTTAATGAAACTTTCTTTAAGATCTGATTTTCACCTGTGAATATTTTGAAGTTGAATGTTACTCCCTTCTAGATGACTCAAACTGTTCAGAATTTAATAGTAACAGAAAAGAGGAAGACATAAAATATCTGCTTTACAGAAAAAAGTTTGATATGGCTGAGTCTGAACCACATTTACAAGTGTAGAAAAGCAAAAGGAAATAAAGAGAGATCATATGCATTTGCTAATAGACTTATGCCAAAAGTATGGTTTGGATTTCATTATACCTTCTCTCTTTTTATCTCATATATAATGAGATTATATATATACTAATGCAATGGTAATCTCCCCACAAATTCCTTAAATAGTATTATCTGTGTGTAAGCACATTACTGAATTATTAGCATACCTCCAATGATTGGTTTAAATTATCTATTAATTCGAGAATCATTTATCAAAATCTGAAGTAAGTGTAGTGAATATCCTGCAGGTGTATTTTATATTTGCCTTTTAACCCATCAACATCACATAACAAAGAGACAATAGTTTTCAGTTTATATATAGTTCTGATATCATATAATAATTTTAAAAAAAGATGAGTTTACTCTTTAAAAATAGGCATAATTTAAACACAATTCTTTTTAAATTGACACTTTATAAGTATAAGAAAGCATAATTAAGAATAATATTTTGATATGATGCTTTGCTAGAAGTATATAAATAACGTGCATGCATGTTGAAGATGATATTCTCTCAACAAAGAACAGTGAAATAAAGCGTTTGATAAAGTGGCAGAAAACAGTACTTATAGGGGATGAGGATAGTAAAAAGTCCAGATGAATTTGTTGATTCTTTCTTGGGGGCACAACGAGAAGCTGCTGCTTCTTTTGACATAAATACAATCTTGCTGGAGAAATATCTCACACATCTAAGACATAAAGAAGTCTAGGTATGTCCATCTTGACTTATATATCAATCAAGATCAATTCACTGATGAGAAAAATTTTTCTGATTTCACTGACTAATAGTTTATACTTGGAAAAAATTAATTCTCTATCATCTTTTGGTATTGATAGCTTCAGTTGTTTACGAGCTTGTAGATATTTGGGGACAAATATGGCAATGTTCTGCATTTTTATGAAAGATTGCAGCGTGCAGAGAAGACATCAGAAAATAATTGAAGAAGCTCTAGCTGTAATGTTTATCTCAGTACATTACATATGTTTATTGGAAAATTAACATATGTTGATTGGAAAATTAAACATATGTTTATTGGACAAATATAAGCTTTCTAGGGTATAATTCTCAGTACCACTCTTATAATTACCATATGTTTATTGGAAAATTAACTAGCTAGCTTAGCTATTAACAAATAGTGGAATCATATCACTTTTATCTGTTGAAATAAGATGAAAAAGATTCTTATCTCGCGAAATTTCTGTAACATCTTCAAACATTAGCTCATCTCATGTTCAATTTGAAATAATAGGTGAGCATATGTACACTCTTTATCAATAACAATATTAGTGAGGAAAATAGGTTATTTTGCACAACATAACAGGTAACTTTGCAGACATATTGTGAAGCAAAAACTAAGCAAAACAAAGTCAACATTACATATGTCATACATAATTGGTTGCTATCAAACATAATTACAACAAACAGTCAATGCCAATATAGACTTCACACAACACAAGGCAAAATCAAAAGTTGGAAAAAAACAATCAGATTCATGATAGTATCATGCAGATTAAATTTAGAAAAAAAAAAGGAATACCTGTGAAAAAAATTGAAGAAAATCTTTGCAGATATATAATGAGGTTCTCGGATTCAATCAAATGCCTTATGCAACCTATCACCGATCAACAACAACCCAGGATTCCTAAACAGAAACGAAAACAAAAGTTAAATATTTCAAAAGCAAATCAAAGAACAACATCACAAAACCCAGCAATTTTTTCGCAAATATATGCCCATAAAACTCTCAATAATCTGATATAAGAAAAAAAATAACCAAAGACCCTACAAGAAGAAGAGCTACAACCGAAAATCCACACTGTCCATTCAAGATCTGCAAAACATGCTAATGGCTGAAGGTCTCCATTTCTGACAAATCCACATATACAAAGACCCAGCACACCGAAGGTCTCAATTTCTCAGAAACATCCTCCATTTTCGACTTCAGAAAAGAAAACGAAAAGAACAAGACCAGGTGGAGCAAATTTGCGCAACCAGAGAAATGGAGACCTAACGGGTATAATGACATTTTCCAGCACAAACAAACAATAACTTACTTGACTTCCGAGATGGACGTCTTGGGGAAGAAGAGTACCAGCGTGCGACAGAGAAGCGTAAAGCAAAGCCCAGCATGCGAGAGAGGAGTGATGGGCATGCGAGAGACAGAGGAGAGGGGTAACTTGGACCGTTGCTTTCGTTTTTTATATGGAGACAGAGACAAAGCATTTTTGTCCTTCGGTTTTCAAAGGGACAAATTTCTTTGTTTCTGTCATCCGGAGAAAAAGGACCAAATATCTGGGACATCAACCAAACATATATAAGGGACAGGATTACTTTGTTTTGTAATCTGTCCCCACTAGCGGGGACAGTAACCATACACTGCCATATTCTTTACCTGCGAAATGGAAAGGTAACAGATGGTGAAAAAAAATTAATGCAGATCCATGGGTGGTACTTCCATCTATTTTCCGTCTTTCTATTAGATTAACCCTGACGGAATAACAAAAAAAAAGAGTACAGGAATTTTGTAATTGTTTGTAAAAGAGGTAAAACATAGTGTCTCATTATTTTATATAAACAAACATAGAATTCATTGTATGGAAACATAGGTGGAGATATATTTTGGAGTATTATTCTTTATGGAAAAATTCTTGAAACTTTTGAAGACGGTCTCGAGATTCCACATTTTATGAGTGCATGATATTTATACTGGGTCTAAGCTTAATATGACTTAGATAAAATTTTGTCAGTATATGGAAAATGTCTTTATACTCTCTCACCTTGTTTGATAAGAATGGTAGATGGGTCTCAATTCTATTTGATTTAGTTAGAAATCAACATTCAAATTTGACTTAATTGAATTTGCACCAAACTTGCTTAAGGGTTGATTCAAACCGAACTCAAAAGATCTGAACACTTCGACCTCCACCCTAAAATGACATTGTTTTAGGCAAATCGTGCATATTTAAACTTGATCGAATTTCAAATTTATCACAGGTAAAGGAGCTGATCATAGTCCTAGCTAGTTGCCATATCCATATTTAGCCACTAAAATTCATATGCATAAGGATCCATCCCTACTTTTATATAAGGTGATTAAGTTTTTTAAGAAACAGTGAATACAACTATTAAATATATCATCTTATAAAAATTATTGTTTCCATTTGACAATACAAAAAATATTATCATGCCATCATAAATATGTGAAAAGTGGAAAAGACAATTGAAATCATGTAGGGATTTATCTATGCGCAATTAGATATTCTAATCAAATCTCGAATAAATAATATAATTTTAAGATTTATAAAAAATTGCATATTTTTAGCAGGTTTGAAATTCTTTTATATTGATTTAGTAAATAAAATTTGAATAAAATACCTATAGGGTCATTTTTAATTGTTTAATTTAACCTTTTCAGTAAGGTATCATTCCTTTTTACGCGTTTTCTATTATCCTTAGGAGGATTCATATTAATTTGTATCAGAGTTAGGATCTACATTAAGTTTCTATCCCTTTTGATTTCTTATTTTCGTTTTCAATTTGTTATTACAATTTCATCTTTTAGTTGTTATTTTTATGTCCCTTTGTGTTTTTTTTCTTATTCTTACTCATGTCTTCTTGTTTGTAAGGTTTTAGAAAAATTATTTTTTGATGTTTTTTTCTTTCTCTTAATCTCATGTTAATTTGTTGTACATCAAAAAAGAAAAAATTGTAAAAATTGGGGTTTCTTTAATAAGATTGTAAACATGTCTATTAAAGGTGGTTTAATACCAAAAAAAACAAAGAAAAATCTAGTATTTCTTTTACAAGCCATGCATCAACAACTTAAGAGGATGAACATGATATATAATAATATGAAAGACCTTTTAGAAAGAATCTAATTGAATCACTAATTTATGAAAATGGACAACACCGTTAGATTTGTTATAAGAGGAGACAAGTTAGACGTGATTTAACACCCTAAAATAAAGTAAATGAATGGTATTGATGATGGTGATTATTGTATTGATTGTGAGAAACTTATAACTTGGAGCGTAATGAGTACTCAACAACAAGAATGGATTAAATTAGCAAAAAGAGAATGTATTTGTACTAGATTCCACATCCGAAAGAAGGTATATACTATGATTATTAATAGAGGAACTTGTTTGAATGTAGATAACAGTCCTCTTATACAAAAGTTGAGTTTCATATACTTTGAAACATCTAAATGAAGTATTTGTTTCTTTTTCTAATAAAAATTTTAAAGATGATGAGGTACATTGTGATATAGTACCTATACAAGTTTGTGATATTCTTCCGGGAAAACTATGACAACATGTCAATTACGCTTGCACCATTATTATAAAAACATATATATATGACAAATTAAGGTTGAAAAGATAATCAACTAAAGATAAAGGGGAGTTTTAGGGACATGAAAAAGAAAAAGAGTGAGAGTGAAGTGTGTGTTACTACCACGAAAGTTCTCTATCATAAATTAATGCTCACAACCTAAGGTAAGTATACCTATTGTCTATTAGTGATATAATGGTGAATAGAATTTAAATCCCACAAGGAAGCACTCAGAATTTAGTAAATTCTCTTAATATTACTTAGTTAACTAAATAAAAAGGGATAGATATGATGATTAATAATTAGATATAAAATTAACCTACACCTAAACTTTAGTAGAGTAAAAAGTAAATAATCACTAAAGAGATAAAATAAAGCATATAATCAAGTGGAAAAAGTAGACACAAATACCATCTAGATAAGAACCCTGTAGTGTCAACTTTGATGTCTTTGTTTAATTAATCTAGAATTGATTTATCATCTAGATCGATATAATTTTCTAAACACTAAAATTTCACTCTCTGAAACTATAACAATTTATCCTTCAGCTGGTTCACCTATATTTATAACAAGTTAACATCCCATTGAATGCATTAAGTTTTATAAATCATATAAAAGGTATTACCCTAAGACTAGAAAAATCAAGTATCTCTCCCTCAAGCACCTTGATATATAAGAATAAATACTAGATTTCCCTCTTACCTAGATATATGAAATAATTAGTTGGTCATCATATTTAAACTATTAAAACAAAGAAATAAAAAAGGAAGAAGTTATAAATGTGATTTCAATATTTCAATGTGAAATTTTAAGTTGTTGGGATGATTATATTCCTTTTTTTCTTAAAAATGGTTGCTTTGTGCTCCTCTAGGGTTTTCCTCTCTCCCTTAGCAACTCACCCTAAGTTTAGAATATGAAAACTTCTCCTTAATTTGAGTTTCTTATGTCTATTTATAATTCATCACATCATTAAGGCATAATTTAGGCCACATTTATGGCATAGATCATGAATATTGGAAACTCAAAATTTAAAATAATAAAGTTGTATATCTTTCTCTTTGCTTTCCATGGCCAAATAAATCATCTTAATCGAAGTTCAAATGAAAACATTATAATCAATTTACTAAGCATGCTCAAACTATTTTGCAAATTTGGAGAAGGAAATAAGTATGTGACTTAGTTTATGGATCTTTTTATGTCGTCTAAGGATAATATATAGCCTCTAGTCTGACTACATCCGTAACCCATAGGTCCCACTTAATCTGAAATTAATACACAACTTCTGACATAGCCGTGTCTTTAAATAGTGGGTCTTATTGTTTCTTTTATGAATGACATATGGTATGTGTCTGTGTTACTCTATGAAATTTTTTACTGCCATACAATCCCTCTTTAGGTCATATTCTAGTTCGTATCTTTTCCTATACTTACTCGTGATGGATAAGGGCTCAACTTTAAAATTACCTTAAAATATAATAAAAACTAGATAAAATAAGGTTATATAACATTAAATTTAAGCAAAATACTTAATATAACTTATGTAGAATTCATTTACATCAAATATATATGCTCACACTTAAGTTTTTACTTATACTCAAACAAATTAATTCATTCAATATTAACTTAAATTGTAATAATTTTAGGAAAGAATTCAACATTTCAATAGGAGTAATCAAGAGTATCCATCTTGCAATTAGTTACAATGTTAATCAATGAGTTATAGTTTAGTTTTGATTTATCTCAACAATCCTTCAAACATCAACTTAATTTATAAATAAAGCATAAAGTAAACATACATGAGAAAAAATGCTTCAAATTTTAAATACTTTAATAACCTAAATTAATAAAAAAGTAAGTGTTGAACTTTTAACTGACAAAGGAGCATTTAGAGGTTTTTTTTGGTTAAAAAGTTACCTAACCTTTTGACATGTAAACAAACACGTTTTCATAAGTGCTCCTAGTTACTCAGTTAGGTCATTTTTTCAAATGACTACTAATACTGCCCTTTAAATTTAATCTTTTCACTTATGTTAAAGCCAACAAACTGAATTTATTTATGCTCATTTATTCACATATTTTTGTTTCATTTATCTAAACTTATTTTTAGTAGGCTACAAAAATGCTTAGAGATAATTAACTTCTAACTAAAAAAAAGCCTACTTATAAAAAAATATCATAATACAAATTAAGTATTCATTTTCATAATTATTGGAGAAAATTTTAATCAAATTAGTTGTCAATGCTTTTAAGTACCTATTGAGTCACAAAATAATTAAAATTATAATGTCTCATTTTGATTAATCTTCTTTATTGAAAACAAATTTCTTAAAATTGTTACATTCTAAGCAAATTGTAATAAAAATTGATAAGTATAACAAAAACGATATATAAATCATCAATGTCCTCCCCACGGATGAGTTGTACATTGCCCTCATTATAAGAAATATGATAATATGTCCCAATTACTTTATAGTTTCATCATGATTTTAAAGGCATTCAACATATATTTAGATTTTTTTAGAGGAGATGGTACTTAATGTGCTCATGTTTTGTCTTAGACATTATTTTAACTCTCTGAGAAAGAAGGAACAAATTTTAGTCTACTTTAGGCGAAATTGAGTGCAATTTTCTTCATAGTTGTTAGATTGAGGAGATATTAGAGTCAACTGAAAGCAAACATAATTGAAAAAAATTTTAAAAAAGGAATCAAAGACCAATTCAAGCTTGAAAATAACAAGCAATCAAAGAATTTAGAAAGCAAAAATTTGGAGCAAGTATGAAACTAACATCGGATATGTAATATGATAGATGTTAGTTTACTTCTAATTTATGTGGATTAAAGTTCCAAAACGTAACTAGCGCCAGTCCTAAATTGACATAAGTGATGGAATTATGATATACATTTTGAGGATGTATGGAAACCTAATTTTGTTGACTCTTAAACACTCAATTTGAACCCTTGACTACAAATATCCCTCTGAGGTTTAATTAAGGAGAAGTACCAGAGGAATCTTAGAAGGAAAGACATCTAGAAGATGAGAGGATGACCCAAACAACCAAGAACACAATAATAATACATCAAATTGAAGTGTTTGACATCAAAAGGGAAGTAAAATTAAACAAAAACGGAAGGAACCCTGTTAAGATTCAATCAAAAGACATCAAGAATTAAGAACCATAAGAACACTATCTTGTTCATTATTATCTTTATTATTTTTTGTTAGTTTAGTCTATTTAATCATGAACTAAATTGGGAGATATAGTTGGGATGAACTATTTATATGTGCTTAATTGATTGTATAATTATTCTATAACATTTAGCAATTAATGACATGAAATTTCTTGAGATACTCATTTCGACTCATATCTAATTTTAGGCACAATTCAGAAGAAAAGTCTTGAAGAGGCCCTCACGAGGATTGAAGATTCCACCTACACTGCACAACCTGATGAGCAGGAGACCTGATTGGAGACTTTTTTCAAACACCTCCTCCACTGTTCACGCAGCTAGATGGAAGCTTGGAACTTCTGGTCTTTAAATTGTCATCCGATAGTTTCACCATATTTGTAACAAAGACTCCTCACTAATTTATGAAAGTAAGGCTAGAGATTTAGTGTAATTGGAAAAATGAATGCTGCTCTCACGTGAATCCAAACTTTCAGAATTTTCAA
>JANZLF010000221.1:32937940-32950095 GCA_026546835.1 Erythroxylum foetidum
ATCTTAATAAAACAATAATTAAAAACATTTAGGAATAATACATAAATGCAATTGAATCTCATAATTATAATCTCATTATAATTTCATTTGCAATATAAAATTATCCGATAAACTTTATCATATATATCTAAACATGTACAAGATAAAGAATGTCTTTTAAATAATTTGTCACTAAACTACAATCAAAGAGATTGGCTATAGAGCATAAACCAATATTTCCTACTGCAAATCCACGCGAACTCATGCGCATTTTCTTCATGTATAATCCGAGCAAGTCCTTGTCGGTCTAGCTTTGCTCCATTCCCAAGCAATTACCTCGAGAACGCTTTTAATTCATTGTGCGACAACAAATGCATATGCTGTAGCAAGTGAAGTGGAACTCATGCCTGTTAAAGCACATAATAAGTCATCCCCCCACTCGTTAGCTTGTCGCTTTATTATCAAGGTAACATTTTTGTCGAAGTTTTCCTTTGTCCGTAAATAAGCCTCACTCTGTGAGAAACCCGCTCGGAAGCCATGATTTCACGCCCTCAGGCAGCATAGACATCGCGCATATGAATGGGTATACCCGGATGGATATTTGCCGTCTGAGTAAGCAAGTGAAAGACACACATACACAGACGAAGAAAGAGAGAGGTGTGAAGACCGATATTAAAGATGTGAGGTTGGGATTTTGCCGGTTTTTGAAGAGAGGGACCCAATTAAAAGAAGATAAAGGAGGGCATCCGCAGAGAATGTCGAGGACAGGGTACTCTTTACAAAGCTTAGAAGGTTAGGGGGTCAAAACCATGAAACTGTTTAGGTGTTAATTTTGTGTGTTTCCTTAAAACATATGAATACCAACATTTTCCTTGAAACAGATACTATGTATTAAAAAATATTTAAAATTTGAACACAATTAAAAATATTTAAAAATTAAGGACTTAAATAACACATCCATATTAACATGTTCACTAATTTTCTTTAAGAAACGGTTGATTTGGCTTACTAACAGACTCTTCATCTTTCGCAGAGGTCCAACCGACAAACGAGAAAAAACAGAAAAGAGCAAATAGCACATCGGCGCCAAAACCCTGAGAGATTGTGAATTAAGAATTGCTTAATGTGTCGCAAAACGCAAACGTTCAAAGATAGGATTCCCACGAAATCAATGTTGACCGTACGGGCTAATTAATCCTGACAAGTATGACTAGGGAACCAAAAGTTTCCGTCAGGTTAAAATTGGAATGGTCATAATCCGATCAAATTATTACCATTTAACTGCTGGCGCATCGCGAACCTTCGTGACTAAGAGGAGTGTACCAATAGCCACAAGGAGTTTCTTTGACTAGCTTATCACAGGATATACCTGCCACTGGTCTGCGACTCTGCGTCATAAGACGAGGAGTAAAAACCTGGGGACGTAGCAACGCCAATTCAGTCATAGGGCAATTGCCCCCAACATGCACTGACACGGCCATGCACCCTCGCTATTTGAATCCCATTTGATAAAGACAGTGTGGCAAACGACCAGCATTCTGGTTACACCACTCTATAGTGTCCTTTCATGGATCAGTACGTGATTTAGCTGCGAGTCCTCTGCAAGTTGCTAACTTCTACCAACAATACTTGATACCGTCCATAAAATACAGCAGGATTCAGGTGGGGCATTTATCGTTTGAGGAAGCTTTTCAATACAAACTTGAGTTAGTGACAAATGAGAATCCGCCTTCAATTATCAGACCGTCGATGGTGAATTCCATCATGTTCCTTCTGAAGTTAAATATAAGAAATCAGGAACCACGATGGCATGGTTCCATAAAGCAGAAGCAGTGTCACCGCCCAATATTCCTGATCTCAGATGTTGCTTCTTGAAGTTTCTTTTTTATTGTTCTGAAACTGCCTTCCCCATTTTTTGTCCAGTGAAACGACGCACTTCGCTGAAGAAGTTCTGATATGAAAGGTGACTTTGAGGTTGAATCTCTTGATGGAATGTCGTCATAATCTGCCAAGCAATTAAACCAAAGCTACTTTATCTGACTGAATTGCCCAGAAGAAAACACAAAATAATATCAAGTCCTCCGTTTGGCTTCATATTTGTAGGTTGGTAAAGTGTGGTCGAGTGTATTGTCAATGGTGTGGGACATGGTGAACAAATAAGAGACAGCTTTTATTAACTATAAAATATTAACTTCTACACAGAAAACGAAAATGGGTAAACTTGAAAGAAGAGATAACAATAAAAGCACCAGGTTTTCTGTATGGTTGAAAGTGAGACACACACAATTGACTTCTCGCCAAACACCTACAGACAACTAACAAAACAGAAGGCAACTAGATCTTTCATGCATGCAAAGAGCATTGAAGAGATTCCACCAACTATTGTTGATTTTTCAGGACAGGAAGCAGGCAAAAGATTAATACGGTGGTTTATTTACTTTATTATAACCCGAACTCTCTCACCCAATTCAGGATATTAGAGCAGAAAGTACTCTTAGGATTTACAAGATATCAGCCAAATAACAAAATGCATTTGAATATCAGGTCATTGGATGTAGCAAGGTTTGCAGCTATTATAGTTGGTATAAGGAAGATGTAGCATCTCTCCCAGGATTGCATGGTGGATATAACCATAACCACATTGGACAGGATACTAGTGAAGTCATTGCAACACAACACATTGACATCAAGGTGGAGAAGTCACCTGAAGACATTGGAAGTTGATATTGTTGCTTCAGAAACTTGGAGGCTTCCCTATCTTTCTTGTGGCAGAGGATTCGTATCAAGGTGTATGCATCATCTAAGCACATATGCCCAGGCTTATGTGAATCCAGTCTAATTGAAATGTGTTCACTTGCATTCATCAGCATTCGAATAACACTTTCAGTCTGCCGAAGTGGAATTGTCAAAATACTATTTCCAAATTGTCAGCTATCAGAATTTAACTCCAAATGACTAGCTGCCAAACCTGAAGGGAGAACAAGCCAAGAATATGATGAGCAAATTTTGCTTCATGCTCGACTAAAGAACGAGGAAGGCCTTCTCCATCAGCTACAAAGAATTCCTGTAACGGTACAAGTGAACCATTAGCTAGGAACATAGTAAGGCATAAAATTTATGGTTTCCCCAAATTGATTGAATTGAACTAGTTGGTCTGCAAAACATATTTACAATATCAATATTGTTTCTAGAACTAATGAGAGATGAACCTTCAATGCATTGAGATCATCTTCCAGCATTTTGACATGTGAATCAGAAAATGCACGAGAAGGGCCCCCATTCAACAATATCCATACAAATCCTTCCTAAAAAACAAAGGTTAACAATGAAGCCAGAAAAGAAAAGATGCGTAATAAATCAGAGTGGAACAAGAGCTCACCAAAGATGCTCGACAGATACTTAACACCACAAGATCTCTGATTGAATCATCAATTACTCCACAAATATGATCAAGAACCTATATTAATACATGTTCACTTGAGAAAATTTTCTTACAGAAACACCAAGTACTAAAGAAGTGAAGAGAGTTTCACAAAGATAGATTCGGACACACTAATTATTGTATTAATGCACACAAATCTGAGAAGGATAACTTTTAGGGTGTTCACATGACTGCAGACATTCACACGTGGAGCGAAAGAGAGATCTGAGGAGAAATGAATGTCCATATCTTACTGTATCAATATGGGGAAGAGAACTTTCCACGCGAGTACTTTCAACATCACCTCGATAAACATGGAACAAGAAACTGTCTCTGAGATCCCAAAATACAACCCTTGATCCTAAAAGTTATATTTAACAGAAAAGAAACAACTATCATCAACATCCACATTGAAATTCATGTAAACGAAAGGAAACATCAAAAAGGCAAACATATGGAGATGCATGACAAGACTTAAATTCTTCCCAAACATATCTAGTCCCAGAAATTGCAAATATTCCAAAAACAGGCCATTTAGTAAAATGCTACATACTACTATAGCAATGGAGAGTAGTTATCTTACAGCCTGCGTATGATTTTACAGCAGGTAAAAATTAAAAAAGTTATAGAATAAAAGGAAAATGATCACAAAATAATATCAGGACAATCATAGTCTTTTAGAAATGTCAATCTTTTCCAACAGTGGGTGACATTCATATACTTTCAAGCTATCCAGAAGAATATGTAGGAGGAACACCAAGATAGGAGACCCAATTTCATTGTCCTAATTCTCCTATAAGGAAATCTTTTAAAACTTTATTCTCAATGTGCCCAATGCCCAATCTGCAATGTGCAAGCTTAATTGGTTGCACTTTGTTGGAGACAGTGTTTTCCAACAAGGAATACATATAAGCTATTGCTAATCAGAAGATATCATTGCTAGCAAAATTCTTTTCAAATATTTCCCCTTTCTTATCTGCATATTTAAAACCTGCACATTTACTCTTATCATTTTCCAGACACGAACATGCCTTGTTGAAAATACTAGCTGAAATTTAATGGTAATAAAATTGGTAACATGAATAAGACCCATCTCACAAAACCATCCTCTTAACTAAAGTTTATTCATGATCAGGGAATTATCTTAATAGAAAATTCAAGAACAATGCCAAGCTGCCAAGCAGAACAAATCAGCTAACCAATAAAGTCGGATATTCTGTTGATGGCCTCTTTGACAATATCCCTGATGACATCAATAGTAGTTGCAAACAATGCATCAACTGCTTCAATCGTTGGTAGGCACTTTTCTTCCATGACTTCTTCCTTCTCTGTATTCAATCAGGAAAGAAATCTACATAAGAAGCTTGCAGCTCAAATCCACCTCTCTGCTTTCCTCTACAATCTTTTCAAGCAAAAGTCTGAGCAATGTTGCTTTGCCATGTTTTATTTATTTTTTTCAGGTAAGTGTTTAGTACATGTTCCCAAAGTAGAAACTGAAGAATCATTAGCACCATTAAAGGGGTTAAGTCTGGGAGCAAGAGCAAAGTAATTCTTCTAAGGCTTGGGCAATCCTCCACCCTCAAATTGCCAAGTTAGACCCAGATTTGACAGTAACAATGCAAAATGACATCAGTTTCTTCAAGTTAACAGTAATATGGGAAAATCTTGCTTTGACAACTAGGAATGAACTGCAGATAAATCAAGCTCTGGTGTTTCTTACATTTAGTAGAATCATTCCCAGGCAGTCCTAAAGAGAAGATTTTTTTCATTATAATAATTTACAGGACAACTAATGAAGTTCTGAAAGAGGAAATGAGGGCTCAAGAATGTTTAACATGTTTCTGAAAGAAAATATAAGGACTGTAGAAGCAAAATATCACTATGCAAATGAAGAACAAAAAGCAGAAAGAAAAAAAGAAGATGAAAAGATTAAGATCCTTCAAGCCTGCAAGAAATGAGATCCAATCAGGACTTTTTGGGATATTCCTTCAACTACCGGTACAAATTTATGAAGTTCTTAGTCAAGGGAGAATTGCTTCCTAATAATATACCTAGCAATCCACTCTTAATCAAGGGAAAATTGCTTCCTAATAAAGTACCTAACATACATGTCAATAAAAAGAAAATGGTCGGTCAAGACAAACAGAACTTACTCCATCTTTGGTTACAAGATGTTTCATTAAGAGCCCAAGATTTTCTAATTCCATCTTCTAGTATGCCAATGTGTTTCTGAATAAACTGCAGGTTGCAAAAGAATTATCAAGGATCGTTCCATTAGTGAAACCTAATATCTACGTCACAGTATCAGAATCTTCAGGTGGACAAAATAAACCAGCTCATTGACCTGAATAGAAGCTTTTTACATTATATCTTCGTAAAGTAATGATTTCAAACAGGGGCACATTTTTCATGTATATCAGAACAGTCAGCATAAGCCCAGACAAGAGCAATAAAGTAAATATCCGATGATAACAACATCAGCCAGTAAGCCCAGCCAATACCAAGCCTAAGACAATGAGAGAGCCGACTAAGATGAAACTCATACCATGGAAAAAAGTGATAAGAACAAGTTACCATTAAAGTCATTCTTATATCACAATGATCAGTTTACTCTGCTTTTCATACAACTCTATGTGAAGCTGAAGCAAAAAGGACACAAACTGAACAGTTTGTCTCACCAGACTAGAAATAAACATACCATATTTTGACCAAGTAAAATGAAAATATGGAGATACGGTAGTATCAAAAAATATTTAAAATTTAAACATATTAAAAAAGTCATAAAAGCATTTCAAAGTTTGAGGCATATTTGTCACTTCTTTTTTTTTATTTCTATTTTCTGTTTTCAACAAGCTTTTGTTTATAGTTTCATTTTATGGTTTCCTCCAATTTTCAGTACTTCTGAAAATCAAACAAGAAAAAGCTTAAAAAACTTTCACTACCAAATTCTTTTCTTATTATATAGGTTTTTGAATTATCAATTAATTTGTACTAAAGTATTAATAAAAGAAAAATTAATGTCAAGTAACTTCATTATAACTTATACAATAAAAAAATTGACATTTAATTACATATTTTGTTTACATATTAAATGAAATCAAAAAATTAAATTATCTATTTAATTCAATAGAAAAATTACAAATTGTTAAATGTACCTTTTATTTATCAGTAGTTAAAACTCATTCAATATTTCAAATTTAATATTTAATAATTCTAATTTCTTGTATTTATCAATAAATGAAAAATTACGACAGGACAAAAATAAAACATATTTTGATTACTATTAAATATTTGATAAAACAGTTAAAGATGGTTTTCATTTAACTAAGATACTACTATTTTAGTTAAATATTAATAATTAATCATTAAACCATCAATTATTTTAAACAATAAATTATTACTTTTAAAATAATCATTTACAATTAATCACTTAAATCAATTAGTACTTAATTAATCAATATTATTATTAACTTTACTTATTTTTATTAAATCAAAAGGTATTAATCATTAATAATTTTAACTATTAACTATCAAAAAAAAATTTATTAGTAGACAATAATTTTAAAACTAATTACGTAAAAAAAGGTTTTCTAAACCAGCATGAAACTAAAAAAACTATAAACAAAATGGATTCATACCATTTAAACAATTAATGTCCTTGGTCAATTTAATTATGATAGATTACTTGTCTCAATGCATGCAACTAATATTTTGCGTAAAAGCAAGGTATTTAAAGATGGGGTTTAAAATGGTAAAAATTCAAGTACATCCCAACCAATTAATCTGACTTTATTAGTTCTTATCATTTTGCAATTTTTTTAAAAATTCTAGGTTTATAAAAGTTCAAATATTTGTTCTTGGGTCTTATGCTTTTACAAAATCAACTTTTTATGGTCCTACACGACTTTATGGAATTGGTTGATATTTTTTAGCAAAACATGTAACCACCTGAAGAAGAAGAACAGTGTAAAATCTTCTTATCACTTTATCATCCTAGACGACTTGATGAAATTAGTTTCTTGATCAGTTGTCTAACTTTAAACTACTACTCTGATTCAGAAGATATTTAGAGACCATACTCGGGTGTAATGACGAGTATGTAACATACAACAGATGAAAAGAAACTAAGAAAGATAAATAGATATTCCATTTGAAAGGCCTGCAAAAAGAAGACATCAATAAGTAGCTCGCATTGACAAGACAAAGAATCACTTACTTGAAGAGTGTACAACCTGACACACATATTTAGTACTGTCAAACATTAATAAGTAGCTCATATTGACAAGAAAAAGAATCACTTACTTGAAGAGTGTACAACCTGACACACATATTTAGTACTGTCAAACAGTAATAAGTAGCTCGTATTGACAAGAAAAAGAATCACTTACTTGAAGAGAGTTCAACCTGACACACATTTTTAGTACTGTCAGTTGGTTCAATTTATAGGTAATATCGTCATCCAGAACAGCACACTCCAGCTTTTTCCTAATTAGCGGAATAACAGCATCTGTATATCGAGTTAGAGGGGGAGCAGAGGGATAGAGATGCTTCTTATCAACTGCAATAAAAAAGGTATAGTGGTATCAGCATATAATGTGTAATAAAAGCTGAAATTAGTTGCAATACAGTTCTAAACAACGAAATCCAATACCTATGCCTGATAAAAACTAGACAAAGTGAGCACTATTGCATGTAAAATATGTCCAATGGAAAACCCAACAGATAGCTAAAAGTGTGCAATTGCAGGCAAAACTCCATTGATTGTTCGTTATCAGTTACAAAATTAGAGTTATCATTGAGCCTTTAAAAGGCCTCTTACAAATCTAACAACACCAAAATAGAAATAACAAGACGTCACATGGCCACAACTTCACAAGCAAGAATCACACTTCCCTAAGGAAACACGATGATAGTCGCTCATGTGATGGAGCGGACAAACGTATGCTATGCAGGACAACGAAGAGAGAAAAGATTGAGGAAAATGAGGAAAGACAGATTTGATTTTCTGAATATTTTGCTGTTATGCGGGATAGCCGACATTAGTATTTATAGTAGTTGTTACAGCAACAAACATACCACAACGTAGACACTGCAATAACAAACAGTAAATTTTAATAACAAGGCAACAACATATATCTATACTCCTGAGTTAGCCTATCGTTCATTTTCTTCCTTCGATCGCTTTTTGCTGATAACACCAAATTGCAAGCTACCAATCATAAGCAAGAAGGCTAAATGAACCAGAAAGTAACTTAAAGAATCAAATAACATGGAGATAGGAATATCCACTACCCTTGCCACAAATAAGGGAAAAGTGAATGAATGCTCAATTCCTATGAAGGAAAGGATAATAACTGAGAAATTTACGATATACCTATGAACAAAAAGCATAGAAACCATTATTCCCAGATGAGCTGTTATCATTCAATAACAGGTTCAGTCCTTCACACCCAAGCCAGTTAAAGATCAGTGTGTCTAAACCTGGATGTGTTTTAGTTTCAAACAGAATTATCTCATCAAATTCATGTTAATCTATGCACCTGGCATGTCAACCAAACTTAAATCTTCTCTTCATCAGTTTTACATATTCACTAGAAAATCACCTGAGTTGTTTCATAGATCTAATGTAATCCAGTTTAACAATCCATGTCTCTTTCAATTAGTTGTGTTCTATGTCAGACGGTAAATTTCTAGGCTTGGCAAATTAAGCCTGGCCTGACCTAGCTTGAAATCAACCGGCTAGGCCCAGATTGACCAGACTTCAAGCCACACTTGGGCTTCACAATAATGGGGTTTTGGATTAACTTCTCAAAACGGCATCGTGTTGGTTTGCAAGTTTTAAAAAATCAAGACCAAAAAAAGGTCATTTTGGGAAATAAAACCAAAACAATGTCATTTTGGGGGCAGCCTGAGCCCAGGGTCACGTCAGATCGGGCCTGCCCCCAGTTTAATTGTTCAACTCTAAATCAATTCCTGTAACACAAACTTTAAGTGTTGAACCTGCTCATATAATTAACCTATGGAATAAATCATCAACTTGGCATGCAATGTCAGCTATATTCACTCCAAATAAATATGGAAAATATGTTATCCACAATAAGTCCAAAATGTTTGAACTTGAACATCTTACCAACATTTTTACGAAGTAGAGTCCTCTATCACTAGCAACATAAACAGCACAGATCTTGCAAACTGTATTGACAATATCGTCATATACTTTTAAGCAAGTAAAAAAAAAAAGGAAAAAGAAAAGGACAGAAATCCTACCAACATAAATTCTTAAAAGGAGACGTCTCCATTCAAGTGACCCAACTCAACAAAAGAAAACGTAGATAAACCAAGACAGACAACCTCTATGAATTATCCCAGAAAAATTAAAAAGTAAAGCTTGCTATCCTTTAATGCTCTGCTGCATGTGCTTATGTACAAGCAATAATACCTAACTGGTTGAGCATTTTCAGCAAATAGGTATCAAGGCTGTGGAAAATAACTGAAAGCAGAGCTTGAAGATGTGTAATATCCATGGGGAGATTCAGGCCAAAGAATTGGTCCACAGTCTGCAAGTATCATAGATTGAAAGATCAGTTACAAAAGACACAAGAGACAATAACAAGACAATATCTGCTTAGTGGCAAAATTAATTACAATGATTTACAGAAACTTTGCCAGAAAAAATGCCTATATCATGCAAGGAAATATGCGGTGGATATATATTACTCTGACAGGTGATTTGCCCACTTAGATAAGCAGAAAACTAATCCTGAGAACATGAAGAATGGGGAAGCAATCCAGTAATTTGTAACCTTTAAAAAGTAGCCTCCATTTGACCTATATGGATAGTGAACTCACATATATAATTACTACTAGAGAGCCAGTAGAGTCAAGTACGCATACCTCTTCTACCATCCTGAAAACTTCAACTACTGATGCTGCTTGTCTCTGATGGAGTGATAAAGGCTCCCAATTCTGAACATACAATATAAGAGTTCAATAGTTTTTTCAAGCCATCTTATAGGCCAATATCAGAAATACATACATAGGGCATCTATGCCCCTCAACTATCTCTGCTCCATAACTAGGAGGGTATTATCAAGTAAAAAAATTTCAATAGTTATCAACAAGGCAATATACACTTATCCAACCACAAAAGAATCAAGAAAAAGTTTAATAACTGAAATCAAGTTTTTTTTTTTCATTTACACATATTAAATGCCTGAAACCACTCGTAACTTCAAACATGAGAGATCATTTTAGCCCCTATTGAGGTATATGGACAGATAGCTTTGTATAAAAACAGAGTGAGAGAAAGAGAAGATAAAAAGGTGAATTTCTATCAACTTGCACTTATAAAAAGGTGAATTTCTATCAACTTGCACTTCATTCACATATATGGTGACGTGTTGCCAAAAGCCTTCTATTGCTAGCTGTTAAACAAATGTGATTTGAAAACCATGAAGTCATGTTATACACTTAACTTATACACAAGATAGCAACATTCTTCCATTGGATCATTTAACCACTGCCTATCATGTTTTCGTCTATTTTTCTCCATCTCCAGTTTTTAAAAATAATCTGTCCAGAACAAAGCCCCAATTTAGCTGAGATATGCAAAGTACAGAACTAACCTCAATTTCAAAGGCTCGTCCAGTCCATTCCAAGATATGAGTGTTCTGAGATATCACCCAATCAAGGATGAGTGGTTTAGAAATTTCTTTGATCTGCAGGCACGAGAGAGAATCAATATATCAATAAATCTGGGAAATGGAATCAAATTGAAGTATACACATATTAATTCAAGCCAGTAAAACAAGGCTCTCAACTTCAGCAACTTTTAGCATAGAATAATTTATTAACTGCCAACATTGTCACCATTGCATCCCCAGAACATCCATAATGGAAAATTACTTCTTCACTACGAGCTTAGAATGCGCTAGCAAACCAAGCAGTCGAGAAAAGATCAGCACTATTAGAATGGGCCAATAGAGCCTCCTCTTCCATCTCAAGCGATCAATTCCTTCAGGGCAAGAATTGACAGTAATATGAAAAAAATCAAGCGAGATAAACTAACAAGGTAACTGCAGATAATCAAGCTCAACCATCCCTTCCAGTGAGAAGAATCATTCTAGGTCAATCCATGAGAAAAATATTGTTCAGCAATCTGAAACTAGTCCAGAGCAAAATTCACCCACAACAAAGTTGTTTACTTTAGCTCAACATTTTATCCTCCCTCCCACGGATCTCACAAGCCCATCCATCAAATGGAAACTTATACACGATAAAGCTTTCCTTCTTTTCCTCTTTGCAAAGAGACAACTAATAAAACTAAAGACATTACAGACATAAACCCCTGGGAACAAGAGCCACCTTCGTAAGCAGGAAAAAGGTTCAAAATGTCAAAGACAACCTGCATGCAAAAGCTTCTAGCTCTAATCAAATAGCCGAGAGATTGAAGCAAATGGATATCATTTTTAGTTCCTGATCAGGTCTGCCTCCACTCAACACACAATGCCCCCTTGTCATCTGTTGTATCTATTAGTAAAGGATCGGGTCACAGGGTGATTGACAGGAAAGTCTAAGTCAATTGACTTCTCTTTTTCCTTTCCCTTGTTCTGATTTCTTGAACGACCTATTTTTAATGATTCAAACTCGTCAAAGGGAGCTTGACACCTTAGAACTCGTTAGAAGAGAGAGAGCTCTAGACCTCTGAAATTTAAGATAGAAATCAGCTTAGGGTTTTTATTCCTCTTGTCCCTTT
>JANZLF010000221.1:33095868-33107601 GCA_026546835.1 Erythroxylum foetidum
AATATGCATTTTAAATCCATATGCTCAAATATTATCAATATTAAAAATACATGTTACTTCCTTTTATATGTCGATGAGAGTTTGCTCATCATTTCCTTGCTTGGTTTAATAATTGGTGTTCTAACACAAATTGTTTTACTTGACTTATATAAGGGCTCTTAATGATTTTTTTCTTTGAAATTAATTTTAAAGATATTGTGCTTATTTGATATAATTTTTGGTATTCATTTTATATAACTTGATATTTACATACAAGGCAAAGAAATTAATACAACATAAACATAGATTCTAAGGGGTTAACTGTTAAACTTTTTACAACCTAATTCTTTTTGTGTTTACCTAATAAACATCATTTCAAAAAGTAATTTCTCTTTTATAGGCCCATAATAACCTCAAAAATGACATCTCACTTGATACAAATGGTAAGAATTAAAGATATTTGAGTTAAACTTATAAGAATATGGCATGTATGTTTAGGTCTTCTTTAGATGTAATGGTGAATGGGAACTCTCTTTTAGATTTTATAAGAATTTTGTGTAACTAGGAGGCCTAGTATCTAAATTGACAAATGACATTTTTCTTTGACAAAAATATGGCCTACTGATAGGTGTTTAATTGATTATGAAATTATCCTATAACATTTAGCGATTACTGACATAAAAATGCTTAAGATACTCACTTTGATTTATATATGATTTTAGGTATAATTTGGAAGCAAAGAAGTTAAAATAAGTCGAAAGCACGACATATGGGCCCTTTTTCAAAGATTAATATTTACTTGCCATCATGAAGCAAGAAGAAAAAATAATAAAAGACAAGAAAAATGGAACACAAAGAAGAAGAAAAATTTAAAAGCATGCAGCATGTGGAAGCACAAAATGGCAATAGAAGAAGGAAACAAGAGAATAAAATGCAACAAAATGTTGCTTGCTTCACGTTAAAAGCCCCACGCATATGACTGCGGTAAAGAGAGGAAGAGCACAATAACATAGGGGTGATGAATGGTAAATTGGACCAAAAATAATTCACTAAATAGAGAACAGGAGCAGTAGCACAACACAGACGTTGTGCATTAAACGCACAACGTGTTTGCGTTCCAAATGCATGATGTACGTTTTATTCAAACCACGCAGTAAAGGAGAGGGTTTTAAGTGAATAGGGACATGGACCTAAAACTTATTCGTCACATTAAAAATAGTGAGGGGAGAATTGAATAGTGGCATGAATAGGGCGGCAGGGCAAAGCTTGCAGAGAGTTGAAACAGAAGAGAGGGAGGAACAGTGAAGAGAGCCGAAGGGGGTTTTGGCTAGGGACATTGAATAGGGGGCTGAAGTATTTTTTCGAGAGAGATCCATAGAGGGCTAGACATCTCGATACCGGTTCGAAGGTGACAATGACATCAATGACCTAGGTTAAGTATTTTTTATTATTTTATTATTTCTCTCTCATTAGAAATTAATTGTGTTATCCTATGTTAATTGATTTGGGTATTATGTATGGATAATCATATTCTTATTATTGTTTGGTTATTTGTGTATGAACCTATTGGATATTGTGAAAAGATGATTTTAAGGAGTTCATTGAATCGTTTAATTACAAAATCATTGCTAGAATTTCGATATAATTCGTAATTGTTATGTTGAAATTAATGTGTAACGACTAATGATTCTTAATCACTAACAAGAACTAGTTTAAATAACGCATCATATGTTGTTGTTGCTTTGATTAATCAGTTTTCTTAATTCGTAATGCTACTGCCTAATTAAATCTAAAGATCATATCCTAGGTTATTCGGTGGTTAGGTTTAATTAATGATCATATCTTAATTAAAAACTACCTAAGGGAAAACTTGGGTTAATTATTAACCCACGATTAATAGTTTCTAGGAGAGGTTTGAGACAACAAATCAATGAAATATGTTTAATTAGGATGTAGACTAAAATTGAACCAAAGAATCGGCTCCCTACCGAATTCCCCACTTTTATTATTTTTTTAGCATGTTTTCTTTAATTTGTTTCCATTAAGCTAGTTTTATTTTATTTTCTTATTCCAAAATCCAAACCCCCCTTTTCCTAAACACCGATTAATTTTATTACATAAACTTTACACACACTCTCTATGGGATTGATCTGGACTCACCACTGCTATAGTAGTTGTCTAGTTTTTATTTTGACTAGTGTAATGACGCGCTGTCACCTACGATGAACATATGTAATGCCTTTTAATAAATGTGAGGCCAAAAATAATAATAAGTTAGGTTAGATTGTTGTATGCTTTTTCTAGGTGGTCTTTTATGAAATTTATACATATTATTGCTTTAAAAATTAGTCCTTTAAATCTAGATTTTGCACCATACATGAAATATTAAATTTTCCTTTAGTTTGGAACCTAAAAGATGATGAATGAGTATTGAAATTTTCATGTCTATAATTGAATATTTTATGCCAATGTGATGATTTAAGACATGTCTCATCGTTATGCACATGTTTTCTCCTCACTTAAAGAGTTGCTATTGGGTGATGTATTTCTATAAATTTATCCATTCACATGCCTATCATTTGAGCTCTTTTGAGGTCCAGATATCAATATTTAATTATTCACTCCTTAAAATGAACTTGGACAATCATTAATCTCCTTTTTTATTTGCTCCTTCTGTAACAAATCTTCCACTTCATTGTTAGTAATATCTACATTCTTAGAATCAACCATGTTATAAATTTTACATTTAATTTCTTATTCTCAATCATGCATATATCTAACATTTTTTAACCATTTTACACTTGGAAGATACTTTTTTCATTTTTATGTTTATAGCCTCTAAACTTTCAGCAAACTCATCATATGAAAGTTTAATATCATAATTTTCATCATAATTATTATCATTAAGAGAGTTTATACTATACCTTACCATAATTTTTTATGAAGAACATGTGGACCTTATTATTGGATTCTTTACTTCTAGTGTAGCTTGCATAATCCTATTAGGTCTTTAATACTCTTTTCTTCACTTGTTCCTTCTCCTTATTCTTTTCACTTCATTCTTAATTATCTTCTCGATTCTCATCAAGCTTGTCATAAGTAAAATCAATATCATAAACATCGATATCTTTGTGAAAATCATTACCATATAAGATCAATTATGTGCCAAATATCATGAATATTTTAACATATTAAAATTTTAGATAACATATTTCTATCTAACACAAAAAAATAATCCATAACCATATTATTCATTGACATATGCTTATTTTCATTTCAAGTCCAATCACTCTTCTTTACAATCATCCATAAATTAAGATCTTTAACCATAGGAAAGATTTCCATCTTCATTCTCTAAAATAAGTAATCATTTTTGGTGAAAAATTGAGCAAGATTAATATCTTGGTCCTGTTAACTAAAAGATGAAGAAAATCATGTCATAATGACTTTACCCAAACTTTGGTAAAAATCTATTTGTAATGAATCAGACTCCTTAGATACTATTTTTTGGTCCTTAAATGGTAAATAAGATGAAGTAAATTGTTTGTGTACACCATTGGTCCTATTTGAATACTAATAAATTGGTTTCATATTCTAAAGAATAATTATGTCATTTTAATATACAAAAATCACAAAAAGATCACAACAATAATTAAAGAGGCCAGGAAAATAGAGATAAAATCAATTTATAGTGGTTTACTAACACAATCTTGCCCTATATATGCTCCTCAAGTTCCATTTGAGAATTTAATATTGTCTTCATCAATAAAAGAATGTAAAACCTTCATACACGTAGCTTCCTTTTGGTGAAGAGAAATCCTTAAACATCTTCTTTTAATTACTTAAAGACCGTCTAAAAATTTCTTTCTTGATCATATAATATACTAAAGGCTCATATCAAGCTCATACATATATAAATATATTCAAAATCTTTCAGAGCTTCCAAAGACTCCCTTTAAGGCCATATTTTCTTCCCATAACTCAATCATGATATACTTATATTAAAATCCAACTCAAATTCTTATTAGATAAATAAACTAACTATAATAATGACTAAGTTTAGGATACATTAGGTTTGTTGATCATATTTTAACGATTAACTAGGAGATGTTCTGTTGGTGTTTAAGCAAGTTGAACACTCAATGTTTGTTATATAATTTTTAAATAATCTCAACAGTCAATCAACCTAAACCCCTCAACTAGTTAATGGTTCATCAATTAACACTTTGACTAGATAAAGACAAATGACCCATTAACCTTTCGTTTTGTTTTAAATTTTTAGTAGCCAACCAATATCTTTTGGATGACTAAACTCATATAGAAAATAAATTTAAAACATCAATTCTCAAGGATTTTTAAAGGTTAATTTATAAAACACACTCTTTTATAAAAAATATTAATTTAGAACTAGAGATGACAATTTTGGTCCAGTTCGGCCCGATTTTGGCCCTGCAGGCCACAAGCCAAAATAGTTCAGCCTAATTGGGCCATGGGCTGAGGTCAGCCAGTGGTTTGATCAAGCGACAAAAATGACGTCGTTTTGTAATTCTTTTCTTAAAAGGTAAGGATAGGTCGAGCCAGGTCACAAGCTAGACCCATGGACAGGCCTGGCCACGGGTCGGTTAGCTCCAGCCCACGGGCCATACAATTAGGCCCAACTAACCCAACCTATTGACATCCCTATTCTAAACAATTTTAAAATTTCTCTGAAGTTGTCTTAATATCAAAATGTTTTTTCTAAAGTTCAAACAAATTTCTATTGATTATTAAAAGATCTATATATTATATCCTACATGTAAATGATCATACAACAATGAAGTTCCTAATTTATTTAAATGACTATGATGAGGTTAAAAGAAATCTTATATTGATTGCTAAATATGGAAAGACTTCATTCTTTTTTTTTACTAGTTCACTTAACATAAATTGCTTTGAAACTCTCTTGAATGTCTCATGCCATTTGTGTTTCGTTGTTTCACTTACACTCTTATTAACAAATGTTTAGCACAAACCAATCAAATAGAACAAGCAAGAGAAATATGACAAGCCAATTTTTTATTAATCTATACACTAAAATACAATACAAAGGAACTCAAGTTACTTCCTTCTTACAATACTCCATAATATAACCACTCAAAAGACTTTCTACTTGAAACTCTCAACAAGAATTTTCTCTCAAAGCTCTAAACTCTCTTATATATGATTGAATATATTCGATATTTCAAATGAATTATAAAGGATTTCTTTATAAAACTTATAAGAACTTAGGGATTAAGTAAGTTAAAACTACCCACTTTCTTCGCTAACCCATTAAGTTAGTATGGAGTTACTCATTTTATGCCACTAGCTCCTCTTTGTACATAAGAAATATGTTTAAAGGATGCTAATTCATTATCACATCATTTGATCCACTTTTCCACTACAAGAAGAAGTACTCCCACTTTTTTTAACCCATAACTTTCATATTCTTATCATATGCCATATTATTGTCTCTTGAAGAAATATGTCTCGATAAGACTTTGGTTTAGTCATCTTGTCCATCTAAGCATATTCACAGTGTAGTCACATTACTCTAAGACATAAGTTAGCAACATATCGAGTCAGTTATGCTCCTTCTCCTAGCTTCAGACTTTACATGACTTAGTTATGTGCTTCATTTTTTATCTCATATTTGAATCTTGCCTCTCATAGAAGATTTTTGCTAATGCACACTAATGTATGTTAATCCTTGCTTAATATCAAACTTTTGTCAATATTGCCCATTTTTTCTTACCTACTCTCACAAATCTTTACCTTATTTCATTATTAATACGTCATCTCTATATCAATATGAGTGTCAAGAATTGGTCAAGTTCACCAATACTTGCATAATTTCCTATTTGGATTTAAAATTCTAACAAACTACCCCTCATGAAAAACTTGACACCCTCGTTGAAATAATATATAAGAACTCATTTTGAACATTTCTCTCATAGAGCTAATCTTTATTTTCATTAGGACATCACTTGTGTATCATTTTTCCTCTTCGTCGGAACTTATTACTTAGAAGCTTCTTTATAGCATAATTATTAGGGTATACTTATTTCGTCAAGTCCTCACCTTCCTTTCCTTAATTATTTATAATATGAAATTGATTTACTTCTGACTCTCATTTCATTTTAGGAATTCACAAGTAAAATGTTACTCTTCATAAATTAAATAAGCAATATCTCATTTTAATTATATCTTCGAGTTACAAAGAGAAGTTTCACACACCTTCTCCTTGCATTGCTTTAAACTATTTTAAGTTATATCATTCTTCTTGCCTTCAATGCTAGTTTAAATGGGTGGTGGTATTTGGAAGTCTACTAAGGCATCCAAGTCACTTTCTGCTAAATATTTCCTTCATATTATGCTTTTGAAACTTAACTTGTACCTAACCCTACAAGATACTTATGAATTTGAACAACTTTTCTTCTCCTACATATTTTGCACATCCAACATCAAAGAATTGAATTTTCTCAAATGATCTCACACTAAGTTCTCTTGCTTTTATCACCTTAAAGCTTCTTTTACAAGTCAGGAACTGTTGTTGGGAAGGAACTAGTTTATTAGCTCCTTATTTATTTTCTCCCAAGTGTAAATGGAAGGTCTACTCACATTAATATCATTATAAGTTCACATCCTCCACTATAGCTTTACATTGTCCACCATATATATTTTTGTGGTTAGCACCTTCTCCGAGTTGGAACCTTTATTTCTATAAAGTATTACTTTATATCTCACAAGAAATTTTTGAGTTCTTTAGCACTCTACTTTTCATTAAAGACTTGCAGCTTTTGCACCTTCACTAAAGTGCTTTTCAATCTAACTTTTGGTTCGTGCTTATATATAACACATTTAAGCATTAACAAGACATAGCTTATCCACACACAAGCTTTTAATTGTTCCTCAAGTGCTCTCTTAGTTTCTTGAAGCTCTAACACCAAAACTTCAAATGTTATAACCAAGGAACTATATCCTCCTCTTTTAGGGTAAGATAATCAACAATTGTCTCTATTTTAGCAATGCTTTTCGCAAGATTGCTTGCAACAACCATATTTCACCAACATTGAAATAACTCATCAATGAGCTCTAATACTATTTATCATGGAAACTTTCTTGGTGCAGCTAAATTGAGTAAAATTGTTTGAGTCCTTGTGTCATAATCAAGTTTTAGTTTACTAAAGCCTAACCTAGCCTTCCTTCGTGATCACTAACTAACAAATCTATTTGCTTTCTATCATCTCATTCCACTCATATTTTGGTGTTCCGCTCATGCTTTCATTATACAAGTGTTTAGCAAAATCAATCAAATGGGATAAACAAAAGATATTAAATAAAGCCAATTTTTTTTATTTATTCACAAAGAAACAATATAAAGGAACTTGAGTTACATTCTCCTCGAAGCACTCTATAATATGACCACTCAAAGAACTCTCTACTTAAAGCTCTTAACAAGAACTTCATCCCAAAGTTTTTAACTCTCTTACTAATGATTAAATGTACCCAATGTTACGAATGAACTATAAATGATGCTTTTAAAGATCCTTTAAGAACTTAGAAACCAAGTAAGATAACCACAAACCTACCAAACCAGTGGGGAGTTACCATTTCTTCCACTAATTTTATTTGTGAAGAGTTTTCCACTTTAGGCCATTAATTCCTCTTTTTCATATGAGGAATGTATTTAAAAGATTCCAATATGTTGCCACATCATCTGACTCACTTTCATACTACTTAAAGAAGTGCCCCCATTTATACGGTAGTACTCTCACTTTCTTAGCCCACTATTTCATGTTCTTACCATGTGTCGCCATATCTTTGCCTCTTAAAGATAATTGCTTTTATGAGCCTTTGGTGTAGCTATCCCGAGTTATTTTTGTGCGTGGTTTGTAGCATCCCACTCCTGCAAGACCCAAACTCGACATCGAGGGTGATATCCGAGCCCGTACCTCACGAGGGTGGTATGCTAGAGCACTCAAATACCGTCCAAAAACTCAGTAAGACATTTTTATAATTGTATGCGTGGAATTCAGTAAACGATTTGGGCCCGCTTTAATTCAAAAATATTTTCGATCATAACACAATTTCAGTCATAAAAAAGACACTAAACAGTATTTAACCATTTCATACACAAAAATCCATAACCCAATTGGGCCCAATGTTATTCCTGAACGATTTCAGTGATCACATTACAAATATGACAATAACCAATTAGGACCCACTGAAATAAAAAGCACTATTCTGCGGAAATTACAGAAATACAAATTTACACAAGAATAGAATGACACTAATGCAGACGTGTAACATCCCATCACCGATGGGAAGGGTAATATGGTAATTTGGAATGGGTTGCAAGTTTTAAAGGTATCTCGGCACGGTCATGCTTAATATGACCTTCATATATGCATAAATTGTAATTTTTGTAAATGCACATGATACATGCATTCATGACATTTTCCCGGCATCTATGTTTAATGTGAAAAATTTGTTATTTGTGATTGAAAAATAAATTGGAGTGAATTTTTGTGTGTTCCATATTTTTAGGGAATTTCAGGAATTTTTCAGGGTACATGCCCGGATCGGAAAATTTCCAACTGACTGATTGAGTGGTTTTCTTGTACTAGAAATGACTGGCCAATGGCACTGGAAAATTGGAGATATGATGTTATGATTTATTAAGTTAAGCCATTGGAGTTTGACGAGAAATTGGAGTAGAATTTGGAATCGGAATAATAAAATCAGGACAAGTGGCAAGTGACACTACTTAGTCATTTTTCTCAATTGTTTATATAAATATCTTATGCTTGGCTAGTCTTCCACGACATTTGCTTTGTAAAAGAGTAAAAGTGACTTGTAAAAGTGTCTTCTTCTTCTATTGGTAGATCTCCTCTTCTCCCATTTTCGTTGGTCCTTCTACCACCTTTCTTGTTTCTTTGCTTACTTTCCTTCTCCTCACATATAAATCCACACTTAAGCTTTGACATGGTGATGATTGTTGTAGTAAGGAGTGATGATCGTATGGTGTGAGAGGAGATATAGGATTTGGTGAGGTGATTAAAGAATCAAGGATTTGAAGCTTGTTTGGTAAGTCTTTGTGTATGTTCTTTCATTTAGTGGTTAGAAGCAATAATTATGGCATCTTGTGCATCACTTGCATGAAGTAGTATGTTAATTGGATGGGTGGAATGTATAGTTGTGTGAGGATAAATGACTTAACAAGTTTTAGATTAATTTTCAATTGGCCTTAAGTGTTTTGGATTGGTTAGTGTATAATGTTAGATGAGTTGAAATAAAGTCAGAAAATTGTGTATGATGTGTACTGCCCGAATTGTGCTTTATTACTCAAGTATTTGTCTTGATGAGTTTGTGGCTGATCTCGTAGCCAAATAGGATGTTTAGTGATGTGGTATTGATGGTTTCATGAAAGAAGTAGGATTTAGTATGAAATCTGGAAAATGGAACTTGTATATGTTTCAGTGGTTTGTTTATAACTTTTGATGTAGTTATGATATTGAGTTGGAGTTTACTTTAAATTAAACTTGAGAGATAAGACTAGAATTCCTATAAAGGAAGTTCTGCCCAATTACGGCTGGAATAGCTTTGAATTTAGCTCGGAAGTTTGAAATGTACATGCTCGATGAACAGTTTCCGAGCTTTGGTTCCATCTTGATGGCCTGAATCTTTGAGAATTTTTCTAGGATAAAGTAGACCGATTTTGAGAAATTGGTATTACTGAAAGTTGTAGAGGATTGTTATAGCTTTCAAATGAGATATTTTATGCAAATTTTGGATGTGAGGATTGTAAGATATAAATTTGGAAAGTTTTGTTGTAGTTGATATTACATGCTGATTTCATAAGCTTTGACAGGACAATCATCTTCATGAGAGAATCCAACCTAGTTGAAATTGGAATTTGCTGTGAAGTCCTTCTTGAGAATTGTAGTTTTTTTTCTGAGCTTTTTATCCCTATAAGGTATGGAAATTTTCGCCAAGGGAATTTGGAGTTATGAATTTTGAAAGATTGGGTTTCTGTTGGGAATAAATTGAGTGGGCTGAATCTTTGTTTGCAAATTTGATTTGGTTAGAGATGGAATTGGCTTCTACGTTATTACTGAAAGATGTAGCATGTGTTTTTCTCTTTTTATTGATATAAAATTGGGAATTTTTAGTTAAGGGGATGAAAAGTTATGAATTTTTGTGTTAATGTTGCATTATGGTAGTAAATATGTGACTAGGCTGAGTCTTTGAGTGAATTTTTGACACCCTTAGAGGTGTTAATAAATTCCAAGTTCTTCATGAAACTTGTAGGATTTTCTGAGACCTTTCCAATGAGCCCAATCATGTATCATTTGGACATTTGTGTGAAAAGATCGACCTTGTGAAAGAAGAGTTGGTTTTTGGAAAAGAGTTTGGAAAAAAAATTTGAAAAATAGGTCGGCATCGCTCGCCCATGAGGGCGAGCGAGGCGCTCGTCGAGCTCACCTGGAGAGTGGGAAGCCCGGCTCGCCCTCCGACCTCTGTCAAATCTTTTGTGCATAACTTTTTCATCCGACCTCCAAACGACTTGATTTTCAAAGCGATGATTTCCTAAGAGATTTTTCTATCTTTCCACACCAGACTTAGGATTTTTGAGGTCAAACAAAAAGGAGATGGTCGGATCTAAGTGGGTGGATCGGTTGGAATAGTTTGAACATGCTTTAGTAATTTGTGGATATCTTGAGCTAGAGAGCTTGGACCGAGCTGATTCTTTTTCCTAAGTAAACTAGAGACATAGATCTACAATTGTTATGAAGAGGTCGGTTTTCAATTTAGCCCTTAAGATATTCATTTTCCTAAGTAAAGTTTCATAGTGTGTTGATCTGAACATGTTTTGGGGATAACTTTTTCATCCGACATCCGATTGACCTGATTCTCGAGGCATCAGATTCGTGAAATATTTAATTTCATTTATTAGTATAATTTGGAATTTTTAGAGTGGAAATTGATGAGATTAGGCTAGGTCGAAGTGAGGGGATCGGGTAATGATTTTTCTAATCCATGTTTTCTTAATAATGGGACCTAGGGAGGTCCGAATTGAGGGATTTTAGTGTCAACAAGTTTCTAATGATTAAAGGAAATTGTTGTGACAGGAAATTATGAAATAGTAACGGGAATGTCACGAACATACATTGTACATATCTAATTGCTACATGTGTATTTTTTAACATTTCTGATTATGCAATTGTTAATGTGTGATTATTGTGATTGTTATAGAGACACAGTTGGAACGTCGCCTCACTGACGTTGCTGAGACTTTCCGGTATTAACTCAGAAGTTATTTGGTGAGTAACCTAGATGGTTTCTCAATTATTAATTGCTTATATTTTGCACTTATGACATTGTGGAGAATAATGGTGGGCTTTGTGTTGTTTGTGCCTAGTTCCGGACCGAAGGTGTCCGATGTATTGGGAGTTTTTGACATAGAAGTGTTATACGTGATTTATAACGTGATCAATTGTGACTGTGTGTGTGAATGTGATAAATTTGGGACCGAATGTGATGTGAGATTTACTTTGTATTGCCATATGCATTCCATGCATAATGCATGATCAGTAATTGGCAGTTGTGACATGAGCAGCCACCGAGAGCTTAAAGCTCAACGTGATTGGGCCTATTGGGTCCACGGGATGCACATATCGGGCAAGCCCGACCCATGTGACCACAACCTTAATCAGTACTGTCCTCTTTGGT
>JANZLF010000221.1:33130552-33146402 GCA_026546835.1 Erythroxylum foetidum
TTATTCATTATTCTAACGCAACACAAATTAATAAAGTTAATATATAATATAATTATTATTATAACAACAAAAAGGTCGAAAAAAATATAATCAGTTATTACCGACGGTCAAATGTCCGTCGAAAAATTTAGCATAGTTATCGACGGTATAACATACCGTCGAAAAATGTTGTTGCAGATAACTTCGCATCACCGACGGACTAAATGACCGTAGGAAAAATTCGCCGACGGATTCTTACTTGCCATTCTGTCGTTAAATAAATACCGACAATAATAGTTCGGTCGTTAATTCCGTCGTAACATTGCGACGGAAAATGTCGGTCGGTATTTTTAGCTTCGGCCAGTTCACCGACCGAATTTTGCTCCACCAAATTTCGTCGGTGATTAATTCCACCGACGGAAATCTCTTGTTTACCGACGGTAAGTTCCGTCGATAAAACACTGATTTCTTGTAGTGCATGGCAATGTGGAGTGAATTCTATTTTCTACTAATATTACATTAGTTCCTTTATCCCTTATTGTAAATTCCAAGATTGAGTTAATAGGTTGGGCATTTGCTATATTTTCTTCCCATTTATCTCAGTGATATAAGAATGTAATTCTTGAATAATATTAGGGGAGGTTGGAGTTTTGTCCCTTACCTCACTTATAACATTCTTCGTTGGGAGGCTAGCATAAGCAATAGAAGCTTTAGATTTCAGGTTCAACTCTTTTTTATTAGGATTGGTCTGTATAATTTCCTAGTAATTAGGTTTCTAAATTTATAGAAATATGTCTTTCTTATGGATAAGAGTGGATGAGAGTTATATTTGTGTTATTTCTTACATTGGTCATAATATCATTAAGAAGTATATTTACTTTGGCTTTGAAGAATATGAAACTAACACATATTTGATTTTACTGATTTGACATAAGATCTAAAATTTCTTAACTTCCCCGAACTCTCAACTCTTAATAGTTTTCCTTAACCTTCAAGGCTACTTTCAATAAGATATTTTTTTTTGGAAACTATGCTGCCTCAAAAGATAAAGATTTGTGATAATGATGATATATGAAATTGAATTAAAAAGTTTATATTTGTTATTAAATCACAAGCAAGTAAAATCTTTACTAAAGAGTAGCTTATTTTAGCTCTTTGGAGTATTTTAAATACTGAAAAAGTTTTGATTTTTGTAACGTACTATTTATTTTAACCTTATAATTGACTATTTACCGAAGAGACTTGCTACTAGGATACGTTAATTTTTGAATAACATAAGAAAAGTACTAAGTTTTAGTCTTTTAATGGAGCTAATTTGTAGCAGTTAAGTATTTATCTTTAATTGGTACAAGATAGTTACGCAATTAAATTATCACTTTTTGTTCTATTTATTCTTTGTTCTATATGATCAAAATTAGTAGATTAAGGTTTAGATATATACTTTGTTCCACTCGCTAGTATTGAAGTTGAATTTATCTTTTTTTTAATCTACAAATTGAATTAATGTTTAGAATTTATATAAGCCAAACTTGTTGATTCATTCTTAAGCATTGTGTCTTACTCTTTATGATTTGAATTTCTTGTGAATATCTTTTTGTGCCTGGGTCCCTAATGTGGATGAAATTATTTTTTAATGATTGCTTTACAAGTTTTAATGACTTAATATGGAAATATAAGGCTTTTTATGGTGGATATTTCATGTTCAGAGCCTTAATTAAGATATGTTGGTGGGCACATTACTACATTTGAGAATGTTGACATTGACTATTTTAGTAATAGACAAATGTATGAGATGGGGAAGGATTTGGGGTATAATCAAATTGACAAGATATATTATAGAGGATTTAGTTTTAACTTTAAAGAGTCAAACCAAAATTGTATTAGGCTAGCAAATCTAACACAAATACATGGGATTGTTGACGTATATGTAACTCATCATTTAGATATACCTATCCATACTCTTGATATATTACATATAACTGGAGGAGAGGACCATGATGATGATAAATAGGGTGTATATGGGAATGTGGAGGAATATGGCACACATGTGAATGAAAATATGGAGGATCATCGTCCACATTTAAATGAAAATTTGGAAGAATAGGGTCCACATATGGATGAGAATATGGAGAACAGGGTTCACATTTTCGATCAGACTTCTATATAGACATTCTATTTGACCATCATCTAGTTGAAATTGAATCAACAGATCGTGGTAGTGTTATTAGTACTAGTGAATATCCTAACAGAGAGGAGGCAGGTGAAGCTTTGTTAGACCTAGTTAAATATTAGAGAAAATCCTACAAATGTGGCATATGAGTAGAGATTAGCAATGAAGTTCGAAATTGCAAAAGAATTCAAAGATGTTATTGTTGATTATGCAGTATATATTAGATACAATGTTAGGTAACAAAAGTATGAGAGTAATCAGATTAGGCTTGTGTGTATTAATGAATGCCCATAGGTTTTATATGCCAGATATTGTAAGAACGAGAAATGTTTCAAAGTTAAAACTTATAACCCTGATCACAATTGTTTCACAACAATCAAACCAAAATTGGTTTCTACCAAATTCTTAATGAGACAGTTCAAAGATAAAATTATGGAGAAGCTTAGTGTCTCAACCAAAAAAATGTCAAAGAATGCAAAGAAAAACTCAACTTTTTTGTTTACTTAAGTATGTGTAGAATAGTAAAGAAGAGATTGAGAAAAGAGATAATAGCATATTATATTCATGAATATGCAAAGTTGCAAGGTTATGTACATGAGTTAACGATAAGCAATCATGGATCAACAACTCAGTTACAATTATCAAGAAATCAAGAGAGTTCATTGCTTCAGGTAATGATAAATGAAAATTTCATTAATGTATTAATAATTCCTACTTCATTATGTTATGTTATACATTATAATAATACTTATTTATATTTTGTTACATTTCAAAAGATTATACATTAGTTTTAATCAATGTTACGAATACCATACTAGACTTGGTACCGGATTGAGTTCTGATACGGTACTGTACCAGTACCGATTAATATCGGGTACTATTTTGGGTAATTTTTTAAATTTATGAAATAGTCCCTGAATTTTTTTTAAAATTACAAAATAATCAATTGTCATATTGTACAGTTATACTATATAATTTTAACCCTATCTCCAAAAATCATAATAATAAATAATAATCACAATTTTAATTTCATTTATAAAATTAATTTAATAATTGTTAATAAATATAATTAAATTTAAAATATATTTTGAAAATATATAAATCAAATAAAATTTGATTTAATAATTAAAATTTTATAAAATAAATATTAGTTTATAAATAATAATTTTTAAATTATTTATTTTAAAAATAAAATATTTTTATTAATACTTTATTAATAAATATTATATAAAATATTAAAATAAATCACAATTGACATGGCAGCTGGAAGGGAAAGGACCCCAGAAAGCAAATTTGGAATTGCTCATGGTTAACCTATGTTGAGGATTTCAATGAGCAATTAAAGAGGATTGACAAAATAAGGCCTGGATGTGCTTCAGTGTTACTTGAATGTCCTAAAGAGAGATGGACAAGATGTTACCAGTCCTTTGAAACAAAATGTCCTATAGTTGACAACAATGTGAATGAAACTTTAAAAGGGTAAATCCTATCGACAAGAGACAAGCTAGTGATTAGCATGCTTGAGATAATTAGAATAATGGTAATGAAGACGCATACAAATAGGAGATATTTTGTAGTTGGGTGGAAGTCAAATATTGCACCAACTACAGTGAAGAAGTTGGATAAGAACAAAAAGGATGCATTGGAGAATTTTATGGAATGGAGATGGCGTTTATGAATTTTCAAATGTAATAGGAAGTATACTGTAAAGATTGGTAGACAACAACCATGTAGTTGTCGAGTATAGGAACTATATTGATACCCAAGCAAACATACAATTAGTTCAATCCATTGCCCAAAATAAAAAGTTGAGACATTCGTAGATTTATGCTATAGGAAGGGTCGGTTCATGAGTATGTATGAACACTATTACAACCAATTATAGGTGAAATTTTCTAGCATTCAAGTGATGCAAAGGTCAACCATCTCCAGCTAAAGAAGTTATACCCGGTAGACCAAAAATTACAAGAAGGAAATAGCAAAATGAGTCAAAGAAAATAATAAATCAAACAAATAGTCTCAAAAAGGACAAGTGGAAAAATATTGGAAATGTGGTAATTTTGGTCATAACTCCAAATAATGCAATAAGGACAACTCAACTCAACATGTTGAGGCTTCTTCACAGGTGTGTATACCTTACTTCAACCATATGAATACAGTTTTATAAACATGCAGTAACTAGTGTTAATCATTATCTTAATTAGGTTAAAATAATGGTAACTTCACAAGTATACAATTTTCAGTTTTATATTAATTATTATTGACTTTAATGATGGACAAAGTTGTTTTCATGAAAAATACAGTTAAGCGACACTAATTTGGTTTGTGATAATGCTATATTGCGTCAATATTGCATCAACAAAGCAATATTATAAGGAATGTGTTCTTTATCAATTTGTCTTAGTTGAAATACCAAGTGTGTTTCTAATATTTTATTTTCAATTTTCTAGGTTGGTACATCTAGACATGCTAATAAGAAAAAAATTTGGAGATGATAACCTACACACATTCTAATTATCATTTGAACTAAGGGATTTACGGTTCGAAAAATATTCTAATATTACTTCACAACAATTACAATTTAAAGCAATCAGAAAGAGAACATCATTGACACAATCACAACCTGAACTTTAGCGATCAAGTAAAAATGTGGCAAATACCGATTAGCAATGCCTTTAACTTTTTAATATTTTGATATTTGTCCCATTGAATTTTACATATATGTGCTACAAATAATGGTGACAGTTGTTTACATTATACAAACACAGTGTAATCTAACTTGTTGATATTTTGATATTTGTCCCATTGGCTTTTAAATATATGTAATATTGATAATGTTGACAAATGTTTATGTTGAATAAACACAATGTAAATATTGTTTTTTTGGCTTGATCAATCTGAGTTGATTAATCTTGAGAACCTATTTCAATGTCATACATATAATTTCCCTTCAATTTATATAAACTGAATTATTCATAATCTATTGGTTTTATGTTGTAGTGTTCTTTTTGCTTGATTAGCCACTAGTTCATATATGAAAATAAATTTAATTATGCAGTACATAGTTAAATTTACATTAAATAATTAAAATATAACTATAATTAAAAAACCAATTTTTTTCATAACATAATTGCAATGAATATTAACCATTACATAGTTGAAATTCAATACAAAATCCTCATAACATATGTACAAATAAAAAGTTTTAGAACTATAACAAATCCTATTACAATGTTAATTAACATAAACTTCATTTATTTTTTTGCTATTCTCAACAAATTTATGTCCTTCTTCATAAGCTTTATGTGTTCTTAAAATTCCTTAGTTATGCTTGTTTCAACCTCCTTTTTTTAACATTGGTAATTCTTGCATTAATTTTGAGTCACTTCAATAACTCTCTTAGTAAATTTTTCATCATATCATTTGAAAAAGTTAGATCTCCCAATCTGAAATATTTAATTTCATTAAATAAACCTTAAACACAAGTTTGTAATCAAATAACAATAAATTCTCAACAGATAATTGGAGCATCCATAAAATCTCCAACCAAGATTATGCTCACTCATAAAATCCTTAATGGTGTCTTCAACCAACAATATCAAACCACAATTCCTAAATTTGAACTTACTATTGTACTACTCGATGATGAGGATTCCATCTGCATATTAAAGACAATCACAATGTAAATACTCCTAGAAAGAAAATATGAATTCCAAATATAAGATAATCTTTGCTAGGTGATGTCTATAAATCCTAGCTTATCCAAGATAAGATAAATATAAATCCCAACTTATCCAAATAACATCAGGCAAGTCAAGATCACGCCCACCATTTAAGGTTACTGGAAACACTTATCAAATTCAATTAGTTATTTAAATATTAATGTGCTGATATTAATTGACAATCATTCATGGCATATATAAAGAGTCATGCATGCGTTAATTACACTACCAAAAACAAGACAAAAAGTATAAAAAAACCAATGACATGGAGAAAGATCTTTTAAAAATTTTGTAAGAAAAAGAAACAAAAACAATAACTTTCAGTAGGTAACATGTTAACTTAGGTTGACATTAATATAAAGTTGATTTAATCTAGGATTCTACAATTTTCACTTATTCTTGCAAAATTAGAATATGATCATATTAACCACTATAAAAATATAATGAAGCCCAACACACAATGATCGTGTTAATGCAACTAATGCATGGAATTCAAAATCTTACATTAGTTTCTAATTCCAATACATGATAGTCTAACCTAAGAATGATTTGGATCAAAAAATGGCTTAAACCTTGAAATTGTGGGAAAGAAGCCCCATAAGGCCACTCGTTGAACTTAGAAAAATGCCTAGGTGGTAATGAAACTATAAGTGTCCCTAAGATAGAAAAATTGAGAATGGTTCATATCCTGAGCTCAGGCGCAAAGCTTCTTAGTTCAATAGATCAGTATCATGTTCTCTTAGTCCTAAAGATGGCTATAATGAAAATCAATACAGGTATATACTGAAATCTGATCATGATGCACTTCATAAGCCATTCTAATATTCATTATATTCTAAATCATAAAGGTTTCTGCATTTCTTATTTGTCATTGCCATATATTATGAAGGTAGTGATAGGCGGTGGTGATGAATGGAGGTGAATGAGGGAGATGGAAGTGATGGACGAATAAAAGCGAGTGAGGGATATGGTTTTTTTCCAAATTAGGATTCCACCCAAAAAGACAAACCCACAAAGATAAATGAGTTAGGGATTTCGAGAGTTAACAACTTTTTCATGACATGTTTTTGTTAGGGATTTGAGTTTCATAATAGGTTAATTAATTAGTTAAGTTATAAATTTTGATTTAAAATTGATAATTTAAGTATCTGGGCCTCACACTGTCACATGGGTAGGAATAAAATATTATAAACATATATCAGGTTATCGTAGACGTAGCAGAAAACTAATAACATCACATTATCGTTAATTTCTCTACTAATTTAGGGTTGAATTTTAACATTTGTCAAATGATAAGGTTTAGTTTGTACTCTTTGAAACATTAGAATTAAATTTATTATTAGATGTAAACCTTAGGGTTAAATATGCCCTTTTTGCCTTTCATTAAAATACAAGTTGAATCATAATATTTTAGAATATTTAAATTAAATTCTTAATGTTTATTACCTGTTATATATCACAATAATTTTGATGTTATATGAATTTGATATTTTTAATTAATGTGTATGTCTTATTATATTGCGTAATATTCACGTGGTATAATGGACTCATAAGTCATATTTAAATTAAAATAATTCAATTTTATTTTCTATTCTTAATAAAATTAATTAAACATAATTAACCTTTTTTGTTATTGAACACTCATCTTCTTCAACATTTAGAAAATTTGAGCTACCTTTTAAAAACAAAACTTACCATCACTACTAGCATTTTAAGAACCATCGACCATCATTCTCCCTTCCATTAGTGAGAAGGGCGATGTTAACGAGACCTATCTCTATTAACCTCCATAACCTATGTGCATAATATATTCGTTCAAATCTAAAACCTGAATGTTTTTACATAGAGTACAATTGTTTTTATGAAAAATTAAATATTTTTAATTTATCAAAGGGAAATTAATCTTACAATAGATGTTTCAAAAGATATTTTTAATATAAGAGTCACACATATAAGGATGGAAATAGTAGCAATAATGGGAGGTTCCTACATACAAAAAGACGTCATTTAGAATATCCTATTTAATCGTTCCAAAGGTCATTTTCTAGAAGCTAGTCGTTGCGATGTTGTATAATTGTTATCAATCTTCTAGGAGCTTTATCTAGCTAAGCCTCATCTTATTGCTAGAACGATAGAGCATATTCTAATCAAGTTATGAATGGGAATTTATTCCTATGTTCTGTTGATGATTGCATAAAATAGGGTCTCCCCTTTTTTAGCTCCTTTCCCAAATACCCGATGGTTCCTCTTCATCCACAGGGCGTTCACCATGTTGCATAATACCACTTTGGAGATGATCTAGTCCACATCCCTTATTGTCTTGTTTTCTTATAGTACTAAGTATCTACTCCTTTGACATACACATTCAAATCATACTAGATTGGACCACTTTGTATGGAACATGTTGCTACTCAGTCTACTTTTACATGATTTACTAGTAAAATGGCTTGATTGATGGTATTTCCATCATATTTGATCCTTAATTTGGGGATTTAAAGATATTAGTAGCTAATTCGTGAGCTCTGCTCTTGAGGTTGATTGGTGGTAGAAAGTGATGGTCTCTAGTATAGTGGCCTTATTTGCTACGTAAGACCTTAAAGACCTTAACATATGGGCATCTAATAATGATCCTAAATTGGTCCAGTTATCAAACGATCTGCCTTATTTTATAAAGGAAATATTCTTTATGGAGTTGCATGATAATTAGTATATGCTTTAGTATTTAGGAGGCATTAGCTTTAGGTCTCCAATTCTAGATATTTCCTAGTTTCCCATACTGAGAATGCACCCATCTAACCTAAAATGAGTCCTTATCAGTTAGAAGCTTGCATACTTCTTTTAGCATATGATCTTTGTGAAAAATCCTTATAGATGGAATGCCCAGTCCCCCTTCCTTTTTGGCTGTACATGTCTCCTCCCACTTAATCTTAATAGGAACTTTGCCTTTCGTTTTGCCAGACTAGATGAGTCTATTTATTATTTTGTTGATTGCCTTTATTAGATTTTTAGGGAGCCAAATGTGTGATTTCAAGTAGATATATAGGTTGCTCAGTACCAATTTCACTAGTTATATCCTACCCACTAAAGACAATGATTTGCTTTTCTAACTTGCTAGCCTCCCTTGTATCCTTTCTAGAGTAGGTCTGAAGTCCATACGAGATGGTCTTTTCATATTTATAGGGATACCCAAATAAGTTGTGGGGGGTTTACACCATTTCAAGCCTGTTAAGAGTGTTAAGCAGTTGACAAAGGGTTCTGCCTCTCCTGATATTAATATGTTGGCCCCTGAATTTTTTTATTTATTTGATCAAGCATGATTATATTTATTTTGGGGTCTTGCTAGATTAACGTACGTTGGAGTTAATTAGCATGTTAATGTTAATGAGATTATGTTACATAGGTGAATCAAATTAAAGTTAAAGTGATAAGTTACATAAGGGGTATTTTGGAGAGATCACTGAAGTGGGAAGGCTTCAAGGCTTTGAAGGAGGGACAAAATGGGAAGAGGAATTTATTGGTTTGCATTTTAAAAGCCAAAAATGTTAGTGAGGAAGAAAAGAAGAGAGAAAGCGCAAAAATAAGAGAGAAAGGAGAGAGTTCGGTGGAGAAGAAAGGGGAGAAAGAAGAAAAGCTAGGTTTCAACTTTTCTTGGTGTTCAAGAAGGAATTTGTGTTTGTTCAATAAGAGAAAAAGGAAGAGGAAGGTTAAAGCTTCCACTAGAGCCAAGAAATTCATTATTTGGTGAAGATTCAAGGTAAGTTTGTGTTTTAATATTTGGATTTTTTGGAAAGGTTTTGATTCAATGAAATTAGGAAATGCATGGGTATAAGTTTTCTAGGGTCAATTTCATGCATATGGTTCTTTGGGTTGTCCAATTTGAATTCTAATTCAATTGGGATTTTGTTGTCAATGTTGAAGAAAATCAAGAGAGACAAGAGGAGTAAGAACAGAGACCTCCTTGAGCAAGTTTCAAGCAAGGAAACCAAGGTGGGTGACATTTTTATAGTTGAGTTAATAAGCTTTTAAAGTTTCTCCAAATAAATGGAAGTTAATGATTTTCTAACTACCTTGACAATGTGCATTTTTTGTCCTTTAAAAATGCCTTGAGAATGTGTCATGTAATTTTTATATGTGAATTTCTGTGAATGACTTATGAGCTGATATGAAAATGTTTTCAAATGGCTTTATAATAGTTGCCACTTTTGAATGTTTTGAAAAATGGCGCTTTATGCTTGGTATAGGAATTTTGATAGGAATGCATGTGAAATATGTCATGTGCATCGCAAACAAGTTTTAGAAATGTGACATTTGGACAATTAGTTTTCAAGTCATGAATTACGTGTTATGTGAGTTTGTGGTAGTCCCCTAAGTTAAGTCAACTGCACTTGATTAAAAAGGCCTCTCCCGCCTGCCCACTAGTGGCATGGAGCTCTCTTGCAGACTCCCATAAGTTCACGGCTACGCAAGACCATTTTATGAGAATGTGATAGTACATTCTGTTCACGGCTACACAGAAACCTTATGGAAAATGTGTAGTACGTTCTGTACGGATCCACCCAAACCATTATAATGTGCTTAAGTGTTTACATTGACAAGTTTGATGAATGTTTGACATATGTGAATTGTGAATTGGTTTGACAAGTTGAGAAATATATGATTTATTGATTTTTGGGAAAAATTGCTTTGATCATGAAGATTTTCAATGATTTGTGTTTATTATCGAGTATAAAACTGTTACCCACAAGCGTTAAGCTCACCCTTACTCCTTCCCATCCATAGGCGATAATCAAAATATTGAGTGATCGAGTCGAGCATCAAGGCATCACTCCAATTTGCACATTTTGCTCTTTTGAAGTTATATTTTGTAAAATAATGCTTTAATTGTATTTTGGGAAATTCTTGTTTTTGTAAAGTTTGTATTTTGAATTATGTTATAAGGTGGCTCAAAATGCCCATTAAAGCGTTTTAACACTCTTATTTTGATGCGAATGAAATACATATACATTATGTTTGTTTATGGCTTGCCAAAGTCTTTATATTGCATTTTTAAGCTTTTCATGGGGGTAGGATTTGTATTTTGACTTCAGTGGAAATTCTGGAATAATTTAGGATGAATTTGACCAAGTTGTCTTCATGGAAGTTGAAGATGATTTTTCTAGCTTTCCAACGATATAAAGTTTGTAATTTTTGGATATTGGAATGGAAAGTTATGATCATTACAAGTTGTGATGCCGCATAGGATGTGTGTATAGGACAGCTATGGAAAATGATGTTTAATTGTGGTTTTGATGAATCAAATGGGTTGAGAATTGAGAGTTTTATGAGATAAATTTGGTGTTTGAATTGATATGAAGTGAGGTTGCACTAGAAGAGTTGGATTTGGGAAGTTTATGAGTGAACATGATGTTCGAATGGATGTGGGAAGCATTGAAGGGGCTTTGGAGGGGTTTGGGAAACCCCCATATTCATTTAATAGACTTTAGGTCTGTTAAACAGACCTTCTCGGGTCAAAAATGACCCCCAGCATCACCCATGTCCATTTAACGGACATCATGTCCATTAAACGGACCTTCTTGGGCCAAATTTGGCTCCCAATCTCGACAATGTTTGTTAAACAGACATTCACGGGATAGCTTTAGTTAATTGTTATTTTTGACCTCTAAATTGAAAAATCTCACTTTAAGTCTCATGAAAGTTGTAGATCTAGAAGTCTTCTTTCAAATAGTCTAAGCACGAACTCAATCCGACATATGTAGCAAAAGTTATGGCAATTGCGCCAAAACAGGTACAAAATGATTAAGGACATACATATATTGGATTCTTTCGGCCATAACTTCCTTATCCGACCTCCAAATGTAGTGATTCTTAAAGCAATAGCTCCCTAACACATGTATCTATCTCTCCATAAAAATTGGGATCTTTTAGAGTCGATTTGAGAAAGTTTGATTGAGAGAAAGTGAGGGTCACCTGGGAGACCATGATTGAGGTATAAACATACTTCGATTTTTTAAGCATAACTTCTTCTATAGAGTTCCAATTGAGATAGTTCTTGCTTCAAATTAAACTAGAGATGTGGAGATACAATTGTTTTAAAGAAGTCAAATATCATTTTGGTGATTGACTAGAGTGGGCACACCACCCTTGTGAGATGAAGGCCAAAGAGGATTCTTTGGAATAACCCTACAGGTTTATAAGCTCAAGGTTTATGACTCCAAATATTGAGCTCCGGAAATGGGGTTCAAAACAGTAGCTAACTCTTGTTAATATTTATAGACAAACCAGATAGTTTCCTAAAAGATTCCAGGGCTCCCATTAAGGAACTATAGAGTTGCAGTTTGCCTTTAAGAACAATAATAAATCATCAACAAAGGAGAGTAAGAAAATCTTGAGAAGTCTGCATTTATAGTAGAATTTGATTTCCCCTATTATTGTTATTATTATTAATGCTATTAATAATAATATTACAACTTGTTAGGAGTAAGAACGCATATTACTAGACCTCCTTAAACCCTGTGATTAGCTAAATTTTGACTAAGTTTTTGTTATTGTTGTTATTGTAGCTACCACCTTAATTATTCTTAATAGAACCTCCATGGAAAGAGTGAAAAGGTATCAGGGATAAAATGGTCCCCTTGTTTTAGTCCACTGGCTCCCTTTAACAGTTTAATAGGTTCACCATTGATTAAGACTCCATAAAAGAATTTAATGATGTACTGATATCCAGTTTGTGAATAGATTAGGGAAACCAAAAGCATGCAAGGTGCTTTTAAGGGAGCCCTAATCTAAGCAGGCAATGGTCTTCTAAAAATAAACCTTTATAATATAGTTCCTTGTTATTCTTCTTCTATTTTAGCCTTTGACTAGCTCATGCACTAAGAGAATATTATGTCCAATAGATCTTCCCTTGATAAAGGACCCTTGAGTACCATGAGCTAGTTGTTCCATAACTTGTTTTAGCATATTTATAAGCATCTTAATAATTATCTTATACATAACATTTCAACAAGAAATTAGACTATAATACCTTATGGAATTAGGGGATGATACCAACCAAGCAGATAAATTTCTTATTCAATTCCTTTAACATCTTGCCATTCCTGAAAAAATTATAACACTGTTTATGTAACCATATGATTGGTCTAGTCCCATGTTTTCTTATAGAAGTGTGCATTATATCCATCAAGACTAGGGGCCTTATGGGAATGTAAGAAGAATAATGTTATTTCCACCTTTTAAGTTTTAAAAGGTTAGTCTACGATCTCAGTTAATTCAATCAGAATATGATAATTCACAATTCTATTCAATTCCTCCACACTGGATGAGGCTTCATACTTGTGCCTATAGTGTTATAGTAGAAGTTGTAAGCTTCTGTTATTATCTCTTCATAGTTGCAGAGGAGATTGTCACTCTCAAGGAGGATAGTTTGTTTGTATTCTTCCTCTCCAAAATGGATCTATAAAAGAATTTTGTACTTCGATCCCCTTACTTTAGCCAATTGGCACTAGCTCTTTACCTCAGTAGAGAAAGACTGATCAGTAGCTTCTCTATTTCTAATGTGAACATTCTTGGGATCCAAATAAAGATCCTTTTATATCTTAACTAACATCTCTTTTGTCTTTGTGACTACCTTCTGACGATTGTTTCCTATAGCTTGGTTCAATGCCTTTAGCCCCCCCTTTATCACCTTTAGCTTCCTTATGTAGGAAAACGTGTTAGTTCTAAGTATTCTTGCATTAAGTCCTTTAGTAATTGTAGCATCGAAAGCCTCCAATCCAACACGGAAGTTATTAAATCTGAAGGGGCTGTCTCTTTTTTATTGAAAAAACATATTTTTGATAAAGTTGGGACTGCAATCATATAGTAGATTGCAATTAAAAGAGCCTTTGCTTTTTAAAAATTTCCTTAGCCATTTCCTATTGGCCAAAGCCTTGTCTAGCTTCTTCCTAGTCAACCAATGTCCTTGTTGTTTGTTACTCTAAGTAAATAGTTTCCCTTCATCTTCAAGTTTGTGACTTGGATTTTATTAATAAAGTCCATCATTTCATTAGTATGGTTCCCCCTTCATCCTCATTAGCATTTAGTATATAATTAAAATCCCTAGCTATTAGTTAGGGTTCCTTGATCCCATTCCCTGTACCTATCAGGCTATTCTTGATGACTATTCTTTGAAATCTATGATTAAAAGAATAGATGATTAAGAGTTAGAAACTTAAATCAGTGTTCTTTCTTTTAAGTTTGAAGTGAATCCATTGTTGCTCTACCTTGATATGTTCTACATCTAACTCCTTTTGTCACAAGGTGCTAATATTCTTCTATTATAGTGGTAGTTGTGATTTGTGAGGATATAACAATTTTCCTTGAAAAAGAAAGATTTAGTGCCATTGTTCTCCTTTAGTCTTATTTCAAAGAGTCTGATTAAAAAGGGTTTGGTTTCTTGAATGTAATCAGCAACCGTTCTTTATTTATTAGGACGGTTAAGCCCTCTCTTATTTCATATTAATTAGGACAATAATTATGAGTAGAAGTAGAAATATTCCTCTTGGAACTTTTCCTAGTTACTCTTTTAAAACTAAAGCTTACCTTAATTCCCTCTAGTCCTTCTTGCTGATTTAGAGTTTCACTAGATGTTGAATCTGAGACATTTTCCTTTCAATCGAGATCTGTCTGGTAAGCTACGAGGTACTTGTTCAATAATGCTCCCTTTAATAGTTCCTGATTATTGCCTCATATCCAATGTTTCCTCCTTATCATTTGCTATTGGGATGAGGGCAACCTCCTCTATTTGATTTAACTCACTAGAATAATCTTTCTTGAATCTCCTCACAGTAGGCATCCAAGGCTATGATTTGGAACAAGGTTCTTAGACCTAAAACTAGTTTTCTGCTCTGGCTAGCAATGTTGAACAAACTCAGCATAATGGATAGACTACAATTCCTACCCTCCTTAAAGATGTGCATTCTATGTAATCTAAAGGAAGAGACCAGAGATCATCTTTTTTTTTGAGTATGATTACTCTAAAAGAAATATGGGCAAAAATCTCACGACTAAGTACGGTTGATCCAATTTCAAACAAACTCTATGACATACTACTGGAGTTACCCCATCTAATTGTGTCAAAATTTGACAGAGCAGTGATTGTTATTTCAGTGGCCATATGCACTCAAGAAATTTGGAAAGAGAGAAACTACAGAAGGTTTGAATAGAAATCTACTTCCCTATCTCTATTATTGAGATTATCATAGCTAGCATAAGAGAACAACTGATTTCAAAAAAGTTGAACTCCCATTTTAGCAGAGAAATAGCTCGCACTTGGAGAATCTAATCCCCACTTCTAATTACTCAGTAATGCATAACCAGAGTTCTTTCTACGTACTATTCTAGCATTCAAGAAATCATTCATTCAAGAAAACAAATGACAAATCATGCCTCTCTGAAAAAAAACAAGGAAGAGGAGTTCGTGACTCACCTGTTGAAAGCAGAGTAACTCTCCTTTTTTAGCCCTCGTCATAGTTATCTGAAGAAACACCGAAGAAAGAAGAAGAAGAAGATAACAGAAGGCTATGAAAGATTTAATCTTCACTTTCTTTCTTCCAGAAGTTACAAAAGAGTATTTTATACATAAACAGAGCACCAAGCGTGCTTATGACAGTTGGCAACATTAAAGGCTAATAAAATAAATAAACAATTAAGGTGTAACTAGTTATATCGTAACATCCCCTCCTCAAGGTGGAACTTGGTGAAAATCACAAAGAGCCAACTTGGAATGAAGTCTACGAAAAGCTGGAAGGGGCAGAGATTTAGTAAACACATCTGCGGGCTGAGCATGGGAAGAAACATGAGCTGGAGAAATAAACCCTGCCTTGAATTGATTGCGAACTAGGTGACAATCAATATCCAAATGTTTAGTTCGTTCATGAAAAACAGGATTAGATGCAATATGAATGGCAGCCTTACTGTCACACCAAAGAGGAATAGGCTT
>JANZLF010000221.1:33151065-33175203 GCA_026546835.1 Erythroxylum foetidum
GAAATAATAGAAGTTCATTCTGACTTATTTCCTTTCATTCTCTTGTTTATTCCTATTTGGGTATTTTATTTACAACAAACAAGACTTATAACATGTAGAAACTCAAGATTCAATGATTATAATTTTTTTATAGGATAACAAATCCTTTGTCTTTTATAATGCTTTTAATAAAATAAAAATAATAATAGACAAAATTTAGGTTATTGACTTTTTTACAAGGGATACAAAGTCTCGTATTCCATACTAAAAAATAGTTCAAACTAGATTTTCTATTAGTTTGTAAGTTTAAAGGTGTCATGGGAACATGATTAAGAATATACAGGTTATTTTAATGACTAAAAGAAATTAAATAGATTATTAGTGCACAAGATCTCTACCTTATAGATCTATAAAGGCAATTGCACATATCGAACTATAGTATAGTAACAGTGAATATCAAGTGTCGATCTCATAAGGATTACAAGTATTAGTAGTTATCTTTTTCCTATTATCAAAATGGAAAAAAAAAGGCGATGGTTTAATTTAAATTTTAAAACTAAACTAAAGTTTAACACAAATAATAACTAAGAACGCAAATCATTCAAATATTTTAACCAAATCAAACAAGGGTAATCAATACCCTTAAGATTTCTTAAGTTATTAACCTTTTATCATGTAATTTAATTAAAGATCATTGGTCAATAAAAACTCCTATGTTATGTTAATGTCTTTGTCTATCAACACCTAATCTTAAGTCAATTACCTAAAATATTTTTCTAGTTAAAACTTCTAAAATTGCTTTAATCGATTTATGAATTTAATTATTAGGTATGGCCCTAATCTAGAAGATTTATGGTATCATAATCTATGACTACGTGTAACTTCTTTCAGTTATGCTAGATCTGTTAATACAAATCATTTCTCAACCTTAATTGCATGAAATCATATATGAACTAGTATCCCATAAATATTAATTTAAGAAATAATCAAAACATATAATTGAATATAATGAATCAACAATCAAATTACATTAAATATATAATAAAATAACAAAATAAATCTCAAATTTAATCCCACCTAGGTATTAAATATATTTAGTTTATAAAAATAGAAAACATAATCAATGATTCAAAAGAAGAATTAAAACAAGATAATTCATTTTATATCTCCTTTTCTATAATATAATCAATTGAAATTTCGATGAAAATATGCTCTTTATTCAGATTTCTAAGTCAATCTTCAAGTCTCTATAGCTTTAAGGTTCATAACTATATTTAAAACTCTAACTCCTTTAATTGCCCTTCTTTTTTACCTTTTAAACTTTAACATTAGGGTTTTTGTGGTGGTGTATAGTGATCGTGTCCTTAAATATCACTTCTTAAATAAATAAACAAAAAAAACATGGCTCCAACAACTTAGATACTCTATGGACACAATCGTGTCCATCATCACACAGGCGTGTCTGACTTTAACATGGGCAAAACATCATCATTTAAACAGCACATGCTTATAGAAACTTATACGGTTATCCACACAGTTCTGTCCAACACAACACAGGTATGTGCAATACCAATGATGTGTCCATCAAAAATAGCTTCAGTTCTTCATTTTTTTGCCTCAATTTAGCTCAAATTTTACTCCTTTCAATTTATGAAGGCAATTAAGACTTAAAAACATACTAAAAGCGAATTAATTACCAAAAATGATAATAACTCATTAATAAAAAAATAAAATGCACTAAACATGGGATTAAAAATATAGTCTTTTAAGCATTTAACAAACTTTCTAACTCTTAAGTATTTGCTTGTCCTTAAGAAAATCATAATGTAAATTATTAAATATAAAAACATCCATCATTTTTTAATCTCAACATTCCATCCACACCTTAAATTATCATATCTTATGAATTATATTATCATACAATTGGACTCGAGCAATCCTAGAACATACTTACCTAAACTAATATCAATAGCAATCAAATTGACAATCTTTTTGAAATCAAAAGCACAAAATTCCTTATCCTCACAAAGGGTTCACTTAACTTGTTCAAAGTGTTTAGCATACAAAATATATCAAAACTCACGAATCAATACATAGAAAGAATCTTAACTATTTGCTTGCAATAAAATCACATCTTTACATATATTTTTTATTTTTAGATTAGTTATTTATTTTAATGATTCTAGAAGGGGGAAATATTAGTGATATTAGATTTAGGAGGAGTTATATTGTTCAGGAGTGTAACTTTTATATATGTGATGACTTTTATATTATGTTATTTCTATTTTTTAGTAAATTTCTTTTCTCTATATATGGATAATTCTTTAATTTATCGTTTCTCTAATATTGAATTATTTTTTATGAATGAATTAAAGGGGAGCTAATCATTATTTTGATATAGATAGTTGTTTGTGTGCCTAATTTTATTAATGTTCTTTAATATTATAAATATTTTGTTATTATTAAAAAGGGATTGTTAAATCAAGAGAGATTTCAATAAATGTTTCAATGATAATAAAGCATAAATCCTACCAATGAGTATGTTATCTTGATGAGAAGCTTTATAAGAACAAGATTATATCATATATAACTCAAGTAGATACTCTGTGAAGATGATAAAAGATAAGATGGAGTTTATAACTTACAAAGTGAAGGTTAAGTCAAGAATAAAACAAAACAAGGAGTATTAAGGTCATTTTATTTTTTATATTATTTATTATAATATCACTTTTTTTGTTTGGTAATCTCAAAGACTCGCTATGTCTTTTCAATTTATCTTACTTCACTGCATAAGTCTTTTCATTTATCAAAAGGTCTCAAAGCTTTTAATTTTAAGATAAAGCTTGTTAATCTTTTAATCACTCTTTAAGGAATATTATAGGAAGTGTTTAAATCATGATTGCATTAAAAAAATGAATTCGAGCATTTTAAGTTATTAAAAATATGAGTTTGGAGGATTTGTCAACTTGTATGAGTTAGTAATTGACCAATATAGGTCAAAGTTGTCAAAATTGACATGCTGAGAGTTTGTAGTAACATTGGTTGATATATTGATTGACCAATATGCCATATTCGTCAACTAATGTCTCAATGACTAGTAAATATATGCACTAAATGCATATTGGTCCAATATACTATACTGATTAATCAATGCTCTGTAACCAGCTATTGCAACGATTGATTTGTGGCTATAAAGTTATTAAGATTCTTAAAACCTTATAAAGGCATGTTATTTTTCATTGGTTCTTACATTAAGACACATTTAGTTGTTTTTTACACATATTTCTAAGTATTTTTTAATCATATGAACATCATGTGTCTCATATTTCTATAAATGTGCCTCTCTAGTGTCTTCAAAGTGATAAAGTGAGATATTTTGAAGTATAAACTTTAGTTGGTGTATTATTGCACTTAGGAGTGTTTTAAGTGATGTTAATGTTCCTCTTCATCGTAAAGGAAGATTATAAAAAGTTTTTTGTTAAAAAAATAACATACAAAGGTTGTTCTTTTGTCTTGGAAGAAGAATTGTAGTAAAATTTCAAAAAAGAGTTATACGTGGATGTGGGCAAAGATTATTTACCAAACCACTATAAATTAGTTTATAATCTCTCTTCTCTATGCTTTTTAGTTATTATTCAATTGATTGATTGAGATATTAAGGAATCTCTTTATTCTCATATATATTGATTATTGTTAGGAGTTCATTGGATATAAAATTCGTTAAATTTTGTAAACAACCAATTCATGCTCCTTTTTTAGTGCTATTAAAGACTAATACTCACTTTTTCAAGCCTAGCCTAACCTAACTGGACTTTGGCTCATGTTGTATAATTATGTTTGATTAAGTTTTAAGTAGTTTGAAACTCGATCAAACACACATTCATGTCGAAAAACCTAAATCTAGTTAGGATTCAAGTCAAATTTGGGCCGAAAATTTTCAAAATAGACTCAAGCTACTAGTATATTGTCATTCCTAAATATAAAGATGTAAAGAGTAATTCTTACATTATTTCTTATCACTACTGTTTTTGGGCAATAGGTAGTGTGCTTAGAATATTATTTATTTGTAAAAAAGTTTTATTTGTTTCATTTTACATGACTATAACATATTTGACTATACTTCACAAAGTTGTTCCCAACTTAACTTCTCTTTTTTTTAATGATTATTGGTGTTGCAATTGATGGATTAAAATTTAAAGTGAACTAAGAAAATTGGCAATTTGTATCATTTTAAACTAGTTAAAATACCCAAAAATGTGTTGATTTAGTTACCACTAGAGCCACAAAAGACTATTTAAATAGAATTTTTTTGCTAATTTGCTCCAGTTATATCCAAAAAGCATGTTTCATTTTATTGCCACAATTGAACTTATAGCTCGATAATTAAAGAATGAAGCTTCATTTTGTAGTATTTTATTAGTAAAATTGACTATTTGAAATTCAATGTATTCCTTGTTTTCTTTTTATGAAATACTTAAAATTAATGAACTTTTATCATAAAATGAACGTAAACAAATAATTTGAAATACCTTGACTTTTTTTTTTAATTTTTGGAACAATTCTAAGTCAAATAGCAACAATGTCATTCTTTGACTCTAAGTGTTTAGGTATCCATCATAAATCTTTCCTCGTTTGAACCTCACCCTTAACTTTAAGGTTAAGGATATTCATTTCTATTTACTATTTTTTTAATTATTTTTTGTTTGACACATAGGATGATATAATTTTAACACCTAATTAGGCTAGAAAATCATTCAAATTCAAATTAAGAACAAAAGCTCATAACTTGTTTGTTTCTGTATCTTGCCTAACAGGTCAAGATTAAACTCCGTGGGAATGATGATTCATTTGGATCGATGTAAATTTTTTTTTTGCTAGGATTTGGAGATTGGATCTAGCTCCTTGTTGTTTAAAGAACCCCTCCACTTCAATTGAGATTTTTTTCATAAAAAGTAAATCCAGTCTTTTACTTTAAGATTTTGAATAGTTATCCTAAATTCAAATTGACTATGTTTCACCCCTTCCTCGAAAAAGATGATCAAACAATTCTAGAAAATATCTTAATTGTTCGAGAAGAGCTAGAAAGAGATTCCTTGACTAAAAGAATTTTAGTTTAGAAGAAAAAAGTACCTATTTTACTACTACTTGTTTGGAAGAAGAAGAAGAAAAAAACGAGGGATTTTTTCTTTAAATTTTGTAATTAATTAAGAATAATTGTTTAGGAGTTCACGTCTATTATCTCTTATTTGGGCCTTCAAAATTAAGAAAGAATTATTCAAGTCAACTTAGTTAACAAGCTCTTATTGTTTAGTCAATTAAAGGACCATTTCAAATAATTTTTTCAAATATTAAATTCTTTTTTATACGTCTCCAAAATATTAGAGCCTAACTTAAATTTTGATCGGAATATTATTATTAGTCCTTAAACTTCACATTAATTCTTATTTAAGTTTTTAATTTTAATTATTCCAATCACCTTATTTTTAAAAATAAAATTGAATTATTATCATTTCCCATATATAAAATCTCTACATTGTCGTACATATTGACAATAATTTATTTATTACTTATTACTATTATAAAATTTAAAACTGCAATATATTACAAAATATTAGTAGTTGTAAATAATAATAAATCATTTCATATATAAACGATTAGGATTACATTTTTCAAGAATATTTTAGTAGAATTCGTTGTTTAATTTTGAAGTATAATTTATAATTTATCTAATACCATAGTCAAATGCATATTCATTCCTTAGATAATAAGCACTGTGTTTCCCTTCTACCAGACAGTGATATGCATTTTGCCATAACAATGATCCAGGTAGTTGAATGGTTTCTTTTACATCACATGTACGTGGCTTCCCCTTCCTCATCCTCGTGCTTATTTTTAATTAAGGGGGCATTTAATTCACAAAGAACGATGAGAATAAAAACGAGAATGAATATAGTTAAGAATATGAATGGATATAATCATTATAATTATAATGGTAGGTTAAGATGAAGGAATGATTATCATTACTATTGATGGTAATTGGTTTGTTAAAAATGTTAAAAAACAAAATTTCCATTACTATTGATGGTAATTGGTTTGTTAAAAATGTTAAAAAACAAAATTTTGTTAAAATTTTGTTTTATATCAAAATTTAAATATATTTTAATTGATTATTTTTAATTTATGCACCCTAATTATAATGACAGAATGTTTAAAATCAAGTATATTGTGATTTTTCCTTTTCAATAGCTCTTGAAGAAGAAATACTATAATATTTTTTTTATCAACATATCATTAGTTACATAATATCATCAAAATATAGTGTAATCATTCAAAATATTGTACAATTTATCGACACAACTATAATATCCACCATTCCATTGCTATAGTAAAATCAAGTAACATAGTTTAATACAATTTACATTTCTTTCTGATAATGCAAATGATGTTATATTTTAAATAATTAATAAATAATATTTTAATTAATTAAATTGTTTAATTAATTACATCTTAATTATATTTTAATTAAATAAATTTTAAATAATTACAATTTAATTATATTTTAATTAATTAATTAGATTTTATCTTAGTTAATTAATTATATTTTATATTTTAATTAATTACATTTGAATTATATTTAATTAAAGAATTAAAAAATATTAATGTTGGTAGGAATCAAAATCATTCCTTTTACACATGAAAGGTATGGAATATTACCTAAAATTTAGGTATGAAAAAACTATTCAATCAATCATAATAAAAAACCAACTATTATCATTCATTCCATTCTCATTAATTTATTCTTGTACCCTTTAACGAAGCATACCCTAAAACTATCATCATTGACAATGGATGACAGGCTTGAGATGGTTTCAAGATTGTGTTCTATCCATAATCTTGACATAATGTGAACGGTAAATGATTGCAAAGGCTGCTAATTCTCAATGGTTCATATCATGTAAATAGTCCAACTCTCTGTCTTTTTTCCCAGGCGAATATTTTGAATCTTAACATTCTGTTTGCTGAAAGGAGGAGATAAATCCTGGATTACAGACCTAAAAATTAACACCAGGAAAAAAAAAAACTATAAAATTTGCCAAACCTTGTTTAGTATGCACTTTTGCTTTCTGTAGACAATTGGATCCTGACGTTCTTTCATCACATGAAGTATTTGACACCTGTTAAACAGGCAAGAGGTAGCTTTATTGATTTCATGTCAGTTGGTTAATCAAACAGCACGAATAATTATACTTTTGAACTGGTTACAGATATTCTGTTCCATCCACTGCAGAACAGTATAAGGATTTTTTATGAATCTATTGAAAGCATTTGGAACAAACTTTGGGAAGTTGCGGTAGAATTCATGATGGGAATGGCTTACGGTGCACTGGGTTACTTTGCTTGTACTACTCTGTCTGTTACATCAGAAAGGACTCCTTTATCCTTTGTGGAAACACCACCTTCGGACGAACAGGCTGACTAGCCGAGACAACATTGATCTTAACCACCATCGCCTTCATGTTAATGAACTTTATGAGTTAAACTAGGCATCCCTGACATGATCGTCAACATAAAGCAATGGTGCATTCATGACGTGCGTAGGCATCGTCATGCAGCCAGGGATGCTGATTACTACTATCTCCAGCGAGTCCCACAAGGACAGGAGTAGTGCATACTGATTATCAGGCAGTAAGTATTCTTAGATGGAAAAGAAAAGAGAACGGTAGTACTAGTCACGAAGGACACAGAAAAGGCAGAGATCATAAGAGGACAATATAAATTACTAGCCATGGATAAACAAAGATGAATTTTGCAGCACAAATCAGGTTCTTGAAAGATTCAGATATGAGCTATTATTGTTGATTTGTTGGATCGCTTGAGTTTTTCTGCAATTTCTTTCCATGTTTTGTTGTGGTGCAGAAAAGAGAGAAATCATCCAAGTCCCTCGTTTGAAAATTGCTTTAGTGTTGCATGTTTAAAATGGAAATTGTGCCTTTCAAACGTCCGTAACAATTTGTTATGCAAGTAATGTCACTATGACGAAGTGTATACACTAGATATTGTTGCTTTTGTATATACACTAGATATACAAAATAGAAACTAAAGCACAAAAATCTGTCCGATCCAGGTTACATAACTTGCATCGTATCTGTTGCAGGAGTCGGTACTATGATGGCTTATCCTCTTTATATAAATCTCCAAACCCGTTTCCTCTTTTCTACAGCACATGAAAGCAATCCTGATTTCAAGATGTCAAGTTCCAATCTCTCCGTGTTCCCATCTAGCATCTTTATCTTTCTGCCACGCTCATATAGATAGATATTTCAAGTCTTTGTCCGCAATCTTAACATGGTAACCACTTGGAAATTGTAAACCGGGAGTTCGAACAATATTTCCTCCTTTGGTTGGTAGCCATCTGAGAAGTACACATTGTGAAACAAATTGTTAATCCTCTTTGTGATGCTCGCACAATATACAAATAAACACAAATCCATTCCAGTTCTACTTCTCCTCTCCTTTTGAGAACTTTGAAGACATTACCTGTACTTTGTGACTAAGCAATGCAGAAACACAGCCATTTGCACCTTGGTAAAATCCGTTCCAACACAAAATCTCATGCCACCACCAAAGGCCATGAAATGCTTCGATGCACAATTTGTTTCTTGACCCTGTATCCCATGTTTTAGTACTGATGAGTAATCGGTAAATAATGGTAGCATAACTAATGCAGGTGATTTATGCAGAGGCCTTGAACTGTAACCCACCTCCCATCTGCAGGGATTGAAGGCAAGTGGATCTTCATATTTTTCTGGGTTTAAATGCACAGCCGGGGGACAGACCATAACCGCCCAACCTGCTGGAATGGTATATCCTGCACCATTAACAAGGTACGGTAAATTTGAGCAAAACTTGTTCAGAAACTGTTTGGACAATTAACACATGCCTTTAAACCGGATATCCCTTAGTGATCTTCTGAAGATTCCTGGAACTATGTTTGCCAATCTAACTGTTTCATTAATGACCTGGAAGTTGAACTCGTGAGTTGATGCTCCAAAAGAAATCCAATACTATGGCAATCAACTACTTCGAATATGCTTTACTTACCTGAAATGTATATTTCATGGATTTATACTCTTTCCATGAAAGATCAGCGCTGGATTTTTCCCGATTTCTGAGAATTGCCTCATGCTCTTCCTGAAAACAAGAGTGCAACATCCCCTTTAAAATCATAACGAAGTGGTTCTAACATGTTATGTTTTCCAACTTGTATGGAGTGTTCTTAGATACCGTTAATTGCTTCAGAACCAATGGATATTCTGAAAGAAGTTTAATGGCCAAAGTGAGAGCGAGTGAAGTTGTTTCAAAACTTGCAAATAGTAGCACAAACATTAAATCCAGGGCAATTGCTTCGGTCAGGATTGTTCCCTCTTTCTGAAGTTCTTCAAGCACAAAATCAAAAAAATCGCTTTGGTGTTTTCTTGGCTTTGATCGTCTTTGCTGCAGCAGGTCCTTTAGCATTCTCATTGCCCTTTTCCGACCCTGAAAATATACAAAAAATTAACAAACGATAGATTGAAGTCTGCGGAGGTTTTTTTCTTTTATACTTTGTTCTTCATAAATGTTCAAAAAAATTTGTTTATTATAATTTAGAGCAAACCATTGCAGCTGCAAATTCTTTCGGAGGCTAAGTTGGTGAAAAACAATATTTGATTCTAATGCGTCAGCGAAGAATTGTTAAAAAGGGAAAATAAGAAGAAAGATGAAACAAATATTTTTCACATGATCAACAATAGTTAATGTTTACCTGTAAGCATCTATGATATGCTGTTCCAGGAATATCCACAGGGAAGGAAATTAGGCCCTGTATGAATGCCACAAAATTCTCCCTTAGATTCTCTGAGGAATTGTCTTGATCATAACTTATCAGCTTCTTTGCCGTCAGATCAAATATCATCTGCATGAGGAAGCTATTATATTAGATTTGGTGTAGAAACTTCCAATAAATGGTTTCAACGAGAAGAATGGTTGTTGCAGATTACACTTGCAGTTGCTTCTTTTATTTCGACGGCGTCTTGAAGAGACCATTGTGCCAACCTGTCGGATGCAGTCTGTTCGACTTCAGGGAGCATTCTTTTGAGGCTTTCTGGACCAAAGAGATTTAGCACCATATTCTTCAGGTACTTATACATGAACCCGTGTAATGAACCAACGTTTTGTCGTCCAAAGATCTCAGTGAATGTATCTGGATACCAGCTTTGGAATAATCGGCCTTCTTGTTGGAAGATAAAATAATTGAGATCCGGGTCTGTTGATACGACAACTGGCCTTCCAACCAAACTAGTTCTGAATATCGGTCCATATCTGGAAGCAAAAACCAAAGAGTTTACATGAAGAAGAAGAGGAGGAAGAAGAAGAAGAAGCGTATAAGAAGTTGGTAAGTTACGCCGATTCTACCTTGTCATTCTGTCTTTGACGAAGGGAGGAATATCAGAAGAAGTGTTGGGAGCAAAGAACTGAAGGGTCTCTCCAAGGAGTGGTAATCCCATTGAACCTGGTGGGAGTTTCCCATTGCATCTGGGATTTCTCCAACGGTATATCCAATGTATGATGCTTATAATAACCAGCATTCCGAAAAAAAAGGCCCACATTTTGCTGAAACTCAACGCAGGTGCACAGAAGATCTTCAATCGAAATTGATAATATGTTTGTTGACTGAAGAAATTTGGACAGCTTAGGATTACCAGAAATGAGATGGTGTTGAGGTTGTAAACGTGGGAAGAATAGACAGGAAAGAGAAGAAAGTGCTGGGGTGTATCTCAGCAACCATTAGGAGATCCTCTTAAATAGGCAGGGTATAAGTTTGAACCTGACAGGTAACTTATTATAAAAAAATTTGTAGCTCTTTGCCTTGTAACTTGCCAAAAGTAGTAGTTGAATAGGGAATATAATACTTCCTTTTATCCCTTGTCGTTAGTGTTAAAGACCTAGCATCACTACGAAGCTTACCAGATGTTTCCCCATCCTCCCACACCTTTTTCCTCTGTAATCGTTTGTGTGTTTTAGTTAACTTTTTTCTGATTTGATATAAAGAGTCAAAGCACAAAATGGAAGCAACACGAGGACACAGTTTTGGCCTTTTTTGAGGACAAGATGCAGGAGTTGCATTAGGGGTCTTCCCTAGATTAGAGAAGAACTGATAGAGGTTCAAAGGATCTGTCTGAAACCCATCTTCCCACGTCATTAAGTTCCACGATTTTATGGTCTCACCAACTTCTTCTAGCTTCCTAATATCTTTGCTAAATACTCTAGTATCTAAATGACAAAAATCCAGGAAACGCATGTCTCACATGTTCCTTTTAAAAACTTGTGTTCCATAGAATTAGATATCATCCTAGATCTTCTCTAGCTGTAATCATGAGCTTGTATTGTTAAATTCTTATGTCAAACCTCTAGATCTCGTGCATACATCACTAGTGATCTCCAAGAGCGTGCTCTGGATATGCATAACACCCCTGTTCTCATTTCCAGGAACTTTTCTCCAATTCGGTGGAAACCATTTGTGAGAGTAGGTACGGTAAGCTATTTGATCAGGTTAACCAATTTCAACACATAGAGCACCGTCCCACCGGTCATTGAGCCACGGACTCCTCCTCCAAGCAACAAGCGCTACAATGTAGGTAGGTTACTGTGAATTATGAATCTCAATTATGCGCAGAGTTTGATTAGAAAATTGCTTACTGTGTACAAAGTGGCATTGCTAATTTAAATACGTGGAGTTACATACAATCTGGTACCACAAAGCCTGTAAAGTCGATGTAAATTCACTAACACGCGTGTCTAAATCACCCTGATTTTTCATTGTTGTCATGGACGGTATGAAAATTTTCTTGTATAGCTGTCAAGAACACTTGTATTAACTGATCAAAAACTAAATAAATTCAAGAGATAGAAGACACTGAAACACCATATCCTGTCATTTCTGTTATCCCAATCCAACGTGCTTAGGTTTCTTTGTTTTATTATATATATATATTATAAAACAAAAAAGAAAGATATAAAGGGAATAACTCCACTTGTTCAACTGCTATGAACGGGCCTGGTAAGGGTCTCCTTGATGGGGTTGCACAACAGTGACAGCTCAGTGAGCCCTGATTTGATAAAACAATAACAATAATACTTGTGTAAAGTTAAGTTAGGCTGAAGTCAAATGTTATGTTCTTGAGTCCTTAAGATATGCAATTTTAATGTAGGTAGAAATTCTTGTGTCTGATGGGAGAACGAGCTTAGGGGAGGTCCTACCTGTCCTTTGAATGTCCAAGAGTCCACGTCAGGGGATATTCTCTACATCAGATTACATTCACAGGGATAGGTGTGTGTTTTGATCGGATGGTTCAAGATGAAGGATCAAGTTGACTTCTTTAAACCCTTTTAAAGCCATTACCTAATGGACTGTGCGTAAACTGAATACATTAACCATGATGGTGGTTGGTTCAGCCTAACTCTGACGAGGCTGTATGTTGTCGTTTGGATCCATAGAATTGGTTGCTTCTCACGAGAGCTTCGACTTGAAGGTTTCTGCAAAACAAAGAAGGCACGTCGGAAGTTGTTTCCTGATAAGCCCCTCCGACACTCAAGTCAATCTTTTGGTGTGGGAAGGGTTGCTGTGAGCAGAGGAAGCTAGGGTTATAATCACGTACCTCTATTATGGCAGAGTTATACCTTATATATGGAGTAGATGCTAGGTTTAAGTCTTTACGTATGCATGAAAGACTTCCACCTGCGAATGGGCCACGGACGCGTGGACTGGGCCTAGGTCTGGCATAACCGATATGTTTTGAGACTGATTCTTGAAAGAAGGACCGATTGACCCACGGGTCATTATGACTGGGTTCGGGCCCAGCACGACCGACCCGACCACTACCAATTAAGTTATCTGTTTACTTCTACATTCCCAACATCATTGGTGGGTCTTTTTTCTTTTAATACAAAATAAAAAAGAAAACGAAAGAGAATTGGCATGTTATGAATATGTTTGCTTTTCGTTGGTTAGGGAACTTTGGAGTGTTAATTATGGTGGCTTTGTGATTTAGGGAACATATATATGAGTTGTCTTGAATTGCTATGTATTTTCCATAAGCTATTCCAACAAATGGCTTTTTGGCATTCTGTATCAGAATGATTATTACTGTTCACTTTCTTTGAGTTTTAATTATTTTCCATTTTGAATATGTGTAGGCTTGACTTGTAATTTATTTTAACCGTTGTTTCAGCTTTGATTGTGACGGCACTGACGGGTGGTATGCTCATGGAAAACTTTTAACCTACCCTTGGAACACAGCTCTTCAGTATTATCTTAACCTACCCTTGGAACACAGCTCTTCAGTATTATGTATTCCAGCTGAATGTCATGTTTTGGGATCTTGACTTATCCGAAAATTTCCTGTCTAATTTAAATGATATATTCTTCATTCAGTTGTCTACTTGTAATCCTTCTGCAACTATACAGGTACCTCACTTATATTATATGCCTTGCAAGTCACTTGATATTTTGCGCACCTATCTGATTTTTTTTGGGCAATCTCAGTACGTGTTGAGCTTGGTCTTTATTGCTTGTCTTAGATATTGCTGGTAGTTGCCTGCAGATGTGCAGGTAACATCACTTTTTTATATGGACCACTTTATTTTATTTGTAAGGTCACGATCATGGTGGAGAAAACATTTTCTCAATCTAATCTTTTTTCTGTAGTACGTTCTTTGTAGGTAAATCTAGCCATAAGTATGTAAAAGACAGCAGTAATTGGCTTTTTAAAGCTTATTACGGAAACCAGATGTCTATGGCGTATTGTTGTGCTGCATGTGAGTTAAACATTACCAAGATGCTTATATTTCTGACAAGATAATTGCATGACATCATTGTTCCTTGTCATGATCCTGCTGTGTCAATTACCATTCATGGGAACTTTTTTTATCTTTAGTAAACGCCTTTTCTGGTTTGTATTTGGTTGGTTCTAGCTCTTATGCATGTATCCAATTCTATAGTCGTTTTGGTAAATTTGTGGAGATTCAATTTAATCAACAGGGAAAAGAATTTCTGGAGCTGATTTTAGAACTTGTTTATTAGAAAGATCACGAGTTTGCCAGATTTCTGATCCCGAGAGAAACTATCAATGTTTCCTTAAGCTTTGTGCTGCACCATTTGAGAGACTTATTTTGAGATTGCTTGGCTAAGCCTAGATGGAAAAGAACTGACTGACTGAACATAGATGTGTTCTTTGGCACTATTTTTTCCTATGGTTAGGCTACTTAATCAAATTGTTATGAATTGGATGGTGTTGGCGAATCTAAGGAATACATTCAATTTAGAAGTAAAGATGTCAAAAAAATGATCAGCCTGACCCGATTTTGACTCGGGTTGATCAGGTCACAGGTTGATTATGGTTGGCTCGACTCACTAGCCAAGGTCGGGTATGGAAGTTTTTTTATTTAAAAAAAATGGTAGCCTGGGGTTGACCTAGTCCGCTTGTGGCCCATCAAGTCATAAGTCGAGTCATGGGCCACCATAGCCCTAGCCTGGCTGGACTAAGAGCAGCTTGAATTTTTGGATTTTTATTATTAAGAAATAAATTAAATTAAAAATTAATATTAATATCTAATATTATAAAACAATAACACTTAATAAAAATCTTGCTTACATGCGAGGTTTGGAAGGATTTAGTAATATGCATTCTTATCTTTAATTAGTAGATATTAATATATAATATAATAATAAGACTGAAAAAAAAACATGATAATAAAATTAAATAGATTTTATTTTTAGATTTTATTACAAACTTCAACTAAATAGTTTTTAATAGAAAATATAGGAAACAAAAAATTAAAAAAGAAAATGAAATCAAACGTATTTTTTAATCATGTTATAGTTCTCCTATTTTTAGAAAAAAAAACCGTAATTAGTGAGCAATCGTGTTTTAAAATTTTGTTTCTTATATTTTAAAAACCACAAAAAGGTAATAATTTAGTAAAAATTTTGTTAATAACATAAGACGTGAAGATACTCAATAATACACTGTTAGTTGATAATATATCAAAGAAAACAATAAATTTGAAAAAGAAAAACGAAACAAACAAACACTGTCTCTGCGGCAACAAATTAAAGCCACTAACACTTTGACTCGAGTAAATTCAAAATTGCAATTAAAACAACCCAAGCGAGTCAACAAACTAAAAACGCATCCAACGCCTCCGTATTACGAGCATGTGCGGTACCTTTCGAATTCTTAATGGCAGAGCCTGGTCAACTGTCGTAATTTGACTACACTTCAGTCCACTCAAGCCACTTAAAGTTCCAACTTCTCCAAGTTGACTTTGCCAATCTTTATTACCAAGAGTCCTACTCATTACGTTGTCTTCTTTGAAATACAAATAGATATATACTTCGGAGAGTCTAATTACTAAATAAGCTTACAATAGTATATATATATATAATAAATCTTAAAGTATTTGATTTCATTTACAAATAAATACTTTGCTTAAATAGAAGTATTAACTCTTTTATTAAAACCTTTCATAATTATTAACTAATTTCTACATACCACAAATTGAAAATATAGATGTTGTAACTATTTAAAAGAATTGATTTAATTTATGCACACCTAATTCAAGACATAAATATCCTAATAGAAAATAATTAAAATTAAGAAAAAGAAGAAACCTAACAAAAATTTTAGATGTAGAAATAAATGCTCAAGTTGCTATGAAAATGACGCAGAAATTTTATTTTGTTGCCTATAATTTTATTGCCGTTATAAAGTTTGATTCTACTTTAAACAACAAGAAGAATAAGATTAATTTTCATAAATAAATTTATGAAAAAGAATTACATAGATAATAAAAATAGAAATTAGCGAATAATATAAGAATTATTTTGAAGAAGATAAATCAAATTTTTATTTCCTTCCTCTTCCTAACTTGGGTTTATCATCCCATTTTCACTTTCTTCTCTCTTTTGATCAGTTCTCTGTTACTTTGCATGTTGGTGTTGCAAAGGAGTTGCTTCGAAGATTGAAGAGAATTTCTTGATGAAATGTTTGTACATAGTGTACAACTATTTCATTATTTTAATCCGTTTATTAAAAAAATATGAAGGAACAACAAAAAAATGAGAAAGAAGATACAAATATGATTAAAAAGTTGAGAAGCAACAGATTTTAAAAAATTAATATGAATTTAATGCCCATTATACATGATTAAATGATTGTATATATAAGTATATACCCTACAATCAACCATTTAGTTGCAATTTTAATGACATAATTGTTTAAACGAATCATTATATTCTTTTAATTAAATGATATATAAGATAAAGATTATGAGGGGGAATAAATATATATTGCAAATAAAATTATAATAAGATCATAATTACGACTTTGCAATATTTATAAATTGTCGTAATAGGATGTAAAAAGATTATAAAATATTATAGTTCTTTCTTACAAAGGAAATAATGTCATAAAAACTAAAAAAATGGAGATATTTAAGCAAATACATGACTACTTATCAGAGAATAAATTCATTGAATTGACCTAATATAAGAATTTCATTTAAAACGTTACTTATATGTCTATAGAAATTCTCATTGTAATAATTATGTAAGTGATTCTTTAACTTAAAATCTCTAAAATATCTCATATAGAGATTGTTATATTTTAGTACTATTTATAACTTATTTTAGTCAAAAATAGCTTAATTGATAGTCATAGGATATAATATGAACTATATGGAAATAGCTGCATGATTAATATATGATTCTTCATTCTAAAGTAATTACGGAGAATTTCATATTATTCTCAATTAGTATTAGATGTAATTCTGTGACCCAAAAATTTATACTCTAAGTACTTAATCTTAGTCTTAATCGATTGTAGTTTTAATGAAGTAATTATTAGAAAGTATCATTTATCTTATTCATATTTGTTTAGTTAACTGATGCATAAGATGATGTTCATGAGATAAATATATATTGCAAATGAAATTATAATGAGATCATAATTATGTAATTCATATTGCATTTATATGTTATCTTTAAATTATTCTTAATCATTATCTGTTAAGACTACAAATTAATATATCATAAAAAAAATCATCATACTTTATATTTCTTTCTTTTGAAGGAAGTAGTCAATCTCAAAAACTAGAATACAAAGATAATTAAATAAATATGTGATTACTTGTTAGAGAATGACTATATATACTAAACTGACTCAACATAAGAATTTCATTTCAAACATTACTTATATATCTACAAAAATTTTCATTGTAATGATTGTTTAAGTGATCATTTGACTTAAGATCTTTGAAGTATCTTATATAGGGATTAATAAATTTTGAAACTAATTATGACATGTTCTAGTCAAAGGTAGCGCAATCTGTAGTTATTGGATATAACATAAACTATATGAAGATAGTTCAGTGATTAAGGAGAATATTTCTTTATTCTCAATTATTATTAATTAGAAAAATCTTTGGCAAAGTAGAATAATACCTTAAAATAATTTTCAAATATTATTAATTGAATCAACTGCTAATTATACATAACTAATATAATTGGCTTAAATAGAATAAATATTAATTTTATATTATATATCTAATCGAAACATTGTATGATGAAATAATTAAATCATATAAAAAATCATGCACATAAAGGTTAGCTAAAACTATTTTGACTTTCTTAATATTTAGATGGTCACAATACGTAACTAATGCAAATCTTAATCTGTAGATGTAAATTATTCAATTAGAGAGTTAAAAATAAATTAAAGAAGTTTAATTTATTTAATCATGAATATGAATTAGGTTATAATTTATGTCAATTTTTAACATTTTAAGAATCTACTAAGTTATACAAAAACAACAATGTTTTTTGGAAAATTACACAAACAACTGTTGATGAGTGAGAAAAGCAATTTAACTAAGTTAAACTTAATTGTAAAGTTAACTTTAATATTAAATATGAGATATAAATAAAGACCAATATAAGATGTTGGGTTTTATTTGTGCCTAATTGGTATTTCATTAGAATTAATTATAATTGTAATTAAAGTTTAATTGAAACTAAAATTTATTTTAATTAAATTACTAATAGTTCCAAACTTTATTATAAATAGGCTTATAATTTAATGAAATTAACACTTCTTACCTACCCTCAATGTTTGTGTAGATAGCTTTAGAAACTGGACACGCATATATACAGTTACAATGGTTATGATGAACTAATCATATCAGCAGTTTGAAGAAAACGATAAGAAAATGATCAAGTTACATAATAACGCACTACTATATGATTCATGTTTTATCATATTTATGCATTAATCACATAATTTTCTAGTAAGCAAACAAAATAATTCCTATTTGTTCTATTGCATGCAGAATCAAATACCACCTCGATTTCTCATATCAACTCCATAGTAGGATTTTTGCACTGCTAGTGCTAGCCTTCATATCTCCTCCATTTTTTATGTGTTTGAGACGGGTACGGTTTGTCATGTCAACTCCATCAAGCAATTTGAACTTTCGGTTTTACATTTCTGTTTACGCCATCAATCAATTGGACAGATTCGCAATTAGTCATCGATATGTTACTTTTCAACGTTTAAATAGGTAGTTACACGTATTTACCCCCACAACTTGATGGTTACCTGCTCTGTCCGGCCATGAACTTGATTAGTCTCCAGTTATGACTAAAGTGTGTAACCGTCTCCACTTAATATCAATGCGACAAAACAACAACTAGGGTCCTGCTAGTATGCAGTATTGAAAGGGACTTGACGTAGAAACAAAGGTCAATTGGATTACGGATTCGTATGGCAAGATTTTTCCACACACGTTTTTTTTTTTTCAATTAAACGCTTGGATATTACTACTTACTTTCGAGAAAGTATCTTAAGTGACAAAAGTTTGGTTAAAAAATAATTGAAGACTAGTTAATAATATGTTTCAAGACTATAAAAAATAATTGAAGACTAGTTAATAATATGTTTCAAGACTATCTTTATCTTAAGTTTATAGATTGGTCATAGCACAGAACAGGACATATGGTTTAGCCTTAAATGTAAACCAATAAGGAGGCAAACAATTAGATAGGAATGGAAATGGAAATGGAAATGGAAATTCCGCCTGTCAATCATTAAAACCTCCATACCGAAAAGAAGGGAAAAAAAGCATTCTTCCGTTCACACTTTGGGGCCATCAGAATAAATAATGCACACACATTCCATGAAGTACCCAAATAGATAAACTGTTGAAGAGAGAAAAGTAAAGAGGTAGAGTGCAAACATGAAGGAGAATGGAAAAGAAACTCAAGAAAATTATGAGAAAGAAAACATGGAGAAGAATCTTAAAGAATCCATCGAAAATGGTGAGGCTGGTGAGGTCACAATTGAAAAGCCAAAGATCAATTACAGAGGATGGAAAGCTATGCCATTCATCATAGGTATGTGATATAAAGCTTGTTCATTAATTTTTACTTTTTTCTTCTGTTTTTGTTAGTAGATTTCTGTATATTTATCCTCTTTATATGTAAAAAATGAGAAACAATAAACTTTTCTCAGGGAATGAAACTTTTGAGAAGTTGGGAGCCATTGGAACCTTGTCCAACCTCTTAATATATCTTACTACCGTCTTCAACATGAAGACCATTACAGCTGCTACTATAATCAACATCTTCAATGGTACTTGCAACTTTGGCACCTTAATTGGAGCGTATCTCTGTGACACTTACTTTGGTCGTTACAAGACCTTGGGGTTTGCTACTTGTGCGTCTTTTCTGGTAACGGAAACCTTCATGCTTTAGCAGTGCAGCAGTTTTGTACCTTTTACTCGACTTTTCCTTACTGAAATTAAAGCATACTAGCCATATCCTTATCTCTAAAATTGGATGGATAATGATGACTGATATCTGGATGAAATCTATTCTTTCGTTTTTTTGTTTTATAGAACCAAAATGCGATTATGTTTAGACCACAGAGTAGAAAGTGCCTTTTCATGTAATCGGTTGGCAACTTAGCATGATAATATAATATAATAATTTCCTAGAGTGTGACTGTGACAGACAGCGTTTATGATTTACCATTGCATAATATAGTTGAATTCCTTTGAAAACATAATATAATGCGTAACATATGGCATTTTATACTTGGAAGGGACTACTTTGCATACAATTGACAGCAGCAATCTCTAATTTGCACCCACCTCACTGTGCGAAAGAGAGTAGCATATGCAAAGGCCCAACAGGAGGTCAAATGGCATTTCTGTTTACAGGATTTGGACTGATGGTAATAGGAGCTGGCGGTGTGAGACCTTGTAACTTAGCCTTTGGTGCAGACCAGTTTAACCCCAACACAGACTCTGGGAAAAGGGGTGTTAACAGTTTCTTCAATTGGTACTTCTTCACATTCACCTTTGCGAAAATGGTGTCCTTGACTCTTATAGTTTATGTCCAGTCCAATGTCAGCTGGGCTATAGGTTTAGGAATTCCCCCAATCCTTATGTTTATTGCATGCGTTCTCTTCTTCGTGGGCACAAAAATATATGTCAAAGTGAAAGCCGTTGGCAGTCCAATGACTAGTGTAGCACAGGTTATTGTTGTGGCAATCAAGAAACGAGGCCTAAATCCAGTGCCACAACCCTGGATTTCCCTTTTCAAGTATATACCTTCCGAGTCTGTCAACGTCAAACTTCCTTACACTGATCAGTTCAGGTAAACCAACTTCATTTTACTTCGAGTATCCAAAGAAACACTTAAGAGTTTGGTCTAAAGACTTTGCTCGATAGTTACTCGTGATGATCTTGTACAGGTTCCTGGACAAGGCAGCAATTATTACTCCCCAAGATAAGATAAACCCAGATGGATCAGCAGCTGATCCATGGAAACTTTGTAGCTTGCAGCAAGTGGAAGAAACAAAATGCGTGTTGAGAGTGCTTCCAATATGGGTATCAGGCGTTGTATATTATCTTGCTGTGGTCCAACAAAACACTTATGCTGTGTTCCAAGCTAGTCAATCTGATAGACGCCTAGGGAATACCGGCTTTAAGATTCCAGCTGCAACTTACGTTGTGTTCATGATGTTAAGTCTGACCATCTTCATACCTATCTATGATCGAGTCCTAGTCCCCTTTGTTCGAAGAATAACAGGAAAAGAAGGCGGTATCTCAATGCTTCAAAGAGTAGGCTTTGGCATAGTATTCTCTATCTTCACAATGTTAGTTTCTGCCTTGGTTGAGGAGCATAGAAGAACAATTGCTCTAAGCAAACCAACTTTAGGGATTGAGCCAAGAAGAGGTGCAATTTCATCCATGTCCGGCTTCTGGTTGATTCCTCAGTTTGCACTAGCGGGGTTAACTGAAGCATTTGCTTCCGTTGGTCTAATTGAATTCTATTACAAGCAGTTCCCGGAGAACATGAGAAGCATTGCAGGGTCTCTTTTCTATTGTGGCTTAGCAGGTTCTAGTTATTTCAGTAGCTTGTTGATCATGATAGTTCACAGAACAACAAAGAGAGGAGCCACTGGAAATTGGTTGTCAGAAGATCTTAACAAGGGAAGACTAGATTACTTTTACTTCTTGATCGCTGGTTTGGGAGTGATAAATTTAGGCTACTTTTTAATCTGTACAAGATGGTACAGGTATAAGGCTAGTGAGGATGGAACTACTGAAGTCAACCTTGAGATGAAAACATCAGAGAAAACTTCAGCTTGATAGTAGTCAACGACCGACATTTATGATTCCAACACCAAGTACGGGACGGTTGGATATATACGGCTTCCAACTTGCACAAGCGAACTTTTGTTGATGATTAATAATGAAAAGCTCCGACGGTGGTTGAAACAGGGTGTACCCATAGCATGTGGTTCATAATGCCAGGGCCAAGACCAAGAAGTTCAGTATTTTCTTCTTAGGGAAACCGCAATTATGCAATGTTAAGCAATATATACTCTCTGGTGTTTATTGTTGCCATTTAGCACAGACTGGGAATTTTCATTCAGCATAAGAAAAATTATAATGGCTAATCGGATAATTTTGTTAGTATTGAAAACCTGTAAACACATTATTTTTATTTTTTAAAAGTAAGGGGACGGAAGATATATTAATTAAAACATTGGAGTAGTATTTGATAGCTTTAAAAAACGGGAGACTAGTATGATAGTTTCTTAAACCCTAGGAAAGTTCTAAGGAATTAACCCTAAATTTTTATTTACATGATATAAAAATCTTTTCTTCACTCAAATTCTTAATATCTTTCTTAAAGTTTAAAATTGATAAGTAATTGATCCACACTCTAAAATTGTTTCACTAACAATTTAGTATTAATTTAATATTTTGATATTATTTATAACGCTAAAACAAATTGGTGTTAGATTCAAACTTTAAAATTTTTCATTAAATAAAATTAGCTATGAATCAATTATCAAAATAAATTTAAATGTTAAGCAATATTTTAAAAATTGGACCAGACATCGAACGGGTTAAATGAAAAGTTTAATTGATATTAAACCATTATAAAATCGGTAAATGATAAATAATAAATAAAATTATAAAATAAGTAAATATAAAAATAAACTAATGTTTATTATTATACAGTTTAATATTTTCGTTGGAACTGATCAGTACAATTTAGTTTTTAAAACATTGGCTTCACCATCTCTACATATAACACTTGGATTTCCATGAACATCTTAGTAAATTTTTTAATATAAACTATTATTGAAATAAAATTGGGTAATTATACAAACAATTATATGATAATTAATATTAAAATAACTCAAAAGATAGTTAATAAAAATATTTTTCTAAAATTTTTAATAGTATAATATTTTTTAGTAATTAAAATCATAAAAATAAATTTAAATAGATAAAATCAAATCAAAATGTGACATATTTTACTCTTAAATTTGAAGACATAAGTTAAGAAATAAAAAAAGAAAAAGGAGTGAGTCATACTTAACAGTACAAGTGAAGTAAAAGACAATAGGTTACTCGTTTAGAACCACACTTTTCTTGTTCCTTGATTTTCTAAGCCTACAAGAAACACACTTTGTCTTTCAACCATCATTCACCAATAAAGAGACTAGAAGGGCATTCACGAGCTATTTACACGAAACTGGATTGTTGCTCATCGACATGTCTACCGAGAGAGCAATAGATGTATAAACTGGCTCGTCACTCGGGCTAATCAGTCCGACTTTGATGTTTCATTTTTTGTTATTGCACCTCTAGGGTGCCAACGTGTTGGAACCCGATCTCGTGACCTGATCCCAACCAAAAAAGCGAAAACAAAAACGAAAAATAAATTCAAAAATCGGATCGAAACCGAATCGAACGAACGAACGAAATCGAAAACCAAAGCGAAAGAAACGAAACGAACACGAGACTAATCGGACCGAATATAAATCAAAAACGCAAGCGAAAACGAAGCATATCAGAAATCGCAACGAAACGAAATCAAAAGGCGAATGCATCGAAAGCAAAACAAATAACGAAGCGAAATCGAAACACAGAATCGGATCACAAATTACGGAAACAAAATCGGAGAGCGAATTCAAAATCGAAACAAACGAACAAAGGCGGAACAAAAACTGAATCCGACATCCGAACACAATTATCGAAGAAAATGTCGCGTTGGATACCTTAGACTCAAACTATCCAAAATTCGGTACAAATTTTTTTTTCATAACCATCTTTATTCAAACTCATGCAAATCCATACAATTTCCCTTTTCTTGGAAATTATCCTCAATCAATTTCTCAAATCATAACAAACTTCTTATGCATGCAAATTCTCAATCCTTACTCATCTTCTTATACAATTATACAAATCTCTAAATTTAACTTGTAACTTATTCTTATTCTATCTTTGCCATAAAACCAATTTTATCGAAAATCGGGCAGCATAACGGTTGCATTTCAACAAACCCAAACCGGCAAAGGGTTTAAAATACACTTGTGTATTTCTCACACAATAACCAGTATCATCGGACACCCCGTCCGGAATCCAAAACACATTCAACCATCGCAACCAATATTCGAATACTCATTCATATCTCAATTCAATATCCAAATCTCATTCACATTCATTACATTCATACTCATAAACAGTCCCCATTCATAT
>JANZLF010000221.1:33184503-33195428 GCA_026546835.1 Erythroxylum foetidum
GTTAATCATTTATCTAGCAGTAGTAGATGGGGCGATCAGTGCAGTTCTCGTTCGATTGAATGGAAATGAACAATTCTCGATCTATTACGTTAGTAAGGTCTTGACTGGGCCAGAAGCACGATATGCACCTATTGAGAAACTGGCCCTATCACTAATAACCGCAGCATGAAAACTTAGGTACTACTTCCAGAGTCACACAATCGAGGTATGCACCGATCAACCTCTCAGGCAATGCCTTCAAAAGCCTGAAACCTCTGAGCGGTTAGTAAAATGGTCGATAGAGTTGGGAGAGTTTGACATACATTACAGACCACGGACAACAATCAAGGCCCAAGTATTGGCAAATTTTATGGCAAAAATGAGTCAATCTACCTCACAGAACGAGCAACGCCCTGCCTGGAGCTTATTTGTCGATGGGTCGTCCAACGTTAAAGGATGCGGAGCAGGGGTAGTCTTGATCAGCCCCCACCAGGAACAAAAGGTGGAATACACCATCCAGTTAGAATTTAGGGCATCTAATAATGAGGCAGAATACGAAGCCTTAATAGCCGGTCTTTAGTTGGCAAGAGAGATGGAGGTGAAATATTTGAAGGTGTACAGCGATAGCCAAATAGTGGTCGATCAAGTCACCGGGCAGTATAAGGCAAAGGGGGACAATATGATCAAGAATCTGGAATTAGTAAAGCGAGAGTTGAGTAATTTTGAAGAATACTCGGTCAGCAAGATAGATAGGACGTAGAATGCTCAGGCTGACGCGCTTTCCAAGATGGCTTTCGATTAAAGTGCAAGGAATAACATTTTGATCGAGCGGATAAACCAACCTAGTATTTAGAAAGCTAGTGAAGTTCTCGAAACAGATGCCAAACGATCAAGTTGGATGGAGTCAATCAAACAGTACCTTCTTAAGGGAACACAACCGCTAGAAGCCCTGGGAGCTAAGAAACTAAGGGTAAAGGCTGTTGAATATGTGATTGTTAATGACATCCTATACAAGCGTTCTTATGACTGGCCACTATTACGCTGCTTAATGGGCAATGGTCGAGGTTCATGAAAGAATGTCCGGAAATCACTTAGGAGGCAGAATGTTGGCTCACAAATTGATCAGACAAGGATATTATTGGCCGACAATGAAGAAAGATTGTCAGGAAAAGGTCAACCGATGCGAGGCCTGCCAGAGGAACAACAATTTATCCCATCAACCGACCGAGCAGCTGAAAGTTGTAAGCCATTCCATCCCTTTCGCTCAATGGGCAATGGACATACTAGGTCCTTTTCCTCTCGGCCCTGGGCAGAAGAAGTTTTTGATAGTAGCAGTTGAAAAATTCACCAAGTGGGTAGAAGCAGAAGCGGTCACCACAATCACTGAACAGAAAATTGAAAACTTCATATGCAAGAACATACTGAGCCGTTTTGGGATGCCTATGGTCTTAGTTACAGACAACGGTCGGCAGTTCGATAATGATAAGTTCAACGATTTCTGTCACCGACTGAAGATAAGGCTCCAATTGACTTCAGTGGCTCACCTTCAAAGCAACGATCTTGTAGAAAACACCAACAAGAAGATAATGAGCGCACTCAAGAAGCGCTTAGACAGACGTAAGACTTGGGTGGATGAGTTAGATGAAGTGCTGTGGGCATACAGAACAACCCCAAACGGAGCTACGGGAGAAACGCCGTTTAGAATGACCTTTAGGGCAGAGGCTTTGGTTCCAGTAGAAGTGGCACTGCCCAACCAGAGAGTTTCGAGCTATCAAGAAGAACGAAATAATGAAGTTCGCAGGGTGGAACTCGTACTTCTCAGCGAAGACAAAGATAGGGCAACTGCTCGTTCTGAAGCCATCAGACAGAAAGTAACAAAATTTTACAACAAAAGGGTGAAGCTGAGCGACATAAAGATCGGGGGTTATGTTTTAAGAAAGGCCGAGGTGGCCGGGAGACATCCTGGAAAGATCGGTCAAGCATAAGAAGGACCCTATCAAGTGGTCAAATAAGCCGGACACGGCTCTTACGTTCTACGCGACATGAACGACAAGACTCTACCGAGGCCCTGGAATTCCTAAAACCTGAAGACTTTCTACCAATAGATAAGTTTTAGTTCGATTTGTTTATTTCTTTATATGTAACCAGTAGGTACCTTTTTCCTGGCCTTGCCAATTAGGTTTTTTAACGGGCCACGCCCTTATCATCATCAATAAAGCTTCCAAATTTCTTGGCAGAAAAAGTCTTGTTAAGTCGGGCTAAAGGGAGAATATTCAACCGACCGATTATCATTAATGTCGCTCGGTTAGGTTGCCAAGATCGGATCTTGGAACCAGGCGATGCCAAGAAAACAATCTTGGATCACTCGGCCTCACCATCGCTCGGCCAGGTTGCCAAGACCGGATCTTGGAACCAGGCGATGCCAAGAAAACAATCTTGGATCGCTTGGCCTCACCATCGCTCGGCCAGGTTCCCAAGACCGGATCTTGGAACCAGGCGATGCCAAGAAAACAATCTTGGATTGCTCGGCCTCAACATCGCTCGGCCAGGTTACCAAGACCAGATCTTGGAACCAGGCGAAGCCAAGAAAACAATCTTGGATTGCTCGGCCAGAACATCGCTCGGCCAGGTTACCAAGACCGAATCTTGGAACTAGGCGATGCCAAGAAAATAATCTTAGATCGCTCGGCCTCAACATCGCTCGGCCAGGTTAGCAAGACCGAATCTTGGAACCAGGCGATGCCAAGAAAACAATATTGGATCGCTCGACCTCAACATCGCTCTGCCATGTTCCAAGACCAGGTTGCCAAGACCAGATCTTGGAACCAGGCGATGCCAAGAAAATAATCTTGGATCGCTCAGCCTCAATATCGCTCGATCGAGTTGCCAAGACCGAATCTTGGAACCAGGCGATGCCAAGAAAACAATCTTGGATCGCTCGGCCTCAGCATCGTTCAGGCATGAGAACGATTCTCTTAAACCTGACTACCGATCGATAATAAAGAAGACAATGAAGGATAAATAAGAGTTTTATTTCCCTATATATATTTTCTGGTCACAAGCCTGACTAGATGAGCCTTAGAGGTCCTCTTGCATAGGTCATTCCGGCCCCTCGGTAGGGGAAGAAGTACCAATGGTTAGATAGGCAGGAGTAGTTTCAGAGGTCGACAAAGCAGTCGTGATAGGATCAGAGTCCGAAGGAGTAACTGGAGAGACACCCCCGTGAGATCGCTCTTCTTCATCGTCTGAAATAAGGTCCAGCATCTCATCCGAAAATAATGTCCCAACCTCTTTCTCAGCTATCTCCTTCACCTCTTCTAACGAAAGGCCGAGCTCTGTTGGAAGCATCGACTCGGCAAAGTCCTTGAACAAAGGACCATCCGATCCATCTCCATCAGAGATGAGGACGCCATGGCATTTCCTCAGGATGGAAAGAGCCAAATCGCAACCAAATTCCTTGCACTCATCGTGCAAGAACCGCCTCTTCCATCGCTTGATTGCCTCGATCCTCTACTCTTTGATAGAGCCTCGCAGCTCAAGCAAATTATTCTCCGCCCTTACTTTATCCAGCACCGCCTCATGGCAGTCATGGAGCACTTTCAAGCGAAGCTCGTTCTCCATCTTGGCTTTGGCGTTGGCTTGGAGAATTTCCTCCTTCATCTCCTTAACTTTGAGCTGCAAGCCCTCATTTTCGGCCTGCAATGCCTCATCTTTGAGCCGTAAGTCCTCATTTTTGGCCTACAAGGTTCAGCATCCATTTTCTTGCTCGTCCCTCTCCGCCATCGCTCTGCTCTTCACCTCCTCCTCTTCTGAAAGTTGCGTCCTCAAAATGGTGACCTGGCTAAGGAGATCTTTTATCTCATGGTCCATTGATCGGGCGATCTTAGCCATCCGATCAAAACGCTGATACACTCCAGAGGTGAACGCCAGATTCTACAATGAAGAACTTTGTTAAAAAAAAGTGGATGGAGATTACCTCCGCTATGCCGCGCACAAGACTGGTCGTCATCTCCTCATCGCCCAGAGAATCCAAATACTCTTCATTCGTAGGCGGGACAACCCTCTAGGCAATGTGAAGAGCTACACTAATGTCCTTAAGCGATGCAGTCTTATCCAGACTGATCACGGACACCCATTTCTTGGAGCTGGGCATCGATGCCTTCCCCCTACACTTATCCAAAGGCGGGGGGGAATCGTTCAACATGCCAAGCGGTCTTTTTTCTCTTAAGAGGCCGCTCTACCTCCTCTACTTCTTCTTTCATGACCGCTCGGTCCTCATCAGCTGATCGGATCACTAGCACTGTGGATTCGATAGGCGCAGTTGGCTGAGTGACATCTTGCCCGACCGCTACCTTTATGCTTCGCTCTTTTATCTTTAAGGAAGGCCCGGCAACTTTGCGCTGGCCTTTCGACTTGGAAGCATCGGAGGACGAGGTGGAGTCCCTGAGCTTCGCCATGCCTGCACAAGTATAAAAGCAGGTCAGAAATCAAAGCTAATATTCATAAAAACAAGGCAATTAAACTACGAGGAGTCAACCAGAAGGGGCATTTTCTCCTTCTAGCCCGTTAATCCTAGCCGCGGGACTAATTAAAAAGGTATCGACCGATACCCCTCCATGATACCCCAGAACAAGTCGATCGAAATTATACCGATCAAGCGCCTTAATTCGATCGATCACTTCAGAATCTTTCCTAGTAAAGGACAGCTAGAAATGTCATTCCATCGCTCGGACCGAGGATACCTCCACGGCCTGGACTCGAAAGAAGATCCCGGAGGTCTCACAAAGAAGTACTTCGTCCTCCAGGCCTTAATCGACAAAGCTGTTCCAGCAGGGCGATACCACGCATCTCTATACTAGAAGTGGGGGATCTCGGCCCGGTGAGCGAGCTTTGCTTCATCCTTAAAAAAAGCCGCAGAATATCGATCGACGGAGGACACCCGAAATGATAGCACAACAAGGCGAGACCGTTCATGAACCTCCAACTATTCGAGGGGATCTGGCTCTGCCTCAATTTGTATGCGCAGCATACCTTATCGATGATCGGAGCATATGGAAGCCTCATGCCACCGATCGAGAACAAGCTGTCTGAAATAGCAAAATAGCCCCCCATATTGCTGTGAATCCGCTCGTTCTCTGCGGCCAACCTGGGTCCCCAAGATGAAGGAATATTGTTTTTGATGACCGATTGGTTCAATTCCCTTTCGGTCATTGTCGATTGGTTGCTCGGCAGCTTCTCAACGATTTGCCCATCTCTCCAGTCAGTCGCCGCAATTTTCTCATCTTTCTCTGCGTCCGACGCTTCATTGCCCCTATCTCAGGTGCCTCCATCGCTTCTGTCATTACCTCAAGTGGCCCAACAATCTGTAAAGTACTTTCGGTGGCCAGTTCCCGGTCGAAAGAGGAGGAGGAGGTGGTTTCATCCCTAAGTCTAGATTCATTCCTAGAGCTAGTCGACGACATGATTACTAAAAAGGATATGTATAGGGTGAGGAAAGGAGAGAGGACATACCTAGTTCGGTGACTGAGATTGAGAGTTTGAATAGCAGTGAAAAGGAAGCTCTGATGACTGCAAGCAAAGAAATGAAGAGTAGAGAGAGCAGAAGTTGGAGAATCAGATGCGTAGAAATGGTAGTGAAGGAAATCTATCAATTCCGAGCGGTTATCACAAAATTGACTGAACAGGCGCACTAATTGAAATTGGACACGTGGCAAAACCTAAGCGTGCGAATTAGGGTTGTCAGATACTCGGAGCGGCGTGGCAGTTGAAGCGATACACACGATCCTAAAGGCAACACGAAAGGACGTTCCCTTTTCAAATTTTGAAATCCGTCAGAGGACGCACCGTAAGTAATGATTAAATTTAGTGCCCTAGTTAGACGTCCAATCTGATCGATCGACCCAATCGCGAGCTGAGATGCAGGCGAGCCGCACGAATCTGACCTGTTGGGCCTATCAGGAGCTGTCATGCACGAACCCTACGTACTCCATTGAGCCTTCTCCATGATCAGACTCAAGGAGTAGGGGGACTTATGCTCGGGTTGGTCATTCTAGGCCCTAGTCCAACCCTAAGATGGCGTGTGGGCCGATCGGCCCATTCCCACGTGGTTGAATTAAACACGTCAGGTATTTGCTATATAAGATCATTATCTCCTCACGATGTAGGTACGACTCTCATAACCCTGATATTCTTTGTTCATAGACACAAAACCTACGATAAAGAGCTAACTTAGGCATCAGAGGGGCAAGCTGGCAATCAACCCCCAGCGTGCCTTCATTGTTTTTGCAGGTATCTCTTAGTCCAAGCTGATCAAGATCATGGATCCAAACAACGGCGTCCATCCCCAACAGAATCAGACTGAACCAGTAACAAGTGTGACTTAATCAAGTTTTAATAATAGAGTATGATTAAACGCAAAAAATGTAAGTTTCTTATGTGGTTTGGTTATCGGTAGCATTGAACTGAAAATGAGTATCAAAGATGAAAGGGTATATTATAATATAACAGGATTTTTCAATATCGTACTTTGTCGCCATTACTTATATCACAACTGCTTTATAAATAGTGCCTTTGATAGGGTAAATAATATTCTAACTTATCTTTTGATGTGGAGGATCCACTCCTGGTGCTAACCACAGAGCATACAATAAGCAGATATATACACCCAAGGTTAGCTCTAATACCACTTGTTTGGACTTAGATATAGTAGGGCCGCAGCTAAAACGAAACTAAAAATATTGAAGATAAAATAAACATATAGATTTTACATGAAAAACTGGTAAAAACCATGAGAAAGGATGGAAGAATTTTACTACTGAAAAAACTGGAGAATTATAAAGAGAAAAAATTAGACTAACAAAACATATAAAATATTCTCTCTTTTCACTCAATCTCGTTTCTTTTCTTTGCTAATAGGATGTGCATACTATTTTTGACAAATCTCTCACTTGAAGATTTGATTAAAAGCCAATCAGATCTTCACACTATTCTTTCTACCTTGTCTTTTCATATTACTTACGTCTCTGTTAGGCCAGAGGAGGATCGATACCATATAAATTTGTCAATGTTGATTACTTTTGTCATAAAATCCGCCAGGTTGTCCATGATATGAATCTTCTGTATCCACTATTCCTTCTTCCACTTTCTCACGAACGAAGCAGTATTAAAATCGAATGTGTTTTGTTTTTGAATAAAATGCTGAACTCTTTGCAAGATGAATAACACTCTGATTGTCACAATACAGAGTAATATTCTCTTATTTATACCCAAGTTCTTCCAACATCTTTAACCACATTGCATTTTTACGGCTTGTATAATTGCTACATATTCTGATTTTGTTGTTGACATAGCCACAACTGACTGCAGTTTTGAAACTCAAGTCACAACCCCTCCAACTAATGTGAACACATATTCAGTAGTGAATTTACTTTTGTCAAGATCACCTACATAATTAGCGTCAACATATTCTCTGACAGTAAAATTTGATCCTTCATAACATGATGCAACATCTGAGGTTCCCTTAATATATCTAAGAATCCTCTTAACTACTTTCTAATGGTCTCGAACAAGATTTTTCATGTATCGACTAACCACTTCCACTACATGTGCAATATCTGGTCTTGAACAAATCATAGCAAACATTAGGCTCCCCACTGTTGATACATACGGTACTAGAGACATCTCCATCCTCTATTCTTCATTGTCAGGACTCATAATTGAGAATAACTTGAAATTAATAGGAAGAGTATAAATTTACTTACAATCTTACATATTGAATCGTTGTAAGATCTTCCTTAAATAATTCTTATGAGAAAGCCAAATCTTTCTATTATTTCTTCTTAGTGGATTTGCATCCCTATTAACTTGTTTGTCGATCCCAAGTCCTCCATTTCAAATTCCCTAACCAAGTGTGCCTTCAATTCTTTGATACGATCATTGTTGGGGCCTGTTATCAATATATCATCTATATACAATAACTAAACTATAAAGTCATCTTTATAAAACCTCTTAAAATACGTATAGGGGTCTGGATTCAGTTTACTATGTCTAAGGCTTACAATAAAGGAATCAAATCTCTTATACCAACACCTCGGCGCCTACTTTAAACGATATAGAGATTTGTTCAATATGTAAACTAAGTTCTCTTTAACCTTTTAGTTTGGGCATATAAATTTCTTCTTCAGGATCTTTATGAAGAAATGTAGTTTTCACATCCAACTGCTCAAGATGCAAGTCAATACCTTTTTTTTAGTATATCCTTTTACCACCAATTTAGCACAATATTGCTCCACTTGATCTTGTAAACCCATTTATTACCAATAGGCTTTCTTCTTTGCAGTAATGACACCAACTCCCATGTCTTGTTCTTATGAAGTGCTTCAATTTCTTCTTGCATTACTATCATCCACTGAGATATATCTGAACTATTCATTGCTTCTTGAAGAGTTGATGGTTTCCCGTCCTTAGTTAAAAACAGTATGCAGTATTGCCTTCTATAATATAGTCTGAGTGTCAGCTCAATGCTCTTCTTATGGGAGTTGATATCCGAGTATCTGGAACATCACATTCAATTAGTTCTTGTTTCCTGTGCTCTGGTGCAGCTTTAGAAGAATCATTTTGATCAACTTCCCTATCCATTTGTATTATTGTAGTTTCTGGATTCTCTTGTATAGTGCCAACTTTTTCTTCTTGCTCTTGATCCTTATCTTCCATGAAGATAACATCCCCGTTGATAACAATCTTATGGGCAGTGAGATCCTACATACGATACCCCTTCACACCTTCAACATACCCTGAGAAAATGCATCTTCTAGATTTTGGATCCAACTTTATAGTTTCTTGGGTATTAAACATCACATACGCAGGAGTTTCAAATATATGGAGATTGGAATCTTTCACTAGTTTACCAATCTACATCTCCATATACATCTTCAACTCAATTGCAGTTGATGGAGCTCGATTCACCACATAACAGACGGTATTGACTGCTTCTGCCCAAAATTTCTTATCTAAGCTTGCAGTTCTCAACATCGCTCTTGTTCTTTCTAACAAAGTTCTATTCATCTGCTTTGCTACTCCATTTTGTTGAGGAGTGTATGCCATCGTGAACTAACTTTTGATACCTTCTTGCTTGAAAAATTCATCAAATGCTTTACCTTCCTTCATTATCTGACTGCAAACACTTGATCTTCTTATCAGATTCGAGTTCCACCCGCGCTTTGTGAAATTTGAAGACTGAAAACACATCTGCTTTCCTTTTGATAGGAAATACCTAACATTTCCTCGAATAATCATCTATGAATGATACAAAAAAATTTGCTCCTCCTAGGGTCGTAAGTGGCGTTTGCCATACATCATAGTGAATCAATTCTAAAATTTCTTTGCTTCTAAACTTTGATGTGTTGAATTTTAATTGATGTTGTTTATTCACAACACAATGCTCATAGAAGGGTAGTGAAACCTTTGTAAGACCTAGAAGTAGATTCTTTTCTGCAAGTATCGCCATTCCTTGTTCTGACATACGTCTATGCATTTTATGCCACGTCATTGCAGATTTGTCATCTGAACCAGTTATCGCAACAAATGTCTCTCATTCTTGCAAAGTTACTCCCTTCAACATTTATAAATTTGTAACAATCTTCTCTTCTTTCATAAATACCAGCGCTCCTTTAATCACTTTCATGATCTTGTTTCTCAAATCTGAAACCGAGATCATTCAATTATTTTACAAATAACGAATTCTTCTTCAAGCCTTTCATATGGCACACCTTTTCAATAGTCTGAATTGTACCATCATACAACTTTAACTTGATAGTGTCAATATCAATGATCTTAAAAACTTTATCATTACAATTGTACACAAATCCTCCAGAAGTAGATTCATACTGATAGAACTATTCTCTTCGAGAGCTCATATAAAATTAGTTGCTAAATCAAACAACCAAACATAAACAAATCTTCCCTTTCCTCCAATAGTTGATGCTACTTCACAAACCATTGTGCTTCCATCATCTGAAGTGCTTGAAATGTTTCCTTGAGGAACATAATCTTTCTTGTTTAGATTCTGACAATTATTTTTCAGGTGACCTTTCTTGCCACAATTGTAGTATTTATAGTTCTTCTTACTCGTAGATTTTGATCTACCATGATTGTGACTCTCATTTGGACCACGTTCTATTGATCTAACTCTCATCAATACCAAAGCCTCTGCTTGTTGTGAATTTTTCAGCCTGTCTTCCTTACTTTTGCGTGGACTCTTTTCTTCTAAAATAGTTGCTACAATATTATTGAAGACTAGAGTGTCTGTGTTCTTTGTTAAATTTATAACGAGTTGATTGTACGATTTTGGTAGACTTTGAAGTAAAAGTTTTACACGTTCATCTTATTTCTATTATGTGCCCAAATGATGTGAGTTGAAAAAATAGAGTATTTAAAATATTTAAGTGCTCTATCACCGAAGTAGATTCCACTATGCGTAAAGTGTATAGTTTCCTCTTCAAAAATTTTTTGTTGTGAAGTGATTTGACCTTATATAATTTTGTGAAATGATCACATATTTCCTTCGCATTCCTCTTTTCCTTTATACTGGATAATATTCCATCAGCTAAAGCTAAGTGAAGATCTCATCTATCTCATTCCACTTTTTATTTATGATTCTAGCTGGTCATTCACTAATGGCCGCAAGACAATTATCTTTCCTTAAGATTGCCTTTATTTCTTCAACTTTTACAGTGAGAAATTGCTTCCGTTGAATTTTTCAATGTTGTATTTTGCTGCCATTACTTCTATCACAACTGCTTTAGGAATTGTAGGAAAATCCCGGGATGGACATCACATGCCCAAGGTGCGGAATTTAAAATTTTAAGTCCTGGGACATTCCCGAAAGCCAGGATCCATGTGTATGTACAAACAATCAAACCATAACGACCAAAGTAGACCGTCTCTAA
>JANZLF010000221.1:33201633-33213547 GCA_026546835.1 Erythroxylum foetidum
TAATCAAATTTATCTAAGACCTAATCTTTGATCAATTATTTCGTAGGAATCTGCAAGCCTAAGGGATTTTCCAACAACTCCTCCTTGCCTTAGGAGTTGCAGAGCTTTAATGTCAAAAATAATTCATCTTGTTGATGAGTTGCTTTTGCCTCTTCATTTTGTGATTTGTTTTTTTTTTTGTAATGTGGGCATTGTGGATATGAATCATCATTGTTTCTGTTGTTGTCGATATTGTTGAAATCTTGTTTTTGTCTCCTCCTAAATTTTTTTCTTTGTGCATCTTGATTTGAGTCATCGTTGGATTTGTAGACAAATCCAGAATGTTGTAGTCTTTATTTACAGCTTCTCACAAGTCATTTGCTTCAAGAAAGGCCTTCATTCGAACAGCCCAACTTAAATAATTTCTTCCATCAAACACTGGCAGAGTAATGACAGTGAACGATGATTCTGAATCCATTGTTGTGTGGTTTTTGTTTTGTGGTGTGGGAAAGCGTAGAATGAGTTATAGGTTATAGTTATGGGTTTGTAGGTTTAGAGGTCCCTTAAGATCAAGAGAGCTCTGATACCATGTTGTGTTTTATAGAGCTGAAGCATGGTAAGTAAATAAAAGAGAAGAGAAGAAAATGTTTTATCGCAGAACACTCATAATTTTATTGAATAGAAACTTGTCAATTTATACAGTTTTTTTTCTAACTCAAATTCAAAACTAAGAAAACATCTAATCTAAATCTGCATAGAATAAAATATAATTTATTTGATGGCTATCACACTAATATCTCTAAACTGATTCCTAAAATCAAACTCTAAATATCAGAATTAAATGTGAAGAAAAAACACTTGATTCTTCAAAAACGACACTGAAACACTATAGATCTAGAAAAACAGAGGAGAAATATTCGAAGGAGGAATAAAAGAGAAGCTTGGGTGTCTGGAGAATTCAATAGAAGTGAATGGAGAGTTAAACTAAAAGCTAAGTCAATGCAAGTGAGGCCCACGTGAAATATCTAGAAGCATAGTAAAACACAGTACTTCACAAAGGTCTTAAAGGAGAGTCTATTGCAAGTCTATTAAAGGAATAAAAGGCAAATAGTTTTAAAGTGAATCACGTGGAGCATATGCATGGACAAGGCTTATGGAAATCAACAAAGTAACTAAGGAAGACTTTACAGATTCACGTGCATAACACATGCATACATATAGACCCAGTCAAAAGCTTGAGAAAGAACAAGATCAAGAAAGATGAAGCCTTTAAAGCATTGACTTAGTCAAAGCTTATCCAACGGTCGTGATCTAAAATCCTATAAATAATCCTCCAGCATTCAGACACAGAACAACACAGTTACAATTACAAACTATTGTATACATTTAGTCATCTGGTTCAGAGAAGAAAATAGAGAGAGTGCTAGAGTACCTATTAAAAGGTGTACTAGTGAGTTTGCGAGAAACTCTTGCAGGTGTTTCAGGGAAACACTCAATCTCTTGTATACCCCTTTTTCTGATCCTAATAACATCCAGTGTGTGTGATTGATCCTTGGACGTAGATAGCTTTGTGCTATCGAACCAAGTAAACTTTGTGTGTTTTTACTTACTTGCAATCTTCCTTCTCTGCAAAATTCAAATGAAGCAAATCTTTCATCAGTTCAAAAAGTATTAGACAGAAATAATACAAAAGTTTCTAACATTAAATTTATCTAAGATTTAATCTTTGATCAATTATTTCGTAGAAATCTGCAAGCCTAAGGGATTTTCCAACAGATTCTTTGTTGCAGGAATTGGAGAGACAATTGGCAGAAAAAGACGCTTCTCTGCCTCACGAGCCAACATCTGACGATGAGAATGCTGTAACACTATTGGTACCGATGCCTGATGGAATCCAGCGCGGTCAAAGATTCCTGAAGTCTGACAACTTACAGGTTAGTTATGGTAACGAAAATAACTTGCTTTGGCAGTTCTCCTTTTGCTCTCTTGTCTCTCAAGGTGCTTTGGCTGGCTTTGCAGTCCCTTTTTAACTTAATAGATATTGGTAGACTCGTAAAGCCTGGGACTTAACAGATTGGTAATTTCTTTTTCTCAAATTTCTTAATTTTCCCAATAGACTCATGATCCTTGTTATTGTGGACATTCTCTGATCATTTAATTACCTTTTGCTAGAATGAAAATGATTTTCCATTATCCATAAATTCACAAAGAGGTTTTGAAGCAATCTTGATTGAGGTGAATGACCAAGCTTCAGTAATCTGATTTGGAAACTTTTATGTCATGTAACAGGTGAGACCATACCCAAGGTGTGCTTTCAGTGATGAAGAGAGTGGACTGACACTAAAGGAACTTGGTCTGACAAGCAAACAAGAAGCCTTGTTTTTGGAGTTGATGTAGGAATCAGCTATATATTAACTCTACTTTAATATAAGGTCATATATGTTACAGTCTGGTATTCTGTTTCAGTTGATGCTGTCTCAACAAATTGTTCTATACACGGATATGTGAAAAATTTACTGTTACATTGGGGAGATGGAATTGTTGTTGGAATTTGTGTCAGGCGTTAATTGGGCTGAGACTGTTTGTGAGGAATGGTTTTTTATGTACGTATCTTGCTATTCATTCTTGATCCAAAGATGAATAGGACTTTCAATCTTGTGACGTGACTTGTGTTTGCTAATTCTTATGTCACCTTCTACTGTATTCCGTTTGAAGGGTAGGGTGTAACGGTAAGTTGTTGGAACTGCTCTGCTAGCAATTGTTCCGTGCTTTACCTCGCCTTCCCGTGATGCTATTATTATCCGGACTTCAGCTTTTGGGCTATGTATGTTGGTATGGAATCCTGGGTTGGTGATGATAATACTAACTTCTAACAAGTTGGTATGGAATCCTGGGTTGGTGATGATAATACTAACTTCTAACAAGCTGCACTTTGCATTGACATTCATAAATAGGAACTGTAGATGGTCCATCCTGCAAAGCAACTTTGTCCAGTTTGTATGATGCGTAACCTGTCAGGTGTTTCACTCAGAACAACAAAGATCATGATACGTTTTTGCTGGTGGAAACGTTTCAAATTAACGAGTTGGTTTAAGAGAGAAACAAAATGCTCTACGAGTGAACAGTTTATGAACCTTTCTAATTCTACCCAAGAAGCTTTTTTGGTATCTATTCAACCTGCCATGTCAATCTAGGTTGCGCAACATTCCCTAACCAGAACAATGCCAATGGCAAACATTAGAAAGAACAAGCACACAAGTGTTTATGAGCTGTAATTAAGGCCTCCATCGTGGGTTGCACTGGCATGTTGACCACAAACTCAAGCGAAACTGGACCCAACTGTCATGCTCGAGGTTTTGATTACATTATTAGACTAGACATCACCTGGCAGCTGATTGTTCGCCACGTGTCTTAATATCCTTGAAGGAAGAGCAACGGTCAAATAGAAGGGCCTCTAGGGGACAGGCACGTGATCTCTACGTGGCACGTGATGAATTGGAATAAAATCCCTGTCCGTACACCGATTCCAACGGTCATATTCTCCGACATTTCCCAACGGTAATCTAGACTTGCCTTCACTACCATCTGATCAACATCAAAGGGCGAGGACGTCCGCTTTTCCTTACTCTTCTGGAATCCACTTTTCACGGCCATCATTTTTCTTTTGCCAAGTGCCGGTAAAACCAAATGGGTATACAAAGTAGGAAAAAGCAGTGACAGAGACAGCAATGGAGGCTTATACTAGTAGAGTCATTAGTATAGTAGTAGGAGTACTGGGAGAGCGAGAGAGAGAGAGAGGGAGAGAGGGGAAGTAAAGAACCAAAAGGCTTAATAATATAAAAACACAACTCTAGCACGGTTGATGGTTTCTTTCTTTCTTTGGATTGTCATTGCTGTGTGTCTATGTTGATTGATCACTTGTTCCGTTTCGTGCATGTGTTTATAGAGCTGGGATTTCTGGGTTTGCTTTCGTTTCTTACTTTCTTCGTTTTTAGCGCCCATGGACTTGGTGAAACCTTCAAATGCTGATCTGGGTCGAAAGATTGCTGATGATTTCGGTCACCAACTTGTGCGACTAAGTTTTTGCATTTCTCTTCATGGAGTGTGAGAAAGTTTGCAGCTTTTTCACAATGAGCTTGCGCTGAACGATTTGGAGTCCGATGATTCTTTTCTTCTAGGTATTTAATTCGTTGGTTTTCGAATTCTTTCATTCTTCTGGGGCGGGGGGTTAGCAAATTCTTATGTTCGTTAAAGTTCATACTAAGCATTTCTATAGGAACACATAACCTTCACAAAATTTCCGTTTGAGTTTTATTTATTTTATTTTTTTTGTCATCATTCATCGGATTCCTGTTGTTTCCATCCATTCCTTATAAAATAAAATTCACACACTCACATTAGTCTTGTCTCTCTTACGTGCATCTAATTTCGTGTACATGCAGAGTCATCTCATATACATAGGATATACACAGAACAAATCATAGTTTTCATAAATTAGAACTTCATTCTGTAGAAACAAAGAGAGATAGGAAGAAAAAATAATCAGGAAACAGGGTGGGTGAATCGCGAAAAGAAATACTGAAAGAAAAAGAAGAATTTGAAGGTATAGAGGATGTTGGCTGGGTGTTCTAGCTCAACACTGCTGTCACCTAGGCATAGATTGAGAAGTGAGTCACCAGCACAGTTCCAAGCTTGCCATTTTCAGCTACCTTCAATGAGCGCGCAGAGATTAGACTTGCCGTTTACTTTCTCACGCAAAGAGTCCTCACGGTCACAGCCTATTAGGCCTGTTTCTGTTGGCCTCTCTGTGGACAAGACAGTTGAATCCAAGACCAGCAATTGCTCTATCAAGCAGCATATCCGCCTTCCAGCACTGGAAACAAGCACTCAATCGATGAAAGATGAGTTTTGGGAGAAAGGTAAGAGCTTAAAGAGATTTGCCGAGCAGGGGACGGTTGATGAATCTTGCACTAGTAGGGTTAAAAGAAAAAGGAGCAGCGAACATGAAGGTGGTGATAGGTTGCTGGGGAATGGCAGTTTCTGGTTTGAATCGAGTTTTGAGTTTCCTAGAGGCCTAAACCCAGTCCAAGTTCCTTTCTCATTGACATGCTCAGGAGATGAGGAAAGGGTCTGTTTTGTGCCAAGTGAAGTGATCTCACCGCCTTTACCATTGTCTAACAATCCATGGGTGGATTCTGTTGTAACTGAGATCACTGACCTTGGTGATAAAGGTGGAGAAAGTAGCCAGAGGCCAGTACTGGAAGCCTCAGGTTCAAGTGCTTCATCAGAGAGTCATAGCTTAGGCCTTCGGCTGAGTGAGAATGTTGTGGAGCAGGAGGTTGGTAATGGCTCTAGTTATCCTCAGCGACAAGCAGGTTCTGTGGAGGCCGAACAGCAGGAGGGTCACCAAGGAGAGGACAACGGGTTTGAGCTACTAAGTTTACTCGCAGACTGTGTTGAAGCAATTGGGAACAGGAATTTTACGGGGATCAATCATTTTATCTCGAAACTGGGGGAGCTTGCTTCTCCAAGGGGGTCTTCTTTTAGCCGTCTTACATCTTATTACACCGAGGCATTGGCTCTTCGAGTTACAAGGTTTTGGCCTCAAATATTTCATATCACCACGCCTCGGGAATTTGATAGAGTTGATGATGATTCTGGGACTGCATTGAGGCTTCTGAATCAGGTAAGCCCGATTCCCAAGTTTCTTCATTTCACAGCAAATGAGATTTTGTTGAGAGCCTTTGAAGGGAAAGATAGGGTTCACATTATAGACTTTGATATCAAGCAAGGGCTTCAATGGCCTAGCTTGTTTCAGAGTCTGGCCTTGAGGGCCAGTCCTCCGAGCCATGTCAGAATCACGGGTATAGGTGAGTCCAAGCAAGAATTGAACGAGACAGGAGATAGGCTTGCTAGGTTTGCCAAGGAATTGAACCTACCTTTTGAGTTTCATCCCGTAGTGGACAGGCTAGAAGACGTCAGGCTGTGGATGCTTCATGTGAAAGAAGGAGAAAGTGTGGCCATTAATTGTATCTTCCAAATGCATAAGACTCTTTATGACGCAAGTGGAGCTGCACTGAGGGATTTATTGGGACTTATCCGAAGCACAAACCCTGTGATAGTAGTTATGGCAGAGCAAGAAGCTGAGCACAATGGGCTTGATTTAGAAACAAGAGTATGCAATTCCTTGAAATACTACTCTGCCATATTTGACTCCATAGATTCTAGCCTTCCGTTGGAAAGCTCAGCTAGGATCAAAATAGAGGAGATGTTTGGACGGGAAATCAGGAACATAGTTGCTTGTGAAGGGAGTGACAGGGTTGAAAGGCATGGGAATTATGAGAGATGGAAGCAGTTGATGGAGCAAGGTGGATATAGGAACATTGTAATTAGTGAGAGGGAATTGCTTCAAAGCCAAATGCTGTTGAAAATGTATTCCTGTGAGAATTACAGTGTGAGTAAACAAGGTGACAATGAAGGACTTTCACTAAGATGGTTAGATCAATCTCTATATACAATCTCAGCTTGGGCGCCTACGGATGTCGGAGGGAGCTCATCCTCTTTTTCTCAGGCAAGCTGATGTCATGGCCGCAGAAGCTTCTTTTTCTTACTACATTCTTTCATTCTTTTGTTCTGAATACATTAGTCTCATACTTATACAGTTCTTTGAAACATTCCTAGAATTTGGAGTCAGCTTATGTTTATTCTTTCATTCTTTATGTATTGAACAAATTCTTTTGTAGCTCATTACCATTGTCCAATGTAGTTCTTTGACGGTTGTTACTTAGAGTTGGATGTACCTTGAAATTATAGTCACTATATATGAAATGATGCAATTGATTTGTTAACTGATATGCACCTTTGGCAATTCTAGTTTCAAAAACATTTACTGACGTGAATTTTACTGATATGCACCTTTGGCAATATGCACCTTTGGCAATTCTAGTTTCAAAAACATTTACTGACGTGAATTTTACTGAAACATCTAACAAAAGATTGATAGTTTTATAAACAATTTTGGAGTTATGATCAGAATTTGTTACCACACTGACATCAGGAGGGAGGCATAATAACTACACACCAGACTGACTTCAGCTAGATGCTGGGGCAGATTTGTCTGCTTGGTTTTGCACAGGTCGAAGTGGTGATCTTACCAATTTTATATCCATTCATTTGTTGTATTATCTGCTAATTGCACTGTAGGAAAAATCAGTTGCAATTAAACTCAAAACTGATAACCCCTATATCAGCAGAATATAACCACAGAATCCAGAAATAACCCAGACATGGTGAAGTGAATGTTCCTGGATCAAAAATGCCGAGGAAACATAGCTCCTTTTGTTGACTCTTTGATTTTCTCATTCTTTAACAGATCTTGGGGTTAGTTTATGACCCGAGGTAATTCATTGAACTTAGCAGACAAAGATCTAGAGAATGAGAAAAATAGCTCAAAGAAATCTCTGCAAAACATGACTTAGAGAGTTTGATTGTTACCAAAGAATCAATAACTATGGTAGACTAACCAAGAACTATGTTTAATTACGCTAAAGCAGACTTGAAGGGAACAAAGTCCCATTATGAAACAGACCATTAATGCCAACAATTTTGAGATTAAACCAAGTATCGTCCAAATGATGCAATAGTCCATTTAATCTGATGGACTACGAGATGAGGACCCTAACACACATATCTCAAACTTTCTAGAGATATGTGACAACTTTATTGTCAATTTTGCCAATGACTACGCAATAAGATTGAGATTATTCTTGTTTTCAGTAAAGGGTAGGGCTACTTAATGGTTAAATTTATTGCCTAGATCATCACTTACTGTTGGAACCTCGGAATCAAAAATCGAAAAAAACAAAGTGGCGGAAACAAATCCAAAGCAAACGCGTGCGGAAGCTAACGAAAGAAATCAAATCCAAAAGAACGGAATTCAAACGAAAATGGGCCAAAAGCAAACGAAATCAAATCGGATCCCAAAGCAAAAGGGATCGGAAACACGTGCGGAACTAAAAGAAAATCGAACTCTTAATGAGCCATAGAAAATCGAAAGGCTCGGAAATCATAAAGCGGAAACGGATTTACAAAAACTCGGAATCAAAGAAACCAAAACGGTTCAATCGCACTGAAAGTCAAAATCTGACATCCGAAGTGTGTACCTTAGAAAACTAGCATTGGAAACTCAAGACTAAACCAATCCGAAATCGGTATAGATTTTTTTTTCTTTTTCATTTTATTCAACTTTATTCAAGGCAATACACTTTTTCATTTGGAAATCATCCATTCCATAACCTCAATAATTCTATCCTTCAAATGCGAATCATATCCATCAATTTAAACAAAATCTTATTTTTCCTTTCTTTTGCCAATAAACACTTAACACATATATCCATATATCCACAATTCATACGCAATAAGCACTTCAATATCTCAATTCCAGCAACACAATTCATCGGACCTCCTGTCCGGAATCCCAACACAAACAATCACATTCATAATCATATGTACTTTGTATACAAAACCATAATTCACTTTTCTATTATATATACAAATCCATAATTCAATTACATACACCAGAAGAAATGCATCATCTAACAAAAGTGGCAATTTCAAGTCACGATACAACATTAATCTCAAAAATCCGAAATACACAAGAATACACAAATTCTAAAATCCTTCACAAACGTCTAAAATCTTATTCTTACAAAAGATGAACTTAACCCTACAACATATATATAAATAAACAGACGTCATAACTTGCTTTCATTCGGTCTCTTTCTCGATACCTGGAGATAGGGATGAAAGGAGGTGAGCTTTACAACTCGTGGATAATATGTTTATAATAGAAAAATAAGCAAAAAAATTATTTTTCAAAACTTTGCCATTTCATGAAAATTTCACAGTAGAAATTTGGCAAAATGCTTATTTCTTAAACTTTTCAACTTTTCAAATCATTCATAATAAATTTCAAAATTTTCATGGTTGAAAACCTCAAATATTTTTTTTCTCCAGAATCTCAAATTTTTCAAAATTTATGAACAATTCCAAAACATGAATGCAGCACATTATAACACACATAAACATATAACACATCAAAATTTTTGTTTGGGTCGGTCCAGAAACAGAATGTACTGCACATTTTCGCATAGCGGTCCTATGCAGTCGTAAACATAACGTACTACATCTTCTTGCATAGCGGTCCGGTGTAGCCGTGAACTTATAGGAGTCCTTAACGGAGCTCCAATGTCACTAGCGGGCAGGCGGACGAAGCTTAGACAAGTGCATTTGAACCTCTTATGGGACCTAACCAAACCTACATAACAGACAATTCACACTTAAAAATTGGACTGCCCGAAGGCATATTTCAAAAACTTAATTTTTTATAATCTTGTCATATCAGACACATTGATATTCATAATTTCACAAAGCCAAATCCAATTCACATAACAATATTTCAATCACACAAAGCATGCAACATTTTAGCAACAATTTCAAATCAATCAAACAATCATTCAATTGCATCAATTTTATCAAATTATTCAAAACAATGAATTTAACCATTCGAACACAATAATTTGAAAACCCTTTCACTTTCTTGATTTTTCGAAAATACATACATAGCTTGTAATTCAAATTATAAACATGGTACCCACCTCATATCCATGCTTGGAACTTGTTTAAAGCCTCAATTTCACCATTCCTTTCCTTCATCCAAATTAAAATTTCCTAATCAATAAACACCCAAATTAAACATCACATAAGGCATAATCACCAAAATTAACTTTAGAAATCACAAACCCATTCAATCCTCAAGCTATCTAAACCAAATCTTTTCAAAATTTAACAAAGTAAAAATTTCTCTTACCTTAATCTTCACCCAAATTCAGAATTTTTTTGCTTGGAATAAAGCTCTTGCGCTCCTCTTCATTTTTCCCTCTTGAATCATCTTTGAAATCTCTCTTGAAATCTAAGAAAAATCAAGCCCTAAATCTTTTTCTTCTTCTTTCTTCTTTCTCCCTTTTCTTTCCATCCGAAACTCTCCTCTCTTTTCTCTTCTTCCTTTCATTTTCCTTTCTAATTTCGTGCTTCTCTTCTACTTAAACGGCAACCCACTCTTCTTGTCATTAAAGAATGCAAAATGACCATTATGCCTCTCCATATAAGCCTTCTAACTTAAAACCTTAAGTGATCTTCCAAGTTTGCCCTTTATGCACTTCTAACACTTTAATTTAATTTAATCCAATCAATTTATCCCATACGCTCTTACTCAATTTAACATGATAATTAAGTCCTCAAAATCATAAATTAAAACAAAGTCTCAAAATTCATGAAACCATGTTTTGCTTAGGATATTTTTCAAATCATCAAATTGAAGGAATTTGCTAAAACTTCCTTCTAAAGAAATGATCCTTATTGTCTCAATTTCATAATGACACCAAAGTCATTTCATTTGGTTCACTACTCTAAAAGTTATACTCCAAATATTTCGGACTATTCTTATGCTAAAATATTTTCCTGTGATTTACTTCCATTCGAAACTTGACAATCTTAGAGGCTGAATTAAAATTCAATTTCATTAGACATATTGTAGCCTTATCTCTTTAGTTTAATCCAAATTAAGAATCACCTTATTTGGACAACTAGAACAAAAGTTATGACCAAAATACTTTCAGCTCTTACTAATCCAAGACTAAACATTAAACCCAACTTCAATTCAGAAATTGAAAGTCTTAGAGGCTAAATTAAAATTTAATCCCTTTAGATAACTTGTAGCCTAATGTATCTAGTTTATTTTATAATAAGAATCAATTTAATTGGATCTCCACAGACAAAGAATTCACCAAAATACTGAATCATGTTCAGAAAATTTTCTAACTCACTTTGATTAAATCAATCATCCTCAATTTAATCTCACAAATCCACAAATTTCCCATGAACAGGTAGATAAATGTCTTAGGAATCTAATGATTTAAAAATCAAGTCAATCGGATGTCGGACGGAAAAGATATAAGCAAAAGATTGGAACAGGGTCAGATTAGGAAGAAAAAAAACAAAATCAGAAGAAATAAAACAACGACGCAGGGGAACGGTAGTGCGCTGGGCCGAGCAGTGCCCTGGTCCCCTTTTTTTTTCCCACAAATATACATATATATAGCCAAATTTTTCCAAAAATTCATAACTCTCAATACAGGGCTCCAAATTTGATAAATTTGGTATCAATAGAAAGATAAAAGGAAGCTCTACAACTTCCATGAAGAACTCAAAAACCAATTCCGTCTCTAAAGGGGTTAAAATCTCACTCAAACTTTCTGTTCAAATAATTATCTTCCTAAATAATAACTCAACTTTGAAAATTTCTATTTTTCAGCTCCAAGGTCCAAACATGTTATATTTTATATCAATGCAAAGATACAAAAGCAACCTACAACTTTCATGAGGACAGAAAAATCAATTTGGCCTCTAAGGGAGTCAAAAACCCCTTCAAAATTCTTGTCCACTAATAATCATGCCAAACAGTAACAGAAACTTCTAAAAATCATAACTTCCTCTTACATGATCGAAAAATTCCATACTTTACATCAATGGAAAGATCAAAACCAAATCTAAAACTTTCATGAAGAACTTAAAAGCAATTTCATCATCTAACTAGGTCAATTTTTCAGTCAAATTTTCTGCCAGATAATTGGTCATCCTATACCACATCCAAACTTCCAAATTTCATATCTTCCAATTCTCACAATCAAAAATAACATATTATACATCATTGTAAAGCTATAAACTTCTTCTACAACTTTCATGTAGACCACTTAACTCAATTCAAAACATATCAGTCCAAAAATCGCCTCAAAACATAGCATACACAATCCTACACTTAGAGCATTTTCAAAAACAAAGCAAAATACACTTAACTTTGAAAGATCATGACTTTCAA
>JANZLF010000221.1:33354804-33365961 GCA_026546835.1 Erythroxylum foetidum
AATTGCCTTAGGCACAAAAACCGGGAATGTCATGTATGCATGTACAGTAATTTCATGTGCACAAATGATACTGTGTATCAATCCAATTATGCATGAACAGTCCTAGTCATTCCAATCCATCTCATCCTATGCCAAATTTACTATTTTACCCTTCCTGTCGGGGGTGGGATGTTACATATAATGAATAAAAGCTTCAACTCCCTCATCAAATTCAGGATTAATGAAATCATTAGGTGTTAATCGTCTATACATCCAAGATCTATCCTGGATACTCATTTTTGGAAAATTGTTAATTTAAAACAGTGAATCCATAGTTAGTACCATTCATATTCGCCAAAGATTACAAAACATCTCAAATAAGACTTGTGAATCAACAAAACAGGTTCTCATTCTGACTCCTAGGCTCCTGGTATTTCTCACTGATAAGCCTCACGGGAGCTCCATCACGGGTTATGGGTTAAGGTTTATGGGTTGAGATCTAAAATATATTTAAACTGAAGATCAAACATATATGTTTGTAATTATATATGTTAGAAGAGAATTAATGTTAAAAGTTTGATATTTAACCTATACTAAATATGTACTAGTGCCAAATATAACAAATATTAATCTAGACTTTTCTTTGATGTTAATTGGTTAAAGATCACATGATTCAGTCATATCAGCGACAGTAGCTATAGTGTTAGTCCTGATAAGCCTTTACTTAGCCAGACCATTAAGATACATACGAATAATAAAGTTATTACCTTACGACCATGTCATAGATTCCCACCTAATGCTTGTCTAAGAACTATTAAGTATCAACTCACTTAACTATAAGTTGATCTTGACTCTTTTGTGACCTTATGATGCACTATCTTAATTGCTTATACCACTTGTCTCACTTTCCTCCTCTAGATAGTTGATTTTTTAATGTTTCTAATAAAGTGGAGAGAAATCTAGTAATCAAGTGTATATATTTTGTAGGTTATCAGACATAATTAAATATATTTTTCATGTTATTTTACTCTTGATATTGTGTTGAAATTTATCATATATATAAATGCGCTTTAAAAGTTTCACTTGTACTCTCTTTTCATGCATGAACCAAGTTTGAGTTAATAATTTATATTGTATGGGTGCTTAATTTCATTATCGTTTCTTGTAATATCACAAAAGGATTTTATCATCATAAGAAATAGAGGGATTATTCAACAAGGGATGTTCCAATTGACAATTTAATGATAGCAAAATATAAGTACTACTAATGAATTTTATTTTTTAAGAAAGTAATGCGAGAACAAAATATAGCCATGAATAAATCAAAAGAAATTTTATGAAGTTACTAAGGAAAAGTTGAAGTTTGCATCATTTGAAGTAATCGAGATAAAGATCAAGACATATGAAGGTTATAAATAATTTGTAGTATTTATTGTAATTTCACTTAGTCACTTTGATAATCTTAAAGCCTCACCATTCATAATTACACCATTTTTTAAATTAATTGCATAATTATTTTCATTCATCTAAAGAGATTGAAATTTTGACTTTAAAGACCCTCTTAAACTTTAAAAAATCCTTTGTGTAACATTTTACAAAGTATTTCCATTAAGAAAATGAAGTTTTAGCATTTGAAGTTATTAAAATCATGATTTTGTTTGACTAATGGTAAAAAATAATGAATATTGCATATTCAATACATATTGGTCAATCAATATGTTATATTCGTCGATTAGTACGATGCAACTAGCTTTTGTAATAAATAATTTTTGGGTTTAACAACTAGTTGATCCTAAAACACTATAAATACATGTTTTTCATTAGGTCTTGCATCAAAAAGTATTTGGGTACTTTTTATACATTTTCTACATTTTAAGCATTTTGAGCATTCTTTGTCTCGTTTTGAGTGAGGGAGTGAGTCATTTATCTTAGCATTTTCTTATTAAAATTCTATTGAATTCACCAAAAAGATCACCACGTTGTTTATATTGTTTAAAAAAGTTCAAATAGGTTAGGGAGTTAATGGTAAATAATGTTGGTAACGTAACAGCACTATGCCAATGAAGACCGCAAATAATAAATGGGTCGGGTTTTAACCGAAGGACTCTACCTGTGGGCCCCGTTAATCAATGACGGCAGGCCCCTGCAAGCCCAAATTGTGGGGCAAATCTAACGGTCCCAATTGAAAGTTACTTCCCCACCTCATCGCATGGCCGAAAACGAGTCCATCATCAAACCAAGTAAAAAATCTTCCCCAATTATCAAACATTAAAAATAAATAAATAAAAAAAGGCTCTCTTTTGGGCAGTAGCCAAAAAGGAGGAAACCTGAAAAAGAGATCAATTTTTGGCTCTCTTATCTGTCTTCTTCAATCTTTGCATTCATCTACCAATATTTGAAGAAACTTTAGTCTTCACCATGAAAGGAGCCAAGCGTTTAACCGCGTCCGACTCGGCTTCCGATATGACTGTAAGTATTTTGTTTCCTTTTTTTTTGGATTCTCAAAGGAAAAACCCTAGTCTAAGTTATACTGTTCCATTTCTTCAAAATTGCTGCCTTTTGTTTTTATAATCTGTGTTTCAGTTTCTGCTATTTGTTTTTCAAGTTGGATTGTTGAGTTTGGTTCCTTTTTTGTTTTCAAATTTAATAATGAGGTTTTGATATGCTACAATTTGTTAGTGGTTTATGTGTATGAATCTATTTGCAACTCCAGTGTTATTTTGATTTCTGTTTTCGTCGATGGTGCAGTTTCAAAATAAAAGACTTGTCTCAGGCTCGTCTTTTAATGATGCTCATAGACCCGAGACGGCTCATCAGCAGATGAGTTCAGTGCCATCGTTGGATATGCACAGAGCTGAGTCTTCTCGGCAGCATGTGAGAGCTCTCAATACTCAATTTGCCAGGTCCATTTTTTCTTCAACATCATCACAGCGTTGAAATCATCATTTTATTTCTGAGATTTTTTTAAACACCCGGCAGAGCCGATCTCTGTGTTTATGTATTACCATTTTAGCTAGTGAATGTTCTTGTATTTTCTAATTTGACATTTATTTATTATTTTTTAAGTGTCTAGAACAGTAACGTGCATTTCTCTCACTAAGGACGTACGTGTTCATTTTGGTTCTTTCTTTGCTGCTTTTTCTTTCATTTAAATGGCTGTACTATTATTATTCTTTTCGTGACAGTTGGGTGCAAACTCAACTTAAAGATCATCCAGATGAACTTTGGGAAGATGGAGTTAGAGACTACCTTTCTCATTCGTCAAACATTATGGTAGGACTTACCGACATTTAGCCTAGATGCAAGGTAGATTTGTATTTGATATCTCATCCATATCATCTACTGATATGCTACCTTCCTGTTGCAGGAGAAGTTTAGTGATGTTGTAAACTGGCTCAAAGCAAATGCTATAAAAGAAAGACCTGCCGCTGAATCTCTTGCCTCTGAAAAGAAATTGATCCATGAAGCAAGGAGTATTGGAAACAAGTTATTTCAAGAGAAAACTGGTAGTACTCCGGCATATACAAATACTAGTATTGCAACTTCATTTACTTCGAGTCTGTTCTCCAAAAATCCAAGTTCTGGAGGGGGAATGTCTAGTAGTCAAAGCTCCAATGTAAGTTTGAAAAGTCAAAGCTCTGGTTTGTTCTCGAACACTCAAGAATCGGGATTGTTCTCTAACAGTCAAAGTTCGGGCTTATTGTCAAATGGCCAAAACTCTGGAGTGGTCACTATTAATCAAAGCTCTGGAGTGGTTAATAACAGCCATAGCTCGGGCTTATTCTCCTGTAGTCAAAGTTCTGGATTGCTCTCAAATAGTCAAAGCACTGGGTTATTGCCAAACAAACAGAACACCAGCTTGTTTTCCACTAATCAAGGTTCTGGAGTGGTTACTAACAGCCACGGCTCTGGGTTATTCGCCAGCAGTCAAAGTTCTGGATTATTCTCCACTAGTCAAACCACTGCATTTTGGTCAGACAACCAAAACTCGGGCTTGTTTTCCAATTATCAAAGCTCTGGAGCATTCCCCAGCAGCCAAAGTTTTGGACTGTTTTCCAACAACCAAACTCCAATCTCAGTTGGTAGGTCCTATACTGCATTACTATGATACTTTCACCAGAACTTTTTGTGTGATTCTCAAAAGTTACTCTTGAGCAATTAAACCACAGTATATGAGTTGAATTTCATGAATGAGAAGCAAACTTTTGAGGCATGCAAGCTGGCCCCCTTGATACTTTCACAAGCGCTTGAGACTTGTATTTGGCCTTTTCAGCTGTGAATCATGAATTTCTTTTGGTTGTTGGGGGTGTTCGGTTGGACGAATGTAATGGAGGTGCATGACATAATTTTTGGACCAAGGATTTTACAAGATTTTGAATTGTCATTGAAGATTATGTGACTAGTAGTTGCATCTTCTTTTTACTTTCCGTCAATTGGTCAGGGAATTACAAATGCCCTTCTTATCTAGAGCAAAGCATTGCAGCTCTCGTGTGGATTTGTTAAGCTGCTTTACTGATGTGGTAACGGACTTCTGTTCTCATTTCAGGGTTAGGGGACCAGCGTGTGATTCCAGAAAATAATAAAATTTCAGATGATGCAGATGATGGTGAGAGAATCAGTTTGTTGATGCTTTTCCACCGTGTTATTTGAGGACTTTTAGTGCATTATGTTGCATGAAATTTAGGCTCGAGCCAAATTTTTTAGCCACTGTTTTTTCTTTCTAGCTGTTCTCATTGTTATCGTCTGGTAGAGACTTAGAAGATAAAAGCAGAATAAAAATCTATTAAGCTCTCTATAAGCAAGAATCTCACTTAAAGAAGGAATAATAGCCAATAGGAGAATCTCCACAAATGAAATGCTCGAATGAGTTGTATTATTATTCATATCCCTGCGTCCTGTAATGCATAATATTTATAGACAAATGAAAGAACTAATTGCCTAAAATGACTAGCTAACAGAACAGAGAAATAGAAGCATATCTGAAAATAAGATTCGCAAGTAACCAGTAAACATAACTGACTCTTTCATCCTAGGATACGTAGAATAGACATAAAACAATTAAAACTGATCAACTGATTCACTCTTGCCTAGCACGTGACTTTCTCCTGGAATACGTATAGAACATGGATGATAACATGATTGCACTTTTTCATTGTTGGATTAGGAGTTCATTTCACTTCTATTTGTGTAAGATAACAATTGGATATAACCTTCCAACCCAAAAACAAAAAGAAGATAAACATTGGATATAATTTGATAGAAACCTGATAGCTGCATTGCAGTTGCCTGGTTGTTTATTATCCTTTGAAGTGGGCATTGTTCATTTTATAGAATCTTATTATTCAATTTTGTATTCAGATGAAAGCGTGATTTCTTTTAAGACTACAGGGAATATACTTCCACAGCAAGATGTACATACCTCTGTCAGTTAATATGCGTCGTCCTAAAACATTTCAGAAAATAATACATCTGTTAATGTACGATTAATTTTATCTGGTATACAGTGAACATGGAATTCTGCAATGTAAATTTATTTTATTCAGATGGCCTTGTAGGTTCTACGGCAAGATTTCCATACTTCTATTGATGAAAATGTTGGATACGATAGTTCTTTTATTGGACCTGTTTGGAGTTTTTGGTGTCAAGGAAGATTGACTAGTGATTTTGATTTTTTCTATATCACAAATCTATGTGGTACTTTTCTTCTTTGCTTAGGAATGGAAAATAGAGGATGGTATTTTTTATTTCATTCCTTTCAATTTGATCAGTTTTGTAGTTTTGCTTTCTATTATGACTTTTTTGTGATTATTTTGGTAACAGAGGTTCTCTATTCTAGTAGATTTCATTCTTTGATGATTTGACTTTTTCTTCTCTCAGAAAACGAGTTACAGCAACCTAGCAGCCCATCTGTAAAGAAATCTGAAGAAATGGGCGTTATTGTGGTCCATGAGGTCAAGTGCAAGCTATATGTCAGGGTAATAATTTATATCATCATCCTTGATGAGTTCACATGATAGCTAACTCGTTGGAAAATTTTGCTTTTAGTAATGCCTAAAAACAATCCATTTTTGCTATAACTTAGAACATCTTGATTTATTTATATGATCTTCTAAGGAGATAATCTGAATTTCTTGGTTGTTTTTTAATTAATGATTCACCAAGTTGAATTTGGCCATCTGAAATTATGCTTCCTTATAGTATTGTGTGTCTTCAGCTCTATGATTGGCTAAAGTTCTTTTCTATGTTTTCCTCGTGATCTGTCCAGTCAAGTTCAACTGAAGTTATACTTCCTTAATAGTATCGTGTTCCTTCAGCTCTATGATTGGCTAAAGTTCTTTTTTATGTTTTCCTCGAGATGTGTCCAGTCAGGTGATCCAGCCGATAAAGACACATGGAAAGATAAGGGCACAGGTCGCCTTTCCATCAAGTGTAAAGAGGGTGTCAGCAAGGGTACTAAAGAATCAAAACCAACAATTGTTGTTCGTAACGATGTAAGTTCAATTAAGGAATTGATTTCATTCAGAAACATCTATATTGTTTGTTTAGTGATGTGATCATTGACTGGCTGCTTCTAATAATAAGGGATAAATTGCATGATAAACAGCACATATATGCAAATACTTAGAGCGCTGTCAACTTATTTTGTGGCTGCATGGCAGGTGGGGAAAGTATCGCTAAATGCTTTGCTGTATCCAGGAATTAAGACAAGTTTACAAAAGAATTCGGTTGTTGCAATATTTCACACTTCGGTAATGATATTTATTATGTGCACATTCTAAGTTGGTCCACTGATTTTGGTTGAGGCAAATAATGATAATGATTATAATTATGGATGTAACATGTTTTATCACTGCAATCAGCCTCAGGAATGGAAACTGCAAGATTCTGAAATTTTAATCTACTTTCTACTATAGGAGTGAACATTTTCAGCCTATGGCTTTCTTTCATTATTTCTTCGTAGATGATCTGGATCTGCATGTAGAATGGAAATTAAATGTCTTTTACCTTTTCGATTCCTTCATATATTGGATAAGAGCATTTTTACCATGTGAAAATTCAATTACCTTAGCATTGCGAGGCCTAGGTATTTTACTCTTTGTTTGGATTAGATGTAGGACTCTGTATTTACAAATGTCCTTTTTATAGGTGATAGGAGCTGCAATAATTAAATCTGCTTATTGTTTTGTGATATTGGTGCCAAAACAAATGCCTCGTAGTTTAACTGTATAAATTGTTGTGCAAGACTTTCATAAAAGATTAAATGATATCAAAATCTGAAGAAAGTATTATGTATCTTCATATTAGATTCTTTAATTCTATAGAATGCCACTTATAGAAGCTGGATGACTTCTGCAGGGTGATGATAGTGGTAATGGCGACAGTGTTGTGCCACGGACATTCTTAATTAGAACTAAAACAGAGGAGGATCGAGATAAGCTAGCAACAGCAATCCAGGAATATGCACCTGTATCAAGAGAGTAATTGTTCCTAACTTGAGGACTAAAATTTTGCAGTTGTTGGGTTTGTTAGTAGCTAAGCCAGCTTTTCTCTGGAGTCCTAAAAATTGCAGGGGTCAACTTTCCTGATTGGTGGTTAGGACCCCATGAATGAATTGTATTTTTATCTAGTGTATCATAAGAGAGAGGACATTTTTCTTTTATAAAGGACCCTTTTGTTCAGTGTTAAGATGGTCTAGTGAATTTTGATTTTCCCCACTTGATAATAAAGGAGCACAAGTTGTACGATTATTTTGAACTGCCATCCATGGATTCACAACCCCGTATCTGTAAGAGTAGAAAATTTTGGATTTTGCTTCTGGAATTGGATTCGTGAGCAATATAAAGTTACCTGGCACTTTGTTCTCTCTCCTTTTTCTTTGAAGTGGAATGGATTGGAGTTCTGTTATACACAGAGAACATTCAAGGAACTGGACTTCCGAATCACGTAAGCAAGAGATCTGGTGCAACAAACTCAGTAATGGAATTATAAAGATGAATGAACAGATCCTGCAAGCTTCGTCAACACGTACATTGAAGACCTGTGTTGTCTTTGTTAAAGCTTATCAGCAAGGGTCTATATTACGTTAACGTTCGTAATTTGATGTATGTTTGTTTGAACTCTTAAGTGCAAGCAATTGAATTAGGCTTTCACAGCGAATAAAATGCCACTTGATGTCCAGTGGCACCTTACCTTATAAACTGTTTCTTACACATCTTGGGCCCAAGCAGTCGGGCCCTAGAGTTCAGACAATTAAAATGTTCTTCAGTTCTTGTCCAGGTATTCTGTACTTAGTCAGTATTAAAAGATTTGAGTCATTCATTCCACTTTAATGAATGACTCAGATCTTCTGGTATTGACTAAGTACAGAGTACTTGATTCAGAGGACCAAACGAGTTACCGACTCAGCGACTGCAATCATGTTGATTTGATCAACATCACGTAACCAAATTTACTTGTTCCAGTTCTAAAGACTCGTGCAAACAAATCGAAGTTTGCTTTGAATTAATAGCTGTTCGTGCCTCTTTTCACTTTGAGCACATTGTTTAGTTTTAATTAAAAGTGTAAGACGTTACCTAATATGTTATAAATTAATTTTAGTATCGCTTTAATATTTATAAAATTTTATTAAAATATTAATTTTTAAGATTAAAAATTAATGAATCCCAAACACAAAAGCAAAAACAAAACCAAAAAAAAATCCCGTTCGAAATTCTTCTCCGTCACCTTATTCTCTAGTAATCAAATCCAGCGCTTTTAGGCTAATGTTTATAAAATTCTAGTCAACGCACGCTGTCTCCGCATCCTCCGCCTAATCTTCCATGCCGTCACCAGGCCTCCTACTCATCCTCTCCTCCCCCCTCCATTCATAATAGCCCGTTGCAGTTATGCTTGTAGTTTGCAGGTTGCCTCCTGTGCTCTTCATACCTGGGCTTCCGTTGTTAGTTGCACTTCTCTCGCCTCTAACTCTGCGCTTTGGAGAGTGGCTTTTTGTCTCAGGCAGAATCGGTGTACGTTCACTCGGAGTTGGGTGACGGGAATATTGTAGACAGCTGAGTTGCAGAAGCTGTTTGACGGAAGAGAGAGGGAGAGAGAGAGAGAGTTTCTTTTTTCCTGAATAATTGATTTTAACCGATTAAAAACCATTAATATAATATTTTAATAATTATAAGAATAAATACAATAGAGAAAAGTATCACATGTTAAATTAACAAAATTAAGTTCTAAAATATAAATAATATTATTTTATAATATTAAAATATAAAAAATTATAAAACTGAAACTCTTTAAATTTTATGTATTAACGGGACTTAACCTGTAGTTGTTGTTATTATTATTTTAATAGCGTCCTGTTAACCAAAATTCTAATAAATCTGTCTCACATTTAAAAGTCTCTTCTTTTTATTTGGTTACTTACGAGATACTTTAGGAGGATTTTAATTATGAGAAGATATTTTAAAACCATCTATTATTAAATTAATTTTCACTCGAATTAGATAGATTTTTTACAAGAGACAAAAGCTCTAATTTCAAGTTGTAAACAATTGTATACTCAATCCTATGACCTCATTTAAATTAAAAGAAATCCTTACCAATTCGCCGTTGCCCTAGATTTACAAGCATCCTCTTTAAATGATCCAGCACTTCCTCATGTTCTTGTGTTTACGGACTTAATCCTGATAGATTTGAATTTTGAAGTGGCCCATGCTTATTGCTATAAATCTGACAAGCATGATGTTCAGTTTGCATTTAAGTTTGGTCTATGACCCCAAAAGATTTACAAAATTGGAAAGTAATCGGAGCAAAGTTGCAAATACCACATTGGTGTTATTATTAGATTAGATTCTACTGTAGTAATATCAGGTATTGTTTATAATAATTTTTGAAATAATCCTTAAATTTTTTTAAAAAATTATAAAATTGTATATTATCGTATTGTCCAATTATCACATTATCATATTCTTAATTTTAAGTTGAAACTTTCAACTTTTTAGTCATCAACTGATGCGAATAAGTTATCTTAATTTACTGTGATGCCAATAAGGGTTCATTTGATTTAATCACGGTGGATTTGTAATTTCAATTTTAATTGTGGGAATTAAAATTTCTATGCATCATGCTAAAACAAATACGTGCTCAGAGTTACTATTTGTCCAACCTACAAGTCATTTTCAATGAACTATCATCAGTTTTGAATTATTTGGGGATTCGTAAGCCGTCAATATTTCAATTATGTGTATGAGACAAACAGCAAACTCAAAATTGACAGCATCCATTTCAATGTTAAAATTCCAAAACCCTTTTGGGTAGTATTCAATGATTACAGAGATAAGTTAGTCATCCCACTTTAGTTTATTTTAATAATCTTTATTATTAAAATTTAATTAATTTATAAATTAACTGATCAAAATTTTAAATTAAAATTAATTAATTAATTTTAATTAAACACCTTTTCAATAAAATTTTAATCTCTTTAATAACTTCTTTAATCTTATTTTAATTTATTTAAGTTCGTTTAAAGTAATTAAAAAGTATGACTCCTTAAAAAGAAACTAGGAAAACTCATACTAGCTTGCATATTTTACTCAAATATCTTAAATGATAATGGTTGTTTTACAATCTTCCCACACAGAAGTTGAATATGAAATTAAAGACTTTGAGTTCATGATTGAACCAGTAAGATCACATGATAAACTTGTCTCAAGTCTATGATTCATTTTTGATGATATTCTGTCAACAAAATAGAGATATTCTCGAATACATCTTCAAATAACAAAGATCAAATATGTCCCCAAAGACAGCTTAAAGAATGGAATAGTAAGATTCGTTACATGAGAGAATCCTTGTTCTAAGTTTGGGATTCCTAAAATATCAATGTTTTAAAAACCGGACCGGACCGTCTGGTCCGATCGGAAAAGATCTGAATCGGTCATTGGTCCGATTCGGTTTCACCTACTAACCTCTCTCTCTGTATAAAAACCGATCGGTTTAACCTTTTTTGGTCAGACCAGACAGTCCGGTTTTAAATCCTTGCCTCTGCTCTATGCTTCTCGGCACGAACCTGAACTTGGTCGTAGTATTTGAATCGCCGGTGAACATCCTGATCATGTGTTCGCAGCGGTGAGGTCCATGAAACCACCATTCAGGTCATCTGTCAACAGCTTGCCAATGGTGTTCCTG
>JANZLF010000221.1:33370738-33390923 GCA_026546835.1 Erythroxylum foetidum
ATGAATATAGATTGAGTAAAACCTGAACCGAACCCTATCCAGTGCCATCCCTAGGCCGTTCCCTTCTACTCAAAAGGTAGCTTTAACTTAACCAGTTTTTTAAGAAAATTGCGAAATTTTCTTACTTAATTAGCCTGTTTTTTCTTATGTAAGTTATTAGTACAAGTCGGATAAAAAAATTTGAGCGGTTTATATTTATTTCGATTAAATCAGCGAATCCGATCCTATTTTAAAATCATTGAATGTTTTTTAATTGTTCGGGTTAGAAAATGTTTGTATTATATAAATGTTTTAATCATTAAAATAAGCTTTATATTTATATATTGAATTATTTAATTTTACGATCAGTTATTCTTATTAAATAGATAGCTGACTCGTTACCACAATATTTTTAGAAAATCGAGTGGCTGCTGAGAGCTCCAGTGCACGAGGCTAACAAAGTGAAGATTAGATACCGCTAACAGTTTACTTGAATGAAGTTGTTTTATTGTAAATATTTTTGTATATAATAATTAAGGTAATTGTGTTATATAGAATATTTTAGCATTTGAAAAACATCTTGTAACTATTAAAAATTTTAGTAATTAATATTATGATTCGGGTAATTTTGTTTTAAAAATTTTTGGGAGCGTTGTGGTAGATGCGATGGAAGCATCTCCCCAACGGCAGACCACACACACACCGGCGGGTGGCAGCATCATCCTCTCCATTGTTGTGTTCGCCTGAAAAGGAGGGACAGTCTTAGGACATCACCACCGCCATCGCCTGGGAAAGAAGGTACGAATTGCCACTGTTATGAACAGTAACAAAAATATATGGGTCAATTGCTTTCTGGATGTAGGCTGTAAAGAAAATTTGGGCTTAGAGGATAGCTGATTAATAACACAATTCGGGCTTGTAGAGACACACTATATATATTATCATTAGTTAATGTGATGAGTTAAATAACAAATTTTGCTTTAAAATAAGTTTTTAATTAAATTAAAATTGTTACTGTGATTAGTTCAATAATAATTACAAACAAGTTTCTAATCAAATCAATTTTATAATTTACACTGATTATTTTAATAATAATTAAAAAGGAGTTTCTAATTAAAATGAACATCAGAACAAACCCAGATATGAACAAACATGAGCATAATTATATATGTTCTACCGTTTACGAATTTTTTGCATGATTATAATAATTATAATCATTATAATCATGAGCATTCTCGAGGATAATTATAATTTACATTGATTATTTTAATAATAATTAAAAAGGAGTTTCCAATTAAAATGAACATCAGAACAAACCCAGATATAAACAAACATGAGCATAATTATATATGTTCTACCGTCTACGAATTTTTTGCATGATTATATTTATTATAATCATGAGCATTCTCGAGGATTTGTTATAATCATGAGCATCAGAACAAACCCAGATATGAACAAACATGAAGCATCCATTCGTAGACGGTAGAACATATATAACAAATCATGCAAAAACCATACGCTCTGATACCAATGTAGGAAATTACAGCACCGCGTGGACCCTAACAATAAAAATTCCCATGACCCTTTAGATTACGAGAACTTATTATCTACGTAACATAATTTATTAAGAATCGTTATTGATTTAGAGTAAGATTTAGTAAGAAGTTTGAGATGACTCAAAATAGAGTTTTAAGCCAAACTTGTGTCTAAAAAGGTCAAGCTTCAAGCTTGGCAGTACAGAACCCTTTAGACTCAATTTGAACCTAGTCGGAATCCTGAACTTCGGCATGAAGTTTGAAATTTGACCCAACAAACTCCCAATCTATTATCAACCTTTAATTTTAAAACTAGAAATAATATTTTTAAATTCAATTGAGAAAACGATAGATTTTAAATATTAAAATATATACAATTGAACTCTCTTAATTTAGTTATCCAATTAAGTATTATAACTTTACCAATTTGAAGTCAATAATACAATTTGATCCAATTTTAATAAAAACTTTTATTAGTTTATTTGATCTTTTTTTAAATTTTTTTTTGAACTGTGCAAGTAATCTTAGTGTATAATGGGACATAACTTCTCTAATTGTAGGGAAAAAAAGGTTCATGAAAATAACTTCATTATCTAACCCATCCCCCACTTTATTTACCTAGATTAAGAGTGATAAACACATATATACAATTGAACTTTGTCCCATCTAGCACTGATTACCTCATCGTTGAACTCTAGGGTCTCCTAGCCAGCCCCCTTTTTTAGGAACTTGCTTCTTCTCCATTATCTTCTAGGTAGAAGTTATGAAAACATCATTAGAATATGGTCTACTTCTCTAAGAATGTCTCCCTTTCGACCAGCCGTGCCTTAAGTCGCGCGCTCACGTTCACTCGAACTACTGACCTTGAACGGTACCTGGGGGTTCCCTTCCTACATCAGCGGGTCAGTAAGCGCACTTATCGGCACATTTTAGATACGGTCTACCATCGGTTATCAGGATGGATCCCCTCTATTTTGTCTTTTGCTGGCTGTGTCACTTTGGTGCAATCGGTCATCTCGGCCATCCCGAGCTACACAATGCAGACGATCCGGTTACCACGTAGCTTGTGTGATGCACTGGAACAAGCTATGTGGAAATTTTTGTGGGGCTCGTCGCAAGAAGGCACCAAGATACCCCTGATGAGCTGGGAGGAGGTTTGTAAGCCTAGAACTCAAAGGGGATTAGGCATCCGGAGGATTCGAGAGATGAACGACGCCTTCCTGGCTAAACTCGGCTGGACCTTGATTGCCAACCCTCATATCTTATGGGTGTAGGTACTCTATGTTAAATATGGTTTTGATGTTCACTGCATTCCCTCCTCCCTCAATTCCTCGGGGGGTTTGATGATGTGAAGGAGCATTACGGCGACTTGGCATCTCTTAACTCAAGGTCGGCAATGACACGACGACGCGATTCTGGCTTGACCTTTGGGTCACGGGAGTTGGCCCTCTCCTTTCCCATTCTATTCAGCCCGTCCCGGATCACCTGCTTCGCCACAGCGTACGCCACTATGTAGATCCCACAGGACAGTGGAACTTGGCTGTCTTAAGGGGGTTCGTCCCCTCTTTCATTTGTAGCTCTATAGCTGGCATGTTTCCTCCTTCCCCTCTTCAGGGTGACGACAGGCTCGTATGGGGTGCCACTGATCATGGGCACTTTACCGTTGCTTCTGCGTACTCCTTACTGATTGGTCTAGTGACTGAAACTCTGCATCGGGTATGGAGGGACATTTGGCAATGAAGGGGGCCCCAGTGGGTGCGTTCCTTTTTATGGTTATTGGCGAAAGATCGCTTACTTAATAATCAACAACGGATGTGCCGTCATCTTACCGCCGACAGTTCCTGTCCCCATTGCTTCTACGAAGAATCCTCTTTTCATATTGTTCGTGACTATTCGCTCGCTCGCCGAATGTGGGCCATTTTTCCATCGGACATCGTTACATCGTCTGCCTTTACTCTCCCCACTTGTGACTGGTTGCATACCAACCTTCTCCAGTGTCTGCGCGTGCACGACCAGGAGTGGGCCCTGCTTTTTGGGTTAACCTGCTGGTTCCTTTGGACCTGGAGGAACAAATCTATTTTTGATTATACTTTTGTTCGTCCCGCCTCACCCTTGTTTCTTATCTTGTCTTTTGCAGATCAGGTTCAGCAGGCCGAAGACCGGCACAGACTGAGCTCCACTGGCTCTCGCCCATGTCGGGTTCAACGGGTCAGTTGGAGTCGTCCGCAGGCTGGATGGGTCAAGCTCAACATGGATTGGGCCTGTAATCCTACTCATCTCACGGCTTCAGCTGGCGGTCTTATACGTGACAATGATGGCAGTTAGCTAGGTGGGTTCTCCCAGTTCATTGGTTGGTGCTCAGTGCAGATAGCGGAACTCTGGGTAGTCTACACAGGTCTCTCCTTAGCTTGGAGATTGGGTTTCCATAGGATTGAGTTGGAAGTGGACTCGATGAAGGTGCACCAGCTCCTGTCTTCTGTGCCCTCCCGCTCTCAGTTGGGCATCCCTCTCGTCATGGGTATACGAGAGCTCCTCAACCGGAACTGGTCTGTTGTTCATCGCCATATATTCCGAGAGAGCAACAGATGTGCGGACTAGCTCGCCAACCCGGCAGGTCAGGACGACATTGGAGTCACTTATTTTGATGTATCACCTTTAGGGTGCCACAGACTCCTCATAGAGGATATGTCGGGGATCAGTTTTCCCCAACTCATTTAGCTTCGGTGTTTTCTTTTCCCTTTATGCAAAAAAAAAGCCATCATTAGAATACTTTACTTTTACCTTTATTCCAAGGAAAAATCGAAAATTCAAACCACAAAACTCCTATATGATTTAAGTGTTTAATTAATTTAACAAATTCTTTATTTTTTTAAATTTTCTTGTATTATTAAAATATTACAAAATATTTTCTTTACTTTTCGTTAGATATATATATATATATATATATATATCACACAACAACGTAAGATATTGTGGTGAAACGGTCACTAAACATGGTATCAAAGTCTTTATGACCAAGTGGTCGTGAGTTCAAATTCTAGCGCTCACCTATTATTCAGCACAAGGTAGAGTGAGCATGTGCGAGCTTCAAGCCTAAAGGGTTTTCACTTGAGAAAGTGTGTTAGTGAATATATAAAACCAATTAAGTTGGCCTTACACAACAGCTTAGGCTTTTGTGATGAAACGATCACTTAACAGACAAGACATCCTAATGTAGCTAACTTTAATTAATCAAATCATACTTTAACTAATAATTTAAGATAATTATTATAAATTATTAGTTTAAGTTGATTTAAGTTAAATTTAAGAGTTGAATTAAATCATCATATGTCAACAATATTTGATTAATCTATATGTGAAGTTTAACATTACTTTTCAATAAAAGTATAAGAAAAATAAATTTAAAATAACAAAGAATTGTTTTGGAGTGTCGTAAAAAAATAGAAAGTTTTTTTTAAGTTACTTAAATAATAAGGAAGAATTGTTATTCTAACATTTCCACATTTACGTATCATTCAACCAAAATTTAAAATTTTCAATGTAAATCTAATCTATATAATAAAATATAAGATTTAAATTTATCTTTATAAAATATAAAAAAAAATTGCGTATAATTGATGACTAGATCCTCTTAAAACAGGAAGTTTTGTATATTAAACAAGCACATAAAATAAGTGTTATAAAATAAAAATATAAAAGAGTAGTATTAAAGATTAGACAATATTCGGTGAAATGCCACATCAGAATTTATCCCAAAAGGTTTTAAAAATTGGACCAAATCTTTCGGCTCGATTGAAAAATGTTTGAACTGGTTAATGATCTCGTTTGGTTTCATATTTATGTATAAAAACTGGCCGTTTTAATTTTTTTTTGTTTAGACAGGACGATCCAATCCAATTTTTAAAACCTTTTATCACCACCGGGCAGGTAATTACAAGTTTATCGAGAATTTGTGGTGAAAGAACTGGGGCATACTCGTCTCCATTCCTCATAAAGCTTGTGGTCCCCATTTCTCAGTCTCAGTCCACCCTATATAAACAGAAGCCACTTTGGGTTTGGCCTTGTGATATGATTTCAACTTCGCATTTCTTGCACCATTTCCTGCTCTGCTCTGCTCTGCTCTGCTCCTCCCACATACCACACACTCTTTATCCTTAGTCGTCTTCGCCTATTCATTTGATTCTTTCTTCTTCATATTTCAAAAATAAAAATACAGGTCCGATTTCTTAGCTACGCCAATCAGCTGTTCTCCACACCATCCGTTTTAAGGTAATATTATTACCTCTTTATTTTAAAGAACAAAGCACTTTTTTTCCCTTCTGTTTCGAGTTTCGACCTCATTTTTCCCTTTGCCATTGTTTGTTAAAGGTTTCAGTTGGTTGGTTGATGGTCATCTAAATCGCGTTTCCGAACTCTGTCAGGTAATTTTCCTTTTCGCCTTTCTCTTGATTATTTTTGTTTATTCAGAAACAAATCCAATGGAACAAAGCGGAGTGTTCTGGAAGAGAAACACAACATGCTCTGTTTTTCCCCAGCTTTCTCGGCACCCAAGCGAGCCGAGTATTCCCTTAGTTAAGAAGACCTTAGTGAACAGTGTTTGGCTATGGTTGCTAACGGAATGAACTAGGCAGTTATTGGACCCATGCATCTTGTTTTTCCTCTTGATGGAAGAGATAAGTCTACAACTACAGTAACGCGATGGATCTACTGGTTGCTTTATATTGACTTGTGACCTATTCATTATTGGGCTGTCTACGATAATTAAAATCTCGGCAACGAGTTATTTATGCGAGACAAAAGTCGTACGGAAAAAGTCTATTGTGGTCTGTTAATCGCAGTAGAGTTATGTGGATTTTTTAATTGTTATTGTTATGCGATTGAATGCCCTGTATCTGGTTGCGTGTGCTTATCTGCAGCCCTTTTGATTGATTATTCGTTTGCTTGAACTTGATCATATCACAATTCTCTGAATTCTGGATTGTTTAAGTGAGTAATTCTTTTTTTTTTTAATAAATCCAGTTGTCATGTATGCCTCCTGAAGTATTGCTTTGAGGCCTGCATGTGGAGCGCACCTTTCTTGTGTGGCGCTTGTTAGTCCTTGAGAATAAAAACAATAAAGGTATTTGCATAATAGAAGACCTGAAAATGAAAAGAAAAGAATGAAAACGAGTATAATTGGCCGAGTTAGCTGGGGCCTTTGGTGATTATATTGTTCAGCCTCTCGTTTTCTCATGATACTTTTAATTTTTTGCAGTGAGAGATGGTTGCCTTTGGGAAAAAGTTGAAGGAAAGGCAGATTCAAGAATGGAAGGGGTATGTTTTATAGATGTAAACAGATGGGAATATGCTTTGTCACTTTAAGCATGTTTTGAGAAAAATTACGTCAAACCTTTTGTTTATGAAAATTAAAATTTTGAACTTTTTTTCCATTCATCATTTCTGAGGAAGCTGCTCACTTGAAGCGTGTTTTGAGAAAATTTATGTCAAACCTTTTGTTTATGAAAATAATAATTTTGAACTTTTTTCCGTTCATTGTTTCTGAAGGAGCATCCTATTTTCAACGGTTGACTTGTTTTTGTCATTGTTTTGTTAGCTAGAAGAACTGCAAATACTTGGTCGGTGTATAATCTGTCTTAAGTCAATAATCTATTTGCTGTGATAAAAGATTCTGTAGCTCTTCTGTGACTGGTGTAATGCTAATGATCACCTGCCTTGGCCTTTTGGAAACCAAATCATCTAGGCTTCTTTTAGTTATTATTACTGCTTTTGAAATAATATTTTAGCAGAAAAACAGTGATCCGAAGGCATCAGTTAGATGGAGACGAAAATTGTCCTTTCATAATTTCAGATATTTATATCTGCTCTGGTGGAGATTCTAAAATGTTTCTTTATACTCTCTTTTTAAGCTATGCAGCCTACTGAATAACCTAGTTTCCTTCAGGTACTATATAAACTACAAATTAATGAAGAAAAAAGTTAGACAGTATGCTCAGCAAATTGAAGTTGGAATACAAGATCGCAGGCATGTTCTGAAGGATTTCTCGAGAATGCTGGATAATCAGGTGCAGATGCAGACAACATACTTATAAAGAGGATTATGTATATGTTTATGCATGTTATCTTTTATGAACTTAATGTGGATTTTTAATATGAAAGGATTACATATTGTGTCATGCATGTAGACAAATATGTAGACCAGATCTCTTAGATGAAAAGCATATGGTTTTTGATAACTTTCTCCGTGCTGACTGATCATTCAATTTTTAGGAGTTATGTTTTCCAGTATGTAGATTTTTAGATATAAGTTCTTATTGGGTTGGTTTCTAAATCACAATAGGCCACATAGTTGCATTTTTTTAATCCCCAATAGAATACAGAAAGAGAATTCTTTTCATAGGAAAGTGGTCTTTCGAAGGTTCCACAAGGCGTTTGAAGTCTTATTATAGGTTGTCAAATAAGCTAGAGCAAAGACATGTTTCTGAATCAAACTTATACTATGGTCTCTGAAAATTCTAGTGTGTCATTTGACAGTTGATTTGCTGTTATATGTTCTTCTGATATGGTTAAGATGGAATTATGGTTGAAGTATAGGGGATCACAGGCAACATAGACTCTTGGTCAAGTTGCATGCACTTTCATGTGTACGGATAGTTTACGTATATGCCTCTGTACATGCATGAAAGAACATGGTCCACTAGTCTAATCATTCGCGATCACATCTGTACATTATTATAATTTCTTGCTTATGCTATGCTTTCAAAAGATCAACAGATGTTCTTAGAAAAGAATTACAAAGTTCACTTTATTCCAGATTGAGAAGATTGTCCTTTTTCTGTTGGAACAACAAGGATTACTAGCAAGCAGGATAGCAAATCTTAATGAACAACAGGATGCTCTTCAGCGGCAAGATCCTGATATTGCTCAATTATCCCAGTTAAGAGAAGCTTATAGAGAGGTGGCTCGAGATCTTCTTAAGCTTCTGTATTTTGTTGAGATGAACGCCATTGGTCTGCGAAAGATACTGAAGAAGTTTGATAAACGGTTTGGTTATCGATTCACTAATTATTATGTTAAGACCCGTGCAAATCATCCATATTCACAGCTACAGCAAGTATTCAAACATGTGGTAATAAGCCGAAGGCCTCTTATTGTTTTCTCTTCTAATTGAATGCTGGGGAAATTTTAATGGACCTTTCTCATTCTTATGTTGAAGAAAAAGACATGCTTTCTGCATTGAGACTAAAAATGCTGACTGTAGGGTGTAGGAGCTGTTGCTGGAGCTATATCTCGCAATCTCCATGAACTTCAGGAGCATCAAGGAAGCTTCTTATCCATTTATGATCAGCCTGCTCTTCGGTTCCAGGTTTCTTTTCATCTTGTTCTACTCACTTGGCATTGGTTTGTTCACTTCTGGAGATTGAGTTTCAAATATGGATCTTCCTGTTGTTTATTGGCAGGACCCTGTCGTTGATTCCATGAAAGCAGCAGTGGATAGGTTGAGCCACTCAACGAATTTCCTTAACTTCCTGGCACAACATGCACTGATTATGCAAGAAGAGCTACCTTCTCCAACTGAGGAAGATGTTGATGATCAGAGATACCATTTTATGTCCCTTCTTTTGAATTTAGTAAACACATTTCTTTATATGGTCAATACATATATCATTGTCCCTACAGCAGATGATTACTCCCTGAGCCTGGGTGCCCCGGCAACTGTCTGTGGGGTTGTGATTGGAGCAATGGCTGTTGCTCAGGTGTTTTCTTCAGTGTATTTTAGTGCCTGGTCAAATAAATCTTACTTCAGACCTCTTGTATTCAGCAGTATTGTTCTTTTCCTTGGAAATGCCTTGTATGCACTGGCATATGATTCTCATTCAATAGTCATTCTTTTAGTTGGACGCCTTTTCTGTGGGTAAGCAAATTGCTGACTCTATATTTCCCTTTGATGTCTAAAATTTTGGTAACAGGAACAGCTTCCAGAATGTGATATGTTGTTTATTTCAGTGTGGGAGAAAGCTATCTATTGTATTCTTCCTATTTAATCAATAAGTTAAATGTTATCTGGTGTTATAGGAAGCTAATTTATCCTTGAAGGATTATGACAAAGCAGGTATCATGGACAGAAATTAGATGACAAAGGGAACTGATCATTAGGGTATAAGAGAATTTGAAGCTTAGTGTTAGTTGAAGGGTAGTACGAGAGAATTCCTATGATGGAAGTCTCTGACAGAATTTCATGTAGATAGTTGGGATTTGTAGTTCTAAAGGCATTTTATATTTCTGCCCGTTATACTGGTTGACCTAATTATCTGTTATGGCATTGCAGATTGGGTTCTGCTAGAGCTGTTAACCGGCGATATATCAGTGATTGTGTACCTCTGAAAATACGGATGAAGGCTTCAGCTGGTTTTGTTAGTGCCAGTGCCCTCGGAATGGCTTGTGGTCCTGCTCTTGCAGGCATGCTGCAAACAAATTTTAAAATCTACAAACTTACATTTAATCAAGACACTTTACCAGGCTGGGTTATGGCTGTAGCTTGGCTTATATATCTAATGTGGTTGTGGATCTCATTTAGAGAGCCTTCTTTTGCAATAGAGAGTAGTGTGGAGCCTCAATCTAGTACAGGTATGCTGACTTATCTCATTAGTTATTTCTTGATTGGTTCTTCAGATATTCCACTGTGCTCCCCAATTTTGTTATTATTCACCAAGTCACGCCATACCTTAAGCCTTTACAGGCTTTATCTGTGTGTAAACATGGTTTATCCCTGATAAATGACAGAACCAGTAGAAAATAATGCCCTAGAAGAAGGTCTCAGTCAACCATTACTAACGAATTCAGAAGACAAGCAAGAAGATGAAGATGGCGATGGGGAATGTGATGGCATTGATGAAGCTTCTGAAGAAACTCGGAAACCAGCCACATCACTTAGATCAGCATACAGGCTACTTACACCTTCTGTAAAGGTACATACTAATACTTTAATGGTGATAATCGAAACTTATAGGATCTCATTAGTTGTAGTTACAGAAAGGCTGTGATGGTTATAGGTGCTGCCATATGATATGTATGGTGCTGTCTTCTGACATGGCTAGATACATACGGAGGGAATAGTATATAAACAGAAACAAAGAGTAGTCAAATAACTGTGTAGGTGTAAATTTTGACATACAAATATCCCCACTATTGTATGGATCAATTCCTTCATTTGCTCTGCCTTATAAGTCTAGTTACCGGTGGATTGCTTCTTTGGTGATTGTAGGATGAACATAGAATATGTCATCGCTTAGATAAAATCATTTATAAGTTGTAAATCTAGAGTTGCTAAACATCAGTAACTTCTATGAACCAGTCCTTCAAACAATCATTTCTAAGGCTTAGAAATCACTCACAAGTCTAATAGTTATACTTCAAAAGAATCGTACTTTCAAAAACTAAACTTATAATTTATGAAATAACTCACACTTCTCCTTGATAAACTGAAGTACAATCAAGACATATAGACTTGCTCAATTAGTTGTATTAAGCAACCAACTTTGTTTTATTTTAATCCTAACGTAAGAAGAAAACTTTCAAATAAGTAATATTTCAACTCTTGTTAAGGAAATTGACAAAAACATAAAATTGACTACCAAGGAAAATAACACCTAAAATATAACAGGGAATAACAAAGAGATTAAATAAGATATTAAAACTTAATCTCATCCTCCATCATTTGGATAGTTCCTTGGGTGGATAGTATGGTGATTTTTATACATGTCAAACTTTAATGTGAATTAGTTTCTAGTTGTATAATTTACTCCTTTAGTACTTAATCGTTTAAAGAAAGAACTAGTGAGATTCTTTTTTGTCTGTTATAGCTTCTTATTTCTCAACGTATATTCATTGGCTGTTATCATCTGTTCGCATTTAATGCACTTAAATAATGTACACAACTTTTCATCTAAATTTCTTGGTCTTCAGGTTCAGCTATTGATATATTTCATGCTCAAGTATGTCATGGAGATTTTACTCTCGGAGTCTAGTGTTGTTACCACATATTATTTTGGTTGGTCTACTGGTGCTGTAGCAATTTTTCTTGCATCTCTAGGATTAACGGTTCTGCCAGTGAACCTTGTTGTTGGTAGCTACATCAGTAACATGTTTGAAGACAGGTACGTATTCTTTCTAGATGCCTACCTTGAGACTCTATCCATAGTATTTTGTACAATATATCAAGCTGATTTGATGCACTAGAAGTTCTTATGATGGTGTACTGATTTCATTGTTATCATCTGTTGAAGGCAAATTTTGTTGGCATCAGAAATAATGGTTTGCATAGGCATTCTCTTGAGCTTCCACATAATATGGAAATACACTGTACCTCAATATGTCATCTCAGGCCTTGTAATGTTTGTTGCTGCAGAGGTACTTGAAGGTGAGAAACATTTAACCTGACAATTTTTTGCGATGAAAACTACGACCAGAGTTACATGGAAAAAAAGAGGGGATAGGAACAGGGGTAGTTGGAGGAGCTTCATTTAGGAGGACAGTAGTAACCAAATATAGAACATGAAACAATAAACGATACGTCTTGTACAAGAAATCCCAAAAGGACGTTAAGATCTGAAAGTTTGTTAATAAACACTTGGTAATCTGACCCTTTTCTTTATATATTTCATTTCTCTATAAGCTGTCATATGTGATCAAAAGCGCCTGAAGAAATTAATGAGCTTGTAGAAACACAAATCAGCAAAACTAGATAACCCTTGGCAAATAATATCAATTATTCTATTCATCATAGTGATTGCTGCATCATATCTTGGCATAACTTATTGTCACGCTTCTAAGCTATAATTTTTAGGTGATACAGTACATAGTATATTGAAATAAACGGTGTAAAAGAGATAAGGTGGCCTTCAGGGGGGCATTAGGTTTCTTTCCTCTCGGGGGTTCAAATATGGGCTATAGATCGGTTGCATATTGATGTTTTGTGAAACTTGATGGATCTCATGAGCTTCTAATTAACTTCTGTACAGGAGTCAATTTGTCACTGCTCTCTCGAGTGATGTCATCAAGGTTATCGCGTGGAACATACAATGGTGGACTTCTCTCAACAGAAGCTGGGACCATAGCCCGTGTAATTGCAGATGGGACAATTACTTTAGCTGGTTACTTGGGCGAGAGTAAGCTCTTGAATGCTACACTTATCCCTACACTCTTTATTTGCATAGCCTCCATTGTTGCCACCTGCTTTACCTACAACTCCCTCTATTGATTCACGTTTTGTACTACCAAGTAAGTCATTTGGTTAGGAGTCCAATCCTTTTAATTTTTCTTGAGTTAGTTACTTGAAGACCCCAGTGATGTGACTGTTTCTCAAAAATCTCCCTCTAGTTTGAATTGAACTTTAGAGATTCTTGTGATTAGATAATTAGTCAAATAGGTCTTTTTTCAAGATTCTTGTAGTAATGAACTACAATTTCTGGTGTAAAATAGTAAGGATTTATTTTCGTAACTGTCCGACGAGGGCACCCTTTTGGCTAAATTCGAATCACAAGGGATTTTTTGGAAAATAGTAGAACCATTTGGGGCCTTCAAGTAATTAACACTTCCCCCCTCCTCAAATGCTGTTTTTTTTGTTTTTGTTTTTTGTATTAGTAGTTTCCATCAATATCAATAAAGTTTACAGCCTCAGCTAAGTGGGGCTTCATAGTTGTGAATTGATGAAACCTTCACCTTTCTATTTCGTGGTCCATAAAATTGCATTTCAAGAAGAATGCCGCCACTTGGTGGGCATAGGCCAAGTGTATGTGGATGAACACATTCAGCATTCCTAAAAGAGTGTGGTTAACAAATCTCTTCCCCTAAATACGAATAGTGTAAACAGGGATTAAATACACTGATGTTTCTAATGGATTGGCCTGTGGTCTCTACTGATGCATGCGAAATTTGTTTGGAGATACCAAAATTAATCTTTTTGTTGAATTTCTCTTTCCTATGGCAAATTAGAGGTTTTAGAAACCTTGGATGGCCGAAAATATGGTAGTAGCACTTAATTTGCTTAGTTTGAAATTAACTTATAAGTTAAAAGGGAAAATTTTGAACATGTTAATTTTTTAACCCGGTTTTTTACTTTTCTATCGATTTAGTTTAATAATCTTTGTTGTTAAAAACCTATCAGTTTATTGATTAATCGACTATTTTTTGTAAACTAATTGTTTTATATAAATTAAAATAAACTAATTAATTTTTATTTAATAATTTTTAATTAAATTTTAAAATTTTTGACGGATAAGATAGTTTCTTTCAATTATTGAAAATTATTTTTAAATTTTTTAAATTTTATTCAATTTTAATTGATTTTATCAGTTTAATTTTTGGTCCAGTTTTTAATACATTGTTTTTAAACTTTTTGTTTTATAGGTTTAACTTTCGTGAGAATTAAAAATAGATGAGAAGCAATCTATCCATTTTAAGATTTTTTTTATGAAAGTACAAATTTTAATATTTTAGAAGGCTTAAAATAAATCATAATACTTGTAAAACATTTAAAAACAAATTTTAAATGGACAAAAATTTAGATAGAGTTAAGTCTTCATTTGTATGATGATCTCATATTATAATACTTTTTTATTAGACTTGTAAGTCCAATTATATTAAATATATGTAATATAATATAATCAGAAATTTACATTCTTTTTAAAAATTTTGATTATATTTCTTAATCCATAGTTAAACTAATAATTATAAACTAACTAAAATAGTCTTAATTTATAATAATTTCAAATTTATTTAAAAAATCAATCCCAAATTTGGAAACCAACAACTAAAAAGGTAATTAATTCGAAAGACCACCTAGAAAGAATTATATGTACATGAAAGATCAATTGAAAATAAATCAGCATTGAACTTGATTACAATTCCAAAACAATAAAGATGGAGGCTTTTTGTTGTTAAAAATACAAGTTTATGAAGATTTAAATCTAGCTGTGTTCAAACTTCAAAAGGGCCCAGACCTTTTGAAGCTAGAAGATCGAGTGCTGACTTGTGGAATAGTAAACACATTTTTTATCTAACTTTTGCTAGGTAATTTAATGTTTGATGTCTCCTTGAACCAAATTTGTGGATAAAGCTGAGATGGGCATATCGTAGTTATCTCCCCACGTCCTCATGAGTTAAGGTTACCTGTTTTGATTGTTCTCCTTGGAATGAGATTTAGGCCATAAAAATGGAAACTTAACTGTAAGTTTGATGTTCTCGCTGTACATGAAGACATCAAAGAAATATAGAGAACACGATTATAAAAACTCAGAGATTGATGTTTTTCTTTACTTCGTGTCTACTGTAATTGAGGATAGAAGGGGCGATTTCTTTTTTAATGGATGCATGTGAATCGGGGTGATGATGACAGAAGAGGAAGGAGAGAAGTTGAAATATAGAAAAACAACGAACAAGATAAAGAGATAAAAGAGAAGTTATCAAAGACATACATAGTCAAAAGGGTACATAGTCAAAAGGAGAAGATGCCAAGGCATGGATTTTGATTTTGGGAATTAGGATTTTTAATTAAATTTCAAATTGTTAGCACTAACACTTGAAAATTAAGTGTCTGGTGGGGATAAAAGATTTAGGCTGAGATGAGCAGATGATTAAGGAGATAGAATAGGAGATATGGATAGAGTTAGGGATGAGAGAGAGAAAAGATGCTAAGAAAATATCTTCTTGTCCAGTTCTTTCATAATACAATATAAGGATTATCTTGTAACAAAATAACAATAAAATTTTGTTTGCATCTAACAAAGTCCTGATATTTTGAAGGAAAACGCTTGATTATAGAACCTTTCTAAATGTTAATGGTAGAATGAGGTTCAAAAGGTGGAATTGTCTAAAGATAATTTTGCAACATTACTTTCCTCTATGGAAATAACCTTGTCTTCAGTGGAAAAATAAGGAAAATCACGCTGGATCTCATAAACTGGTTCCCATGTAGCATCAAAATCAGGTTGAGATTCCCATTGGATTAATACCTATCAAACTGGCTAGCCTTGTTTGAGAATTTGATGATAACTTAAAACCTTGGCAGGAACCACTGCTGGTTTGTCATTCAGAAAAACAAAGGGAAGTGGAGATCATTGAATAGAATGACCTCCTTTGTAGAGCTTGAGTTTGGAGATATGGAACAATTGTGGATTTTGGTGATGTCAAGTAGAGCAAGACGATAATCCACTGGTTCGATGTGAGCTAGAATTTTGAATGGGCCATAGAAACGTCTAGCCAATTTGTTAGATTGGTGATGAGCGAAACTAGAATGACGATATAGTTGCAACTTAATAAAAACTCGATCCCCAACTTGGAAAATAGCACCTCAACGACCAGAGTTAGCCTGATTACACATTCTGGTTTGAGCTCGCGATAAGTTTTCCTGAAGAGTAGTCAAGATAGATGTGCAGGACCTCAGGAGTTCGTCAACTAAAGCCACGAAAGATGTCCCTGCCATATAATCTAAAAGAGTTAGAGGTGCTCTGTCGAAAATTGCCTCATATGGGGTCATTTTAATAACTGAATGCCAGGAGGAATTATAGTGTCATTCAGCCCACGGAAGGAAAGATAGCCACTGCCGAGGATGGTCAGTTATGAAGCATTGCAAGTAATCTTCAAGACAATGATTGAGGACCTCTGTTTGGCCATCCATTTTCAGATTATATGCATTACTGATGGCAAGGATAATGCTTTGTAGATAGAATAACTCCTACCAAAAAGAGCTCATAAAGATAGGATCACGGTCTGAAACAATATTAGAAGGCAGTCTATGGAGTCGAACCATATCCTTCACAAACGCATCGACAACAATTAAAGCTATAAAATTAGGACCTAAGGTTGAAAAAAGTGCTTGCTTAGTGAGTCGGTTAATTACCACCAGGATGACAAACTTCCTAATTCCTATGTGTTAATGGCAAATGAGTAATAAAATCCATTGAAAATGAATCCCAAATTTTACTAGGGATAGGACGAGGTTGCAGCAAACCTTAAGGGGCCATATTAAAAGGCTTGACTTATTGGCAAATAACACATTCGGATACAAAATCCTTGACTGACAAACGTAAGTTGGGTCAATAAAAAATAGAAAAAATGCTAGTGGTGGTTCGTTGAATCCCATCATGACCCCTTGTCGATGAGTTATGAAACTCGGTTAGAATCATGGGTTGAAGAGTCGATTCAAGAGGAATGAGGGCCAATTCTTGTAGAAAATCAACCCCTCTTTCACAAAATGGTCAATATAGTTAGTAGGTGAAGTTTGAATAGATCGATATAGTATAGTAGAAGGGGAATGTGTCTAAATGAACTGTCGCAGAGTTTCCCACAAGGAAAATGCCAACTTAGAGGCAATTTGTAAGGCCTAAAAAGTGACGAAAGGTAACTTGAAAGCGCATCATCAGGCCTTTTGTCTGAATCCGGTCAAAAGATTATCTCAAAGTCATAACCCAGGAGTTTAGCAAGCCATTTATGATGTTTGGGGGCTTGCACTGTTTGATTGATCAGGGATCTAAAACTCTGGTGATCCGTTTGAATGGTGAAACGGTGGCCAAGAAAATAATGACTCCACTTTTTAACTACCTCTGTGATAGCATATATCTCGCACGCATAGGTGGATGCTGCTCGAAGTTGAAGTGGTAATTGTTTACTGAAGTAGGTGATTGGTGGCCCCATTATTGAAAGATCATGCTAATGCCAAAACCAAAAGTTAGGTTAGAGGGGCTTGAAAGCAGCTTGAGCTTCTAGGGTCCAGACAAATGCATTCTTGCGAAGAAGTTAGGTCAGAGGGGCAACAATGGAAGCATAATTAACTACAACTTTTCTATAGTAGCCGGATAACTAGAGAAAGTTGTGCAAGCTCTTAAAAGAATTAGGGAAAGGCCATTGTTGTATGGTAGATATCTTGTCCAACTCGACATTAGCTCCTCTAGTAGAAACCTTATGCCCAAGATAACTCACTTCGGCATACCCAAAGTCACATTTGGACAATTTACAAACAAGGAATAGGTCTGCAACATCATCAAAACTGATTCCAAATGTTGAAGGTATCTCAAGATATTATCAAAGAAAATCAACACAAATTTACACAAGAATGACTTGAAGACCGTATTCATTAAAGCCTGAAATGTTAATGGGGCATTGGATAGACCAAAGGGCATAATGAGAAATTCGTAGTGCCCTTCAAGGGTATGAAATGTCGTCTTCTCTACATCTGATGGGTATATGCGAACCTGGTGATAACCAGAGTGGAGGTCCAGTTTAGGGAACACAGAAGCACTATGAATGTCGTCTAGCCAATTCATGAATAGTGGGAATGAGAAATCGATCCTTCATTGTTACTGCATTGAGTGCGCGGTAATCAACTCAAAATTGCTATGGCTCATCTTTCTTTTTTACAAGGAGGAATGGAGAGGAAAAGGGACTGGTATTAGGTTGAATGATTCCATTAGTAAACATTTCCCTCATAAGTCTCTCAATCTCGTTTTTTTTGAAAGTGAGGATACCTACAGGGGCGTATGTTTATGGGGACAGTATTGGGTAAGAGAGGGATTTTATGGTCAAGTGGTTTAGCTGGGGGCAACCCTTAGGGGTTGGCAAACATGGACTGGAAGGTGGTCAAAGAGTCTACAGAGGTTGGACAAAGGACGAAGGAGCTATGTTGCCAACATTAGGGACAGAAGGTTTAGTGGATAAGTCAATGGTTAAGCAGTAAAAGTAGGCTATGGATTCAATTCGAGTGGAGCGACAAAGAGGGTTGTAGGATATATGGAACAAACTGGGTTGTTGTAAGCCCTTAAAACGAATCTAATGACCCCCAATAGAGCATTCCGTCCACAAGTGCTTGTAATAAAAAATGACTGAGCCAAGTTGGGCTAGCAACTGCACTTCTAATACCAAATTAGCTCCATACGTGGGTAAGAGGAAGATGTCGACGTGAAATATGGAATCATCCAACTTAACTGGGGTTTGGATATGCACATTGCCACACCCAACCGATTCACCATTGCCAATAGTGGCTGTGAGGTGAGTAGAGGGTTGCATGGTGAGTCCCAGGTGAGAGGCAAGGCAAGATTGAATGAATTTATTGGTGGAACCTCCATCAATCAAAACCATTATTAGTTTGTCATTAACAATGCTATAGAGCTTTAAGGTAAAAGGAACAAATTGTCCACAGGAGTTAATCTTTTGAGAGGTAAGGCCACGAGTTTGAGGGTGGAAATGATAGCAGTTGGTGTGATGGTTTGGGTGCTAAAAGTGGTTAAGTGAGTGTTTGGGGTAGTGGTGGAGATGGGTTTGTGGAAGGAAGGTTTAGAGTAGGATGGTTTGAACACATTGAGTTTATCCTTGATGAGTTTTGCCATGCCCACAACATCTAGTAAGGTTTTGGGGTTTGAGGACGAATAACTCCCTTTAAATATCAGCTTTCAATCCATTGAGCAAACTATGTTGCTCAGGCTATGAATGTGAGTGGAGATGGCTTCAAAATAGGACATGTAGGCATCTACCATGGTCGTTTGCTTCAACTTATACAGTTGTGCCTCGTGGTTAAAAAAAGAAGAAGGCCCAAACCTAAGTTCTAGTTGCCTTGTAAAAGCTTCCCATATAGACAACTGACGAGTAGAGTGCATCCAATAGAACCATTGAAATGTCAGTTTGGACATGTAAAATGTGGCAATTGTGAGTCTTTGCTCCGATTGAGTCCAATTATAAGCAAAGAAATGCTCGAATTGGAACAACCAACCTAGTACATTATCCCCTGAAAATAAAGGTACTTCCAGCTTAGGCAACCAGAGGGTATTTGTGGGTAAAATGGGGAGTCGTGTGGCGAGGTCCAGTGGTGGAGGGGTGGTGGAAAGGATGAGTATAAGGATGAGGGCATATGTTGATGTAGGGTTGGGGCATGCAAAGTTATTAGGTGAGAAGATGACAAAGGTAGAAAAAGCTGTTTTTTTTCTTTCTAATTTGATCTTTTTAAACTGGAGTTCATTCATAGCCGATTGTTGACTCTGGATGAGTTGTTATAGGGCCTCAAAAGAGTCAGAATGTTTAGAAAGTTGCTCCATGAGCTTAGAAAACTACTCTTCCATAGCTAATTTTGCATGGGTGGCCACTCCCTCCAAAATTTGGGGACTCTAAAAAAAAGCACCAAAAATGTAACATCCTGTTACTGTCACCAAGGGTGTTATGGTAATATTGAGACTGACTGATAGGCTTACTGTATTTACTGACTGTGTATGCTACTGGCCTCTAATTATAGATGAACTGGTCTACTGTATATGCATATATTCATAGATACATGCATTCATGATTTTCTGGTATTTATTTGTAAATTGGAACTGACTGAATTTACTAGTTTGTGAATTGATCGAATTGTAAACTGACTGGAATATGATTGAGTGAGAAATTGGGAGTAATTGAGTTCAAATGGCTGATCTTGAATAGTTTAAGAATGATTGGCAATTTTAGTGGCTTATAGGAAATTTTCGAGAAATTCGGGAGAAAATGCCCGGACCGGAAATATTTGGGTGACTGACCGATTGACTGTATAGTACTGAAAGAACTGTCCAATGGCAATGAAAAAATTAGAATTTTACTGATAGGAAATAAATATATTGAGCCATTGAAATTTTGAGACTGAAATTTGGACTGAATTG